>JAODKL010000041.1:12996456-13007017 GCA_026780765.1 Petrocephalus schoutedeni
GCACCGCTATATTTTTGTCAGTGATCCTCATATTTGAAACTGAAAATGGACGGCCTGGAAGGTGCCTTTTAACGTCTCCTTTCATCCTTGTTATTTACAGATTCCTATCCATTCTTCTGCATCGGATGCTTCTTACATCTGGGCCACACATCACTGTTAATCACTGCAGTGCGATAACTGAAATCTGAGCCAAAGAAAAATAACAACAGTGACCTCGATAAAATGTGCAAATGCAGGCAGCTCTGAAAACTGCGCGTGTGCATGCACACGCGTGTGTATCACTTATATACCGATCAGCATTTATACCTTGATCTTAAGTAATCTTTTTCTGATGCCCTGTATCACATTTTATAGTACAGATTAGAAGCTGTCTGTGCTTAAATCTTACTCCGAGCGTCTCTCCACCTCCCCGTTCCTCCCTCCTGTTCGTCTCCCTCTCTTTCTCGCTCTCCTTCTCGGCGAGGCTCAGTCAGTCTTTTCACACGAGCGCTGGCTCTGGGCGAAAGTGGCTCCCTCTTGCAGCCTTTTCCCCGTGGACTAGAGAGCATCACAGAGGACCGTTTCCTGAACGAAAGCCTTCTTCCCCCTACAGTCTGGAACCCTCCTACCTCTGAGATCTGCACCGAATCAAGGCAAGATAATAGTAGGCAATTTTAAGATTTGTCATGAAGAGGGGAAAGGACAGGTAGAACTCAAGCAAAGACCAACAAGAGGAAGGCAGGGGGGTTCTGCATTCATTTAGGACCACACAAGGCTGACTTCTTCTCCTCCAGGCTCAGGAGCGGTGCTGAGACAGACCTCTCTCCCCGCAGCTGTGGACCACAGACTGCACTCCCCAGACGGCCAATGCCTGAATGTACACGAGGGAGGAGAGAGGGGGGAGAAAGCAGAGATGGAATAAAAAAGAGACTCAGCTGGAACGCCACAGGCGCCACTGGCCGGAGGGGAGCGGAGCGGGGCAGTGAATGCACAAAGGGGGGCTCTATCCTCGCGCCACTGGCCCGGAGCTCTTGGCGGAGCGAGGCTGAGAGGGGCGCGCGGTTGTCAGCGATCCAGTAACAGCGCTTCCCCGCTTGGAACTCAGGACAGCAGTGGGGGGGGGGGGATGCTGAGAAAATTGCAGGGGCAATGATCGTCACGGGAGGCTGTAGGGACAGGGGAGAGCCTCTAAGGCAGTTTGAAGCTCAACTAGGAGCCTCCACTCTGATCCACATTTGAACCCAAACCCACATTCCCAGATAGGCAGATAGGTTGATGCACCTTTGAAGTGGAAAAACTCTTTTCCTAAGGACTGTAGGTTTCCCTGGCATCAACCAAAAAAAAACTTTTCCTTTCATATTTCTTGTTAATTAAAGTTAAGCTACATTTTGAAAGCACCCATTTCTTTGGCTTTTCTGTGTAAATGTTGAAAGAACCTCTCCCGATCGCGCACCTGGCAGCCCCGGAATAAACACGGAATAAATCTCATGGAGTTTTCTTTGCATTTCGCATAATGTGTTTTTTTCTTTCTTGGTACGCTTAACCTGGAAAAAGGACCTTCTTCCGACAAAACGTCTTTATGGATTACAAGTGCGGATTTCTGCTTCGGGACACTGGCTCATGCAATGTTGCAGCCCACAAATCATAATGACTAATTAATCAGGAAAGGAAATGAGTAAGTATCTTACTTCTCTGACTTCCCAGTCATTGTGCATGTTAGTAGTACACTGCAGGTTAAATATAGTAAATGTTCAAAACCTGATTACTGCACTGAAAAAAATGATGTAAACTACCCTGTAAGTAACATCGGTCAAAAAAGCACCAGCTCTGAGAGGTTAGGGTTAGGGTTAGTTATGGTATGGTTAGTTGGTATGTTTTTTGAGCCTTGTTGGACCTGTGCTAAGTTTTTCTCTCACTGTTCACCTGCTCTGTGGCTGGCGTGTGGGCAGAGAGAAGGACAGCACATCCCGTAGGTTATAACGTCCGGCCGCAGGGGCAGGTCCAGGGAGGACCACCCATCTAACCCTCAGGTCTCCAATCACCCAAGGACCACCCCCTTGATCAGAGTCAAGCCCCCACGCCAACATGGTGCCGCCCCCACCCTCTAATAAGCCTCACGTATGCCTGTCCACCATCCTTATCATGGGCAGCATGGCGCTGATGGATACATATCTGGTGGAGCAGAACCAAGGACCACGCAAGATCGGCGTATGCATCATGGTCATGGTGGGTGACGTCTGCTTCCTCATTGTCCTGCGCTACGTGGCTGTGTGGGTGGGTGCCGAGGTGCGCACGGCCAAGCGTGGCTATGCCATGATCCTATGGTTCCTCTATATTTTTGTGCTTGAGATCAAGGTCTACTTCATCTACCAGAACTATAAGGCTGATCGCAAAAGCCTGGACACCATCGCCCGGAAAGCCCTGACTCTGCTGCTCTCTATCTCGGTGCCAGTGCTCTACATCATTCTGGTGGGCATCGACCACATGGAATATGTTCGGGCTTTCAAGAAGAAAGAGGAGATCCGCAACCGGATATTCTGGGTGGTGGTGGACCTCCTGGACATCCTGGACATTCAGGCTAACCTTTGGGAGCCCCAGAAGAAAGGACTCCCTCTGTGGACTGAGGGACTGATGTTCTTCTACTGCTACATCCTGCTGCTGATCCTGCCCTGCGTGTCCCTGAGCGAGATCAGCATGCAGGGCATCAACATCGTTCCCCATAAGATGATGCTGTACCCCATCCTCAGCCTGGTCACCATCAACATCATCACCCTCCTAATAAGAGGTGGCAACTTGATTTTCTACAAGGACATGAGGGTTTCCGGAATCCTGATGGGAAAGAACTTGATAGCTATTGTCTTAAAGACCTGCAGTTTTGTGCAATACAAGTCGCATTTGCAAAACGTGCCGCCTGCTCTTGGTGTCGAACTCCAAAAGACCAGCGCTCCCCACTCGCAGGCGATGGCGGCCCCTCCGCAAGTGGTTATTCAGGACCTGACGTCCCTGCCTGAGGTGACTGTCTGTGAACACACATGACACATGACACTCTGAGACAGACAGAATGGACCCCCAGACTGTCAGTCTTCACAGATCAAGGCTATTCATCGAAGGTGAAGAAGACTATGAATTTGTTTTTAGATACTGTGAAAAAAAATCAAACAAGTATAAAAAATATCTATTTTTATATAATGTGTAAATTTAACTAACAATGTGTATGGTTCATGACTTTAGGCACAAAAAAAGAATGAGGTTTAATCTAGTGAGTTATTGTTTTTGGATTGTTTTGTGTGATTAAAATTCAGGGTAATTATTATTACAGATGAAAGAGTTAATTAAAATGCTTTGATTTTATTGTTTTAACAGAGTTTCTAAATGACAGTGTATTTTATATGTAATTCTTTCATATATATATATATATGTTTCTCTCATTCTTTGTGCATACCAAAAATTATAGATTGATTCTTTAACAGATTTACAATCCAGACCACTTCAAAACACATTCAATTCAAACCACAGTTTCTAACATCACAGCAAAATAGCAGCAGATGACTGATTTTTTTATGATTAACTGTCAGTCCAGAAGCTGTATAATTATTAATGTAGGCCATCTATGACTCGATTTATCTCACGTACTCGTTTTTGACAGCACATACGCATTTTTTATTTGTAAGTTTATTAATCTGGAAAAAAATTCAAAAAAAGTTTTTACAATGATCACACTCTGTCAGTATGAATTCCTAATTGCACAGACCTGGTGGGTGTAGAAAATGACAATGTTGCACCTTAAATTTATCAAGATTTATAAAAAAAAATGAATTATGTAAATATGGGCATAGCAACAGACATTGGGGGATTATAACAGTCTGAACTGCTGTAACATTATTAAAGGGTCACTTTAAAGGGACTAGATTTGTTTCATGTTCAAATGTTTATTAATGTTCTGCATAATTAATTAAAAATACATATAATGATCAATAAAATAATGAACAGAAAAATTTTATATCCCATAATAATGGGCTTGAAACAATATCCGTAGCCCTTGCTGTCAGTTTTGGTAAATATTTCCTTTAGATTATTCTGGTTGAAGACAATGAGTTTATTTTTTAAATGATATAATTAAATATACAGTTTAGAGAAACATGGTACATTATTTAAATTATACCTTTGACTGAAAAAAGTACACATTAATATAGTCAATGCATAGACACAAAACTGCAAACACAAATCTCCAGCTTTCTTTTAGGTTTGAGTGTGAGTTAAGTGTGTGTTAAGTGTGAGTCGCTGGCACAAGGGCAATGCTCCCCGAGAAAGTGTGCAGATGAAATTTAATTTATTGTTACTAAGGAGACTTCATGGCTGCAGTGCTGAATGTAAAGGGAGATTCACAGCTTCATAAACGGAGCATGTGAGAGTTGAAGTGAGTTATGGGAAGCATCTGTTGCAGGCAGGCAGGCCAAAGCGGACTCGTGTCGCCATCTTATATGATGCTCTTACTTCCAGGTTCATACGAAGGCCAGTAAGTACCACATGACTACTGACATTGCTGTCACCCCAACAGTCTAGCGCTTAACCTGAATAGCTTCAGTCAAACAACCAAGTGCATAAAACCTTTTATGTGATAAACAGTGAGCTGTGGGTGTTTCTTTTGATAAAGCATAATCTTGCCAAACATATAACGTGAATTATTGATACCTCTCCACTCTGTTGCTCAGCTATGCAGCATTATTAAAGAGTTCATATCAGCACCCCATAAATAATTCACATAACCCACAGATCTTGTGGTGGTTAGAGACCTCCGTCTCCTGGTTTGATGTTCATGGAGGTGGGATTACTACCTACCTGACGGAGGCTTGCTTTAGCTATCCCAGAAAATCCAAGAGATGGAAAAAAACCGTCTTTCTATAAGATGGCCAAAGATGATTATTGAAATATTCATTTGTTTCTGAATCTGAAATCTTCAGCTTCAAATTATTTAAATTCTGTGTGCCAGAAAAACAAATTAATTATTTGTTAATTTACGTTAATGACGCAAACTAATTTGACACATTCGTCCAAGTCATTATTACAATGTGTGCATAATTACTTAATTACATAATTTGAATCAGCATAAAAATAGTGACAATTAACTTAAATGTATTTACCAGGCAAATTGCAAAAAGCGCACTTTGATTACTTACATATGAACTTTCCATAAATATGTCCCCTTATGACTAAAGTGTGTTAGATCCATCAGATTCCTCGTTTCCTCTACATCCTGGGTCCTAACCAATGTCTGCCCCTGTTTGAGGATAGGAAATAATTGAAGAGGAATTTAATTTTGACTACTGTGTTTCACATCAGTGTAAACCACTGTCTCTCAAACCAGTCCTCAGGGATCCCCAGACGGTCCATATTTTGCTCCCTCCCAATTCCCAGGGAACTGGGAGGGAGCAAAAACTTGGATTGTCTGGGGATCCCCGGGGACTGGCTTGAGAAACACTGATGCGTAACCCTCTACTCCGAGAAAAGAAAATATCAGTTAATAAGTTTCACGCTGGCCATACTTACGAAAGGCATTCTCTTACTTGTGATGAAGCTTTACATCCCATTTCTCAGTGGGAGTCAGTGTCCTGGAGGACCAGGCACTGATACCTAACCTACATTTTCAGATCTGGATCCATATCAGGGCTCACTGAGTTTACTATATGCTCCTTTAACCACAACTCTAGTCATTAAAATAGTCTCTGAACAGACTAAAAATGTAGCAAGATATTTTGTACACTGCAGGATTTTTGTCTTTCTGAAAAATGGCCTAATAAGCTCAGCTATGTATATATATATATATATTCATTTTCTGATTTCCAGCATCTTTAAAATGAATTTAAATTTTTTTCATAATATAATGGTAATTTTATTGAAAAGGAATCTACAGGACTAAATAAAAACCATTTTTCTCTAATTTCTAAAATAGCCTATAAATTCAATAAAGAACCTTTATAAATCCCCATGGGGAAGCTTTTTTTTGCCAACCCCATTTTTCTCTCCGTGAGACACACAGACAGGTGAGAGCAGGCTTGTGGTTCACAGCGCAGGGCACAGTGCAGCCAGTATGCAGTGCCACTGAAGCTAGGGCTTAAGGGCCTTGCTCAAGGGCCCATGTAACTATTCCATCAAAGGTGGGGCTTGAACCAGCAACATTCCGGTCATAGACATAGAGGCTTCGTAGAGGCATCGTAATCGTTGATGAGTCTATATTTGTCTTTGAGAGAAAATGACATTGTTTTTCCGGTCATATTTTCTGTGCCTGCAGCATTAGCCCCAGGTAGCTAGCGAGAAGCAGACGGGTTACCTCAAGGCAAAGTAGGGCTATCAAAGTAAAGTTAAAAAAAGAGGAATTACTGTAGTTTTAATTTTTCCCATATGTTGTCATGTGTAAAAAAACAGTGCAGCTCCCATAAATGATGTGCTTGTGTCCGTTTCCTAGGCCGAAAACTGATTTTTTGATTGGCATTCTGATTGGTTTATTGCAATTTACGCCCAAAACACATCTATAAATAATTGGAGTCCGGACTACTTTTTTGCACTTTGTGTTAGTGCACAGTCGGTTTTTCCTGCTGTCAAAATGGCAAAATGGATTTGGACACACCCATAATTATTTGCATTTGTGCTTTACCATTTTGGCTTAAATTGTCAAAATAGAGCCCCTAGTGATCTTTCTGGAAACTATGAAAGTGCTAAAAGCGCATGCCAGTCGTCTTTCAGCAAATGAAGGTGGCTTTTGTTTACTGCTTTGAATCAGTTAATTTGAATCAGTATATTAACATAATAGTATTAACATATAATGTCTGGTAAGTTTTACAGAAACAGCGAGGACAAAATATCTTGCAGGCAGTCACTATAAATAGTTGATAATGAACTACAGTTGGCCCTCTGCATCTGCAGGGGATTAGTTCCAGGACAGATACCAAAATCTGTGGAAGCTCAAGTCCCTTATATAAAATGGTGTAGCATTACTAAATAACTTATGCACTTCTTCCTGTTTACTTGAAATCACCTCTATATTGCTTATAACAGCTGTTACAGGGTAAAGACCCCCAAAACTACACATCACTCCCTGCCTGGATTCAGCATAGTGCCCAGCATGCACTAATTCAAGTTTTGCTTTTTGGAACTTTCTGTAATGTTTTTCCTGAATACTTTCCATCCGCAGCTGGTTGACTCTGCAGATGTGGAACCTGTGGGCCAGAGGGCTGCTTGTACAGTAAATTCTGAAATCCATAACAGTGACATCAAAATACGATACAGCATCACCAGAAATATAATATAATTTTTTTACTGGAGGTCAATCCTAAAAATATTAGTTTGTTAATGTTTATATCTTTATTAAAATATGGACAGCATTTTAATAGTCCATTGACAATCAGACATCCCAATGCATTCCTAACATAGCCTCCTATGTTAAAGATACAAGATGATCATTGAACATTGTTGCTGATTCATGACATGAAACTTGATACTGGTTTTCTTCTGCAGGCTGAAAATATATGTCTAGGCCAGTGTTTCTCTACCTGGTCTTTGGGGACTCCCAGGCTCCCTCCCAGCATCAATTTGGGAGCTGAAAGGGAGCAAAAATGTGGACAGCTTGGCAGGGGAATACACAGGGGAATACAGTCTGTCTGGCTAATACATTGTAGTTGTTCCGACAACCTTTAGCTTGCAGCTTGTCTTTCTTGTATGACATTCATTTAAAATTTCAAAAAAGTTTAAAAAGATTTTAAAAAGTCATTATTAATTTTCGCTGTCATAATAATACAAAATTGTAATAAGTGGTTTCCAACTAAAATCGATGTGCATAGACTGATGCAGTTTTTTTTTCTCTTCAATGACGAGTGCAGATAAAATGGCATAGCTCCTAACCTGACCTGAAACAGTGAAGCTGTTTTTAGCATAAAGATAATGTTTATTTAGCATGACTACACACATGATGATGAAAATTACAAAGGAGTCCGCCAAATGAGGTAATGCAGTCACTGGTGTTGTAGAGAAAATTAAGTTGCTACCTCAATTAAATTAACAGCAGCATAAGTAAATATGTATATTATTGATTTTGTTATTGTTACTTAATTATTTTCTCTATGAACATTTAAGGGTTTGGACACAGAACAATCTCATGTTGCTTTTTTGAGAGTAAGGAAAGCCATTGGCCTGCACATTAATGTTAATTTAATGTTAAGTTGCCAGGCAGAATGAATACACATTATAACTAGATTATTTTAAAGATCAACTTATTCGTCCATATTATTCAGCGGCCTGTTGACACAAGTGACGTTCAGTGTAAAACAATACTATGCAGATTGTACCAGTATAAAATTCTCACTGACAGACTGTCCCATTTCTCAGATGTAACACTTGCTGCACCCGCCTCAGCTGTAACTCAATATAAAATGTGGTTGGTTTACAGAACTAAACTTTTGGAACTCAAGAACTCAACATCTGGACTCCTGGACTTAAAATGGGGACCAAGCCTTATAGATCTTTCTGAAGCTGGCTCAGGCACGCTGCTGACAGCTCTGGTCCTTTCAGTGCCAAACATGTCACAGATGGACGAGTTCAGAGTTAATGCTATCCAGTACATTTTCAAAGGGAATACTGAAAATATTCATGGGAGGAAGCATGATGTGAAATCTATGCATTGGAAGACAGGACATGGAATCCAAGCCTGGATGCATGTGAGGAGAGACACTATTCTGAGGAATTTGCTGAGGGCAGACGATGGATAGGTCTTACTTCAGCAACAAAAAGCATTTGGAGTCAATCTGGTTGTGTACAACATTCTACAAGAACTGGGCAATTAAACAATTAAAAGCAGACAGTAAGTTGTTTGCCAAGACAGAAAGGAGGTAGGCAGTGATAACTAGAGATGGTAGCCATGGCAGGCTGCTTTTATGATTTAAGCAGCCCGGCATTTCCTGGTCTAATGTAACCTGTAATGGCTACACTAATCTGACATGTCACTTCAGCCGCAAGCGATTTTATTATTCCTGCAATACGCAAGTCGCATTTGTTAATTGCGGTCATAAAAAAAGCTAATGCGCACACAATGTCAGCAGCATTTCTGCATTGCGAAAATCACTCATTGATCATTCCCAGAGCCTTACTCTCGATTCTAAATTTATGTCTTGCTAGTTTCTTTTTCTTTTTCTGTACATGGTTGAAAATATTATGTTTAATGCATAAATTAGTGCTGCGTTTCCTCTTCACTCTGAATCATCTAAGCCGTTAAACGAGGTCAGTTAACAGGCTCCCCGAAAAAGAGCCTCAAAGGCTGAAAAGCATTTTCCTTGTTTTGGTTTTATATCTGACACGATTCCTATGGGACGGTTAAATATTTGATAAAGTCAAGGCAGACTTCATGTAGTGAGATATCTGGTGCTTTTATAAGCAATGGCAATAAAAATAGACGTATACTGCATATCTAGAAGGACAGTTACATAAAAATGGAAAAACAATATTATTGGGTTTAAGTAGTTCTCTGTTATGATTGACATTAATTTAATTCTTGATGAAATCTGGGAAATTCATATGTGGCATAGTTTTCTTCTTTCTAAAGGTAAAGATTAGAAAAGATAATTAATTGATTAGGTATGTGAAGTTTTCAACCCAGTTTTGTAACAGATGCTATAATGTATCTCACAACGCGGTGTTGCGTTTAATTTCATCACTTGCAACATCACGGCTCAGGCAGATCGCATTAAGCTGTTTCTCCACACTAAAGACCATCTCTGAGATGCAGTTTGTTGTTTCAGCTGTGAATGTGCATTTGTACAATGAGGCAAAAATTATTAGCCTTTGAGAGGACTGAAACGGGCACCCATCCTTTTTTATATACGATGCCTGCTAATATTTTCATAGATTCTTTTGAAAATTGGAACAACTAATCTTTCCCAAATGTACTTCAATTGATAGCTGTGTAGCTGTGTTTATTTCAATTCATTTACAATCTTCCTAGAAAGATTTTTAAATAGATAATGCACCCAGTTATGTCACTACATGGACTTTCTGTTTTAAAACACATCACACATCCATATATCTCCATCGTCCACAGTAAGTACAGGGTCACATAAGTGCACATCCAGGATGTCCGGTCTTCTGTCCGCTGGCCTCCCAGTGGCATGTTCATTGTGATGATTGAGTCCATAATTATAAGAAGAAATGCTGTGACTTTCTTAGTCATGAAGGGCATTGGAAAGCCTAGCTGGATATGATGCTCTGATAGACCACATGATATCAATTCAATTTGGCGGACACCACTTCACCATGACAGTTATATAGACAGTTATATAGGCTAATGCAGCAACGACTAATGCAGACAAGAAATTGAAAAGTTTTATGGGCAGGTTCAGGCGGAAATTGACAGGGCATGCAAACAAGATATAGTTCTGAAGACTGGAGACTTGGAGAATGCGAAAGTCAGAAAAGACGGTGGGAAGGTGAAGCAGAGAAGGTGGGAAGTACAAGCCGGCCAGCAGAGACGAAGCTGGAGAGCCGCCAGTGAGCTCCTGAAAATCCACAGAGCTCCTTTTTGCCAGTGCCTTCTTCAAGC
>JAODKL010000041.1:13193743-13205653 GCA_026780765.1 Petrocephalus schoutedeni
GCCCCCCATCCTGGGTTGTTCCCTGCCTCGTGCCCGTAGCTTCCGGGATAGGCTCCGGACCCCCTGTGACCCTGAACAGGATAAGCGGGTTGGAAAATGGATATTTCGATATTTCAATATTTTTCCATTATAGTTTCAACATTTTTTCCCAGAAGACCTAAAGTTTGATAGTGTACGATTGGCATGAATTTATTACCTGATCCGTACCAATTCCTTGATTTATGGCTCGCATGTGTACACATATGCAGCATTATCAAGCAAACTTGAACCGAATGATATGTTGTGGCACTTCCCGATCTGTTCATCCTGCTATTTTATGGTAAACCACGTTGTTTACATTCACAGCAAAACTGTCCTGCCGAATCGTGCTGCCCGCTCGAAACATGCTAAGGTAGCGTGTCAGTTATGTTAATATGTAAGGTTACAGAACATTAGGTGCAGCAGTTTTCAGCAGCATTCTCTGTCTCAAATTAACATTACATGTTAAAAACAGAAGTTGACATATTTTCTATATAGTCAACATGTGGTTTTAGATTTTTTTTTAAATAACAGAGGAGCATAATTGCCCATTTCAAGGGAAAAAATATCGAACTTGAAGCAAGATATAGTCCCAAGACTCACGCACACCACTTCAGATTTACGGAGACTGTACTCGGAACATCTGCTGAAACAGCTTTATACTTTCTTTGGCAAATGTAATGTAAATTAAGGTCCCGCCATCCTTCTCAATAAATTTAACACGTTATAATTTTAAAATTGATAATTAGATTACCGTTACAATTTCAAGTAACTACGTTACCGCTGCATTACTAATAAAATCAGGTGCTTTAACATTTGTATTGTAAAAACAGAAATAATTCACAGCAACTATGGGGGTGTTATTGTAGGAAAATTATTTGCAAATGCGTGTGAAGATCTCGAGTTGTGTGACTGTATCTCAGTTCATGTGTGCGTAATCAGATTTGCAAATGTGTACAACGATCAGTGAATGTGTTTTCAGAATCCGTGTGTGTTGTCAGATTCGCAAACCTGTAAAAAGATTTGCAAGTGTATTGAGATTTGTACATGCAGAGACAAATATTTTAATGCGTGCATAGATCTGTGATTGTGTAAATGCGTACATAGGTATTAATGGTTAAATGCTTCAAGAGCTGGAAATACAGACAAGACATCAGTTACAGCTCGGACGGGGCTCTCCGTTGGCTGTCGTTTTACACTTGATTTTTGCTACACTTCTGCAGCGGCAGATCTGGAAATTAATGCGTGTGGAGATTTGTGTACTCGTATCGCGATCCGTGTGTGCGTAATCAGATTGGTAAATGTGTAGGATAATCTCTCAATGCGTACGGAGATCTGCGAATGTGCACATGAATCTGTACATGTGTATTCAGAATCCTTGCGTGCGTAATTTCGATTCATAAGTGAGGCTGAAGTTGGTTTCTTGTTCGGCAGTTTCCTATTTGCTTCTTAGTTTTGATGTTGACATCAAAAAAGATCGCAGATCACACATTGATTTTCAATGGGTCTTGATGGGAAACGATGCAAAATTATTTTAAATTATTTTTAAAATTCTACAGAAAAATGTCTTCAGTGCATTTTGACCATTTGCAGATATGCCACGGCAGAAGTGTAGCAAAAATCACGTGTCAGACAACGGCCAATGGAAAGCCCCTCCGAGCGGCTTACACATTTGCAAATCTGATTATGCACACATGGATTGAGATAGTCACACAACTCTTCACACGCATTTGCAAATTATTTTGCTACAACAGTACCCCCAAATAACTTTCATGTGGTGTGAACAGCATTTTATGTTTTATGAAACTACTCATTGCTGTCAAAGTCAGATAAGATCATTGATGGACTTCATTTTTCATTTGATAGAGAAATATGCAACAGTGATTAGAAATATTTTAAGTAAATAAGTTAAAGGTCAAGAATTTACATATTTTATTCAGTTTCATTTAATAAAATTTGAAATACTTGAATCACTGCTTTGAGTGTTTTAAATGTTTTGCGTTAAAAAGCTTAAGTTTGTAACACAGTAAAAAAGTGTGTTTGAGCTGACTTAAGAGTTCCTTTAGAGCGTGGGGAAGTAACCAGTAATGTGACTAATTACTTTTGGAATAAAGTAATCACATTAGTAATTTGAGTTATTTTTAAAGGGACTAATCAGTAATCAGTAGTTTAATTACATTTTTAGAGTAACTTGCCCAACACTTGTGGGGATTGCAGCGTTGTAAAATGTGCTGTAAAGTGTAATGCCGCGTATGCATAGATGTGCGAGGTATAAATTGGGGCAGGGCTGTCACAGATGGGTTTTTGTTGGGGGCTTAGGCCTATGCAGGGCCTTGTAGCCCAAAAGCCTGACATGACTGGGCCCCAGGACAAAGAAGTTTGAGAAACGCTGGTCTAGGTGATGTCACTAATTAGAGCTTTAAATAATGCAGAAGTCTTAAAGAATTTTGAAAAGGTATGAAAAATGGCATTAAAAGGCATTGGAAAAAAGTTTACTGATACCTGCAAATACCCTGTTAAACCAAAAAAAAAACAGCTCAGTGTAAGAAGTGGAAGTAACCTGCTGTGAGGAGTTTGTATCTGAATACATGTAAAAAGAAATATAAATAAATATATATATATATATATATATAAATAGGGTGGCATATATATGCCACCCTGTTAACCCCCCCCGCCCAATTTATAAACAGATATGCTGGGGGTGGGGGGTCACTTCTGCAAGCCCGGGTTGTAAAGTTTTGAGTTTTTGATTGCAGTTATATTTTGCAGTTATAAACATGATTTTTCAGTGTCTGGTTAACTGCAACTGTCATTTATAGTAATGATACAAGCAAAATACATGAGCATAAGCAGTCATTTTTTTGATGGCTCACAGTTTTCACCGACACCCAAATCCCTGTTTTCACTGCAGTTAGCATTGAACACAACTGAGTTATCAGCTTGTGTCACATAGACAATGCGATGTTCTATGGAGCCCACTTTCTTAGGGCTAAAATTCCTGAAGAGTTCATGACTTTGGGGAAAGTTGATGTTTGCCCAACCCTTTCGTATGTGTATCTGAGTGATAACTTAACTTTGGCATTTCCCAGGTGGGTGGTTATGTCCGGCCTGTTACCCTACACAGCGTGGAGGCCTATGACCCCCAGATGAACCGTTGGTGTGCTGTGGCCCCCATGTTCACGCCGCGCAGTCACTTTGGCATCGAGGTGGTGGGCGACCTGCTGTTTGTGTTGGGCGGCCTCGATGGGATAAGTGGTACTAACACAGTCGAGTGCTATGATGGAGAGACAGGCAGCTGGTACCGCGCCCAGGGCATGTACAGCACCATCAGATTCCTCAGCTGCTGCGTAGTGCCTGCACTCCCCAGCATCATACAGTATGCAGCACCTCGATAGTCCCTGATGGCCACCCTGGAGAAGATCTGCTCCCAGTGGGCCTGACCAGTGGGTAACCTAAAGTACACCCTCCCCCCTGAATTCTTTCCCTAAAATGTACAGTGCTTACAAAGTGTTGGGAAGCTTGCACAATTTACAAAAATTTACAGTGTAGCCACTCAGTGGAAAAACATCAACGGTGTTCAGTCTAACACTTATGTGGGACGCTGTGTCTATGGCTGTTTTTGGTTCTCTATGCTGCTAGAGACCCAGGCTCCCAGACGTGGTGTTTTACCTTTTCATGTGATCTGTTCATAGCTGTAAGCATATGCTGACGGATGCTGTCTGTCACACAACCACAGCCTTTTCTCTCAGTATTGCAGTGCCATGAACATATAGGTGTCTTTGCATTGTGTTGTGGCTGCCAAAAATCCCTCTAACACACACACACATTTAGTACATGTGCCGTCATGCTTATATAGCTGCTCAGCTTATTGACTGTGTACAGTGGTGCTTGTTAACGAAATGCCCGCAGTCACACACACTCACAGTCTGTTGGTCAGACATCAGGACAGTCAGGTTGTGACCTGTCATTTGTCCAGCACAGTGGTACACTGTTGGACTAATGCCTCTTTCACCCATAAAATTATTATTTTTCCTCTTTCTCTGTGTGTCACTGATGGCATTTCTTTCAATGTTCCCTATCCTCCTCATCGTCTCCGTAGTGGGTGGCAGCTTTTCAAAGAATGGGCTTTCTCCCCGTGGCTGCGCCTTAATGTCACTTTACAGGCCCCACCCCGCCTGACATAATTCAAGTCATTATTTCTTTATTTTAATGCTGTGTTTTTTCTTAAATTTTTTTTGCTTCCCTTAGAATTGACCTCAAGCAGTTTCAGAACTCAGGTTCGATAACAGTAAAATGTAACTTGTGTTTTTCAGTTTTTCTGATTATGATGACCAAATTGTTTTACTAATTGTTATGGACGAAATGATATATACAATGATAAACTAGGCCAACAACAGGCTCGTACCTTGATGGAATTTGTGTAAAAATAGCACATAATGAATGTTAATTATGCAAAAAGCAAGTGTTTAGGCTATACCATAATACTTACATATTTAAATTGATGATATGAATGTTCATAAGCTCAATACAATATTTTATCAGTATCACATAGAAATGCTCGTTGTGATTATACATTTGCATCAAAGTGATATTTTATGTGACTTGAATGTAAATTTTTTCTTTTGTGAAGCTCTGCCCATATGGAAATATTAAAAAAAAAAAAAAAAAAACATATGACTCATGCTTTTTACTCATCATATGTGACACTCAGATATGCAATGCAAATTAACTTAATGTGTAATTGGGCATATATGCCCTTTATTTATGCAAAATACATATGAAATCCCCCCCGCGACCCTGAATGGATAAGCGGGTTGGAAAATGGATGGATAGATGGACATATGAAGTCATGGTACTTTCAAACAAGTCCTACATTCATGTACAGTCCATATTAAATGTATGTGTCATGAGTCATAGATGTCCTGTCTTCCTGTAAAATGCATAATAAATGAATGCTTCCTTAAATGTTATACAATGTTTTATTTTTTATGTATAATGAACTCAGTTGAATCATGGATAGTGGTTCCACACAATTAGAATGATTATTTTGAAAAGGAAATATCCCTTTTCTGTTGAAGCATTTACTTTGTTTTCAATATATGTTATCAATATATTAGGGCTGTCAAAATTAACGCGTTAACGCGGATTAATCCATCATCATGATTAATCTGATTAAAATTTTTAACGCAATTAACCCATCTGCAGCGCAGAATGACTCAAAATCCCTGAAATGCAGTGTTGCCAACTATTTCCTACCTGAAGTCGCTAAACTGTACCCAGAAAGTCGCTAGATATCGCTAGATGACGACACATAATTTGCATATCAATTGCGTCATCATGTCGCGTTCACGTTCATTCAAGCGCCACCACGTTGTATCCTACTCTGACGTAATACTCATATAGGCTACTTTATTTTAACGCAGCTCAAAGTATTTCATTTATCATCTATACTGTTTATGTTCATTTATATTATTTACCACTGTACTGGAAAATCACAGGCTATTAACATTAAAACCATTTCAAGTTAGCCTACCTTTTAAACTATGTGTATGTTTTCCAGAAAAAAATGTCTATTTGCAAAAGAACAAAGCTTGGCCGATGTAGCAAAGGCATAGAATGGGTTATTAACTGTTAATAATAAGTGGATAGGAATGAATAAGTAGAAAGGTTTCTGACTAGGCAGTGCACAGATCATTCATGTTCACGTCCGTCTGTCAGAGTGATCAACTCAGCAGCTGAACTGCCCCAGGGATCGCTCCGTTTGGGAGGCAGCGCCGTTCAGAGCGAGCGAGCACAGCCTTAAGGTAGCTTTGCTCGATACTGATCGATAGACAACTGTCGGTTCGCGCTAGCATGTTTAGATGAGGCGCCACAACTCGGCAGGACACCGGGCATAGTAGCAGGGAGCTCAGCTCACTTCCATATTGACAACAACGTTGTACAGAAAGTAGCTATGGTTTGTCAGGAATGCTAGATTTGTCGCTAGGCGCTTTTTTTCAATAAACATGTTAAGTACATTTATAATCCCTTTTTTCTTGAGTCTGTTTGCTAATGCAAAATGAAATGCGATTAATATAGATTAAAAATGAATGATATTTAATCGTGATTAATCTAAATTAATCCACAGCAACCTTGTGATTAATCGGATTAAAATTTTTAATCGTTTGACAGCACTACAATATACACTCATCGCTACTTTATTAGGTAGACCCTGCTAGTACTGGGTTGGACCCCCTTTTACCTTCAGAACTGCCTTAATCCTTCATGGCATAGATTCAACAAGATACTAGAAACATTCCTCAGAGATATTGGTCCATATTGAAATGATAGCATCACGCAGTTGCTGCAAATTTGTTGGCTGCACATCCATGATGCGAATCTCCCGTTCCACCACATCCCAAAGGTGCTCTATTGGATTGAGATCTGGTGACTGTGGAGGCCATTTGAGTACAGTCAACTCATTGTCATGTTCAAGAAACCAGTCTGAGATGATTCAAGCTTTATGACATGGGACATTATCCTGCTGGAAGTAGCCATCAGGAGTATAAAATAAAGGCAGGGAGCAACATCGGGAACAACACTGCAAAAGGTAGGAAGCCACAATAACTAATCACTTAGGACTCTGGACAACAAGGACCAGATGAGATACATTACAATTAACGGGCACAAAAGACAAGCAAACATTAACAAACAATGAGGGCTATCTGCACAAGGAAAGACTAGGGACACAAATAAAACAGAACATAACTAAACAAGGCACAGGCAGGGAAACCATTAACAGGGACAAAAAGCAACGACATAGGTTATACAAGACACTAGGGGATAAAATAAAACCCAAATATTAAACTAAAATGAGGCCAGCCTCAAACTCATGGTAGAGGGGTGTCTGCCTCTGAACCACAGGCTCAACCCAATTACTAAACTATTATTAGGGGAAGGCCGTTTAAGATGGTATATTCTGCCAATCTCCTGTATGTTGTGTCACTGTATCCTGATGAAAAACAAGGGAAAAAAAACTTGAAATAGATGCCAGGATGTTTTACAGGTGAAATAAGCAAACAGGCTGCAAATACTAACAAAGAACATTCAAAAGAATCTACTCTCTGTTATCATCACACAGTTGCCTCCCAGTCCTGTGCTCCCCAGTCTGGTCATTAACGTCAACCCCTGTATTTGCCTGTGATTCCCAGATCTCTTGTGTTGTGGCCCCATTGTTTTCTCCTGTTTGCTCCACAGAGCTGAAAAAACGCTCCTTTTGTTTGTCTCTGGTTTTGTCCGGCCTTGACAACATCAATCTTATCCATCAACATCACTGCTCAGAAGTTCCTCACTGAGGGCTGTCTGTTAGCAGACTATCTGTTAGCATTAGCAGTATAAATTTATATAATTGCTGGCATGTAACACTATCCACACGCAGTAGTTCAGCATCTTTCTGTAAGAGATTTAAACCTGTAATCTCAGGGATGAAGGGTATTCATGTAATAATTAAGCTGTTCTGCTATCCAAAAATCCATCAGAATGTGACATGACCAGATAATGGTGCAGTGACGTTTGATGAATATCACCAGCACACTTTAGGAATGTAGGCGATGGTCAAATAATCTTTCTTGCTTAGGAAGGTTCCAAACAGAGTGAAATGACTCGTAAGCAGTGTTGGGAAGTAACGAGTTACATGTAACGGCGTTACGCAATTTAAGTACAAAAAAGTTATTGTAATCCGTTATGTTACTAAAGAAAAAGGTATAATTAAATTAGTTACTTATGGAAATATTGACGATTATAATTTTAGTTGCATCTTAATATTGTATGCAAAACAGTCCCGATATGTTTATGCTTCTTAAGTGTAATGCCCGGTACACACTGTGTGACTTCAGCGATCTTATAAAATCATTACCGATCACAGTGTGCGATACGGATCTAATAATCCTGACTATGGCAGGTATGCAGTCTGTACAACGATGACACCAACTCAAAGTACGAAAGTAAAGTACGACGCATAGGAGAACAAAATGAAATGTAAAAGCTGACAGCATGCGTAAATGCCACAATGAATCTGTTTCCCACTTCTGATCCCGTTGACAGAAAATATGCCGTCCTCCTTCAATATGCTAAGGATATTGGTCATTTATGTTAGGTCTGATATTAGCACTCCAGACATGCTAAGTCGTACTGCGTTTTGAAAATTGTTTAGCGAGCTAACCCCTGGGCGATGCAGCCTTGCCACTCTGCTAATCCGTTTTATTTTACAGT
The DNA here is from genome assembly GCA_026780765.1 of Petrocephalus schoutedeni. NCBI lineage: Eukaryota > Metazoa > Chordata > Actinopteri > Osteoglossiformes > Mormyridae > Petrocephalus > Petrocephalus schoutedeni. The sequence goes on from JAODKL010000041.1 coordinate 13,202,012, forward strand.
GTCCTGATAAAGGTACTGTTTTAGGCTTCCATGATTTGAGATTGAAAGATTGACTTATGTAAAGTAAGTGATTGCACAATCAGCTGAAATTTCATATCCTACCTGATGCAAGAATTGCTGAGATCAGATGTAAAATGGAACTATTTATTTTCAATGTTTGTATCATAATTTAAGCCTGAAGTTAGAATAGACAGCTACTTATTCAGTGCTATTGAATGTTAAGTACTTGATTTAGCAGTGTTTTTGATTTTATAAAAAAGTTGTGATTTTAAAACTATATGATCTTACAGTAAGATGAGGCCTTAAGTCTGACATTATGGTGGCTGTTATTATATTATCTTTTTAAACTGATCAATTATAATGATGTTAATTCAGGTATTGAAAGGAGTTTGATAGTAGTAAGTGTTTAGTACTGCTATAAGGTAAACACTGCCAGGTCACGCTATTTCAAAATGGTTAATGGATGAGAATATTCATTCAGCATTTATAAAAGTAATCAAAAAGTAATCAAATATAATGAGTTACATTACTTTCATATAGTAATTGAAATAGTTACACTACTATTACATTTTAAATAGGGTAACTTGTAATTGTAACAAATTACATTTCCAAAGTAATCTTCCCAACACTGCTCAGAAGTGTCTAAGCGGCAGCCATAATGCCATGCAAAGGTGTTTCACTGCTTCCTTTCCATCTCCATTAGCATAAAGTACACTGGACCATCCTATGTGGAGATAACGCTGTCCAACAATTCCTTGCTGCAGTGACGCACCATCAGCACAGATCATAATCAGCATATTAACCATAAAACACATTCTGGAATAACAATGGGGTTTAGGAAATGCCGATCGCCTGACCTTTCATGTGTCCCTATGGCTTTCATCTAAGCCCATGCTGCTTCCTGCTGATGAACAAAACTCTGGTTACTAAGGACATGACTACTTTTAACATGCATACAATACTTAAGTTCAGTAACATGTCACATTTGTTCTCATGTTCAAGACTCAAGATTAAAAATCCTTACCTTGTCTTTTAAATATCAGTGCATAGGAATCCTTACTTGCACCATCCAGACAGTAAAGTTTAACATGTAAAAGGATTAGACAGCACAAAACAAAATCACTCTCAAAACATCAAGGTAGAAATAACTAGAACTGCAGAGGTATACTCTTATAAAATGCATACGAAATAAACAGTAGAAATGGCTAAAACTGAAAATATGGCTAAAAAGATATAATATATATGAAATAAAGGTAAAATAGATTAAAGACATGACTGAGACAGAGAATCCATACATTTTCTGTAACCACTTATCCTATTCAGTGTCACTGGGGGAGTCTGTTCCAGAAACTGGCTGGGCACAAGGAGGGAATTACCTAGAATGGGGTGCCAACCCATTGCAGGGCATATTCATAGACTATTCACACCTACAGGCAATTTGGTAACTCCAATTAACATCAACACATTTTTGGACTGTGAGGGGAAATTGGAGTGCTTGAAGGAAATGGTACAATGACACAGGGAGAACGTGCAAACTCCACACTCACGGACCCAAGACAGACACCCTCATCCCAGAAGTGGGAGGCAACAGAATTAACCATTGCACTGCATTTATGAGGCCCTTACCCCCCAGCACCAGGGGTGCTGTGTGACAGCTTACCCTGCACCGTCACCCCCAAACTTGCTCTCACTGTCTGTCTGATGGAGAACAAGACAAGTTAGGTGAAAATTTCTCCATAGGGATGAAGAAAGCATCATTATTATAAACAAACAATAAAGAGGATGTTTAACAATTATTTACATCTCAATGAAAGGTGCTGGACAGAATGGCCTCTGCATCATGCACAGTGCACTGCAGAAACATAGCCCAGGAAACCTCTTCAGATCCGCTCGGACAATACTGCTCCTACACAAACAACATCTCCCCTCTCCACACATCATTTACAAAACCATCGCTTTTGTATTTCATATTTGTGCACATTTGGTTAGTTATAAATTGTAGTCAGAGGATAAACACATACTTAGACACAACATTGCTCATTCATGTGTTTTTGAAAAGTCAGTGTTTGAATAAAAGCATTTTTAAATGAAGCAATCTGGAATACTTCAGGAATAGCCTAAATATGCATTCAGTTATAGACATTTATATTGTTGCTTAAGGCTGTGTCTTGTTACTTAAGATTAAAAAGATTAATCATTTATTATTTAGGATAAATAAATTAAAAGTCTTTTCAATTCAATTCAAGAACTTTGGTGCAGGGAAGACTGACAACTTTCACACTCTCCGTAGGTCCCATTTACAGTCATATAAATAATATTAGAAGAAGCATAAAACACAGGCTGAAATGGAGCTTTATTTGACATTTGCACAAGATACAGGGACATTGGAATGTGTTTGTTGTCATATATCCCATCATGTACTCCTTTTTGTACCCCTCCAGAAAAATGTGGAAACCCTATAAAATGTCATCAGCAGATGAAAGGACATCATTAGTCGTCTAGTAGGACTAGTAGAACCAGGTGTTACTTCAGCATTAAAGCCAATCGATCAAATCCTAGTGCTCCACAGTAAATCACCCTTTTATCATGTAGGCCGGAAAAGAAATGCAGATTGTCACTGCAGTCACTCCATCTTTGCTTGTCATTCTCTTCTGAGTGAGAAATAATTTGTCCTGTCATGATATTATTGATCTGTTGTCTTATTGTCTCTTATTGTGGTACTGTCACAGGTATCTCAGTTATGAATCATTCACTTGTTACTCTTAGAAGTCTAGGTGAAAGTGTCCACTTTTTACTTGGAAATCTTTGTCGTGGGCTTGTCAGATGCTCCGCCTGCACCAGCTTTTAAATTATGTATTGAAATTATTTGCATCTCTATTTGCAAACTGATTTATTCATGCAAAAAATTATTGTTTTTATTATGTAGGTTCGTAAATGACCATTTTGTTAATTACTGAATACCTGAAACAGCTTATAGATGTGTTTGGAAAGCGGTTTGTGGGAACCCGAAATCCAGCTCGGGACGTCTCTGTCTACTTAACGGGAACCTGAAATCCAGCTCGTGACATCTCTGTCTACTTAACGGGAACCTGAAATCCAGCTTGTGACGTCTCTGTCTACTTAACGGGAACCTGAAATCCATCTCGTGATGGCTCTGTCTGCTTAACGGGAACCTGAAATCCAGCTCGTGATGGCTCTGTCTGCTTAACGGGAACCTGAAATCTAGCTCAGGACATCTCTGTCTGCTTAACGGGAACCTGAAATCCAGCTTGTGACGACTCTGTCTGCTTAAGGGGAACCTGAAATCCAGCTTGTGACGTCTCTCTCTGCTTAACGGGAACCTGAAATCCAGCTCGTGACGACTGTCTGCATAACGGTGTAACACTGCTGATTCTTGCCTCAGAACCAACCTGTTACACACTATACATAGGGAGGGGTATTTTAGGGTGGTGTAAAGAGAAATACACCATAAGTTCACACGACAAAGAATATTTACTATTATTACAAGGTGACCATATGACCCCAGCAAATGTACAGATAAATAAGGAATTAACAATAACTTAAGAAAACTGGTGTTGAGATGGATAGCCATGCAACTGAGATGGATAGTACAGTCCAAAGTGGTGACCAATGTCCCTTGCC
>JAODKL010000041.1:13326104-13337194 GCA_026780765.1 Petrocephalus schoutedeni
CGGTCCTCATTTGGGGGGACTCGTGACACCGTGAGAGACGGTCCTCATTTGGGGGGACTCGTGACACCGTGAGAGACGGTCCTCATTTGGGGGGACTCGTGACACCGTGAGAGACGGTCCTCATTTGGGGGGACTCGTGACACCGTGAGAGACGGTCCTCATTTGGGGGGACTCGTGACACCGTGAGAGACCGTTACTGACGGGGATTTACACCGTGGGCGGGGGCTGGTGCGTGGTGAGGATCGCAGTCCTGCTTACCTCTCAGCTGAGGCTTTAGAGCCGCCCGGCACAGACTCGCCGGACTTTTCTAAGCACTTTATTCAAATTAGCAGAAGCATGTGGCACGGCTCTGAGTGTTAAGTCTTCTCATTAACGCGAGACTTTGGGAGAGTGCACGTCCCACACGGAAGAGGCTGATGGAGGCGGGGAGCCATGGGGACCTGCAGGGTCCGGATAAGTGCGGAAGCCTAGTACAGGGCCTGCCGGCGCTCGACCCTCCAGGCCAGGTGTTTGGAGAGGAGTCACTCCTCTGTCCCAGGACAGAGAGCAGAGCATGGAGGGTCACATGCAGCCGGTAGGCAGCTCAGGGAGAAATATCCAGCCAGGCCCTGTGGTGGGCTCACCTGTGTGGTGTTACTGCCGCATGTCACTTAGCCATTTTATCTGATTTCCCTGGAACTTAACCGGAGACAAACAAAGGCCACATACTCACAGACGGCCACGCTTTGGAGACGCAGACCCACTGGCTTGGTGACGTGAGACGGATGCCCCCTGCCTCCCGGAGCTGCCGTGGGGGGGAGGGGGGGCTGTGTCAGGCACGCGTGTCCTTGCCCGGGAGGATGGGCCCTCCCGATGTAGCCGAACGAGCCCAGCGCTGATGTCACGGAGCAGATGGGTAACATTATGTAAAGCGCTTGGCAGTGGCTGAGCTTTGTGCCGCTCTGACGGGAAGCGAGCGGCCAGGCAGGGAGGGCGACTTCCTCGTCCCGAAGCGGCGATCGGGGGCCACGGCAGGGAGGGCCGGCGGGCGCTTCCCAGCCTGCTGTCGGGGTCTCCTTCTCCGGCAGCTTTCCCCTTTTTGTATTCATGCTATCATGCGAGGTTCTCCGTGTCTGATCCGGGGTCTCGCCATTGTAACAGGCCCGCTCCGCCCTACATTTATACAGTCTAAAAATGACACCCCATCTCCACGCCATTTGTCACCGCCTGTAACTGGGCGCGGGCTCGGGCTGGCTGGGCCCCTCCTAAACTCGCACATACCCCGTGCTGCCCGGCGCGGTCGCCATGACGACAGCGCTGAGAGCCAGGCTGCCTCGGCTTCGCGCCACAACATAGGGGGCGCTGCTGCTGGTCACATGACAGTGAGAACAGCGGTGAGAGTGTTAATATCGCATTGTCTTGCCACAGTGGCCCTTCTAGCAAATGTAAAAGGCAGGTGCGATGCTTACTGACGGGCTTCTCTTGTTCAGGGATTCCGTCAGCAGCACCTTAAGCACCTTCCTGTTCTCTGCTACAGGCCCGTGCGTCCATGCTGCCATTTAAACTGCTTTTCGATGTATATTTAATGGTTTTGGAAGGAACCTCTTCATAGACACTGTGCTCTCTGCTGTCAGTCAGTAGGGTTTAATTAACGGTGCGGACGGCGATCAGGCAGCGCGTGTCGGGTGTCACCAGTAGGGGCCGCTTTCTGATAGGCTGTCTGTGACGTGGCAGACGTCGTCCACGAGCCGGGCTGTTGTGGTGCTCGCTCGCCCTAATGACCGGCCTGTCTGCCCCCATCAGCCATGGAGGTGTGCGCCTGTCTCCAGCTAACAGCAGGAAACCGTTCAGTGAAAATGCCTGTCAGTGCAGACAGAATGCAGTTGTTTCATGTTGTTTCCCAGACCAGGGTGATCCAACCTGTCGGCTTTTTATTTTATTTTTTACTCGCAGGGTTTTCCTTCTCCAGTAGCTGAAGTTATCTCTTCCCTGAATGATTCATATGCTCTTGAACAATCTTGAGTTTTTTTCACCAGGCTCTTAAAAGCACCTCTCACCCCAGTGGCATACCAGTCAAAAAAGGAGCTCTCAACTCTCAGTGCCCTCCTGCTGGGTGTTAGTCACATCTGCTGAGGAGGCAGACGTGGGGACACTGTGGGGACGCTGCGGGGACGATGCGGGGATGATGTGGGGACGATGCGGGGACGCTGAGGGGACAATGTGGGGACGCTGTGGGGACGATGCGGGGACGCTGCGGGGATGATGCGGGGACGCTGCGGGGATGATGCGGGGATGATGTGGGGACACTGTGGGGACAATGCGGGGACGCTGTGGGGACGATGCGGGGACACTGTGGGGACGCTGCGGGGATGATGCGGGGACACTGTGGGGATGCTGTGGGGACAATGCGGGGACGCTGTGGGGACAATGTGGGGACACTGTGGGGACGCTGCGGGGACGGTGTGGGGACGCTGCGGGGACGGGCCCCGGGCCATCTCCACGCCGTTGCCCTGCATCAGTGCTTCCTGTCAGCTGACTGACCGCGCAGCTGTGAGTGGGGTTGAGTGCGCTGTGTCCTCCCTCGATCCCCTGAGCGTGTCGTGTCTCTCCATTGGGCGCGTGGCATGAAATGAGGTGTGTGTTGGCAGAGCACGCGTCGTGGGAGGCGTGTGCTAGCCGCCCGGAGCGGCGTGACGGGATTAAGTAGTCGGATCAAAGCGAGCGAACACGGGGAAGAAAGACAAAGACATTTTGGGGTTAGCAAGCTGCAGAGCGAGAGGCTGTCTGCGGCCATTTCCATAGCTAACGGCTGAATTCTCCACGTCCTTGATGATTGCAGCTGAGCTTCCAGCACAAGGTGGGAATCCTGTACTGCAAAGCAGGCCAGAGCACCGAGGAGGAGATGTACAACAACGAGAGCGCCGGGCCCGGCTTCGACGAGTTCCTGGACCTGCTCGGCCAGAGGGTGCGGCTTAAGGGCTTTGCCAAGTACCGAGCGCAGCTGGACAACAAGAGTGAGAGCCACACGCGCCGCGCGCACACACACACACACACACACACACACGCACGCACATGCACATGCGGGCATTGCCATGGACATCCGAAAGGCATGCAGACCCACACGCGCGCACACACACGCACACACATGCACACACATGCACACACACGCACACACACACACACACATGCACATGCGGGCATTGCCATGGACATCCGAAAGGCACGCAGACCCACACGCGCGCACACACACGCACACACATGCACACACATGCACACACACACACACACACGCACACACATGCACATGCGGGCATTGCCATGGACATCCGAAAGGCACGCAGACCCACACGCGCGCACATACACGCACACACATGCACACACACACACACACACACACGCACACACATGCACATGCGGGCATTGCCATGGCACGCAGACCCACACGCAAGCCTTTGGTCACTAACCCTTCCGTGCCATGTGCCTTTGTTTTGGTTAGCTAAGGTCCAGTTTAGTACACACATTGCCAAAGATTTTCTCTCTCCCCCTTGCCGGATCCATCGGGAAGGGCCGCCCCTCTCCTTATGACATCATCACCACAGCAGCCAAGCATACTCTGGTAGCCCGCAGTCGCTGTCCTCTCTCTGAAAGTGCGCATGACTGACGCGTCTCTGCCTTGCAGCCGACTCCACCGGGACGCACTCCCTGTACACCACCTACAAAGACTACGAGCTGATGTTCCACGTGTCTACGATGCTCCCCTACACCCCCAACAACCGGCAGCAGGTGCGTGCCGGGCTGGACAGGGTCACGAGGGTCACAGCCTGTCACCAGCGAGAAAGATGTAGCACTCTGTAACTGAACACTCCCTTTCTGTTTTACCTGTCAGGGACAATTAAGGCAGTAACTGATGGTGCTTGACAGAGACTTTCATCCAAAGCCACTTACATGGTTTGCAGTTTTATATTTATACACAATTATGTGCAATTATGCAGCAAGATATTTGCCCTACAGCAGTTAGGTGTAAGTGTAGTCCTCTGTTATTTCACTTAATGTTTTTAATAACAGCTGTGCAGCTATAAATGATCATGAGAAGACTTGCTTCTTTAATCACAGAGCCATGACCTTCCCAATCCAGCCAGTGCAGTGCTGACCAGTTACATTGCTATGGCAACAGTGCATGGCACAGCCATCGGTGAAAGGCAACCCTGGGAGCCAGTGAAGGAAGGTGACCTGTGTGGCACAAGCAGAGGATTCTGGGCCATCGTGTTGCATTCTGGGTGATGCTGTGATGTCTCAGAAAGGCCAATATTCTCGGCTCTGTTGGGAGCTGAGGACAGCAGCGAGTGGGCAGGTGGAGCCATCATTCGCCCAGGGTTGGATTGTGATGTATGAGTGGTAATCCTGGCTGTGGGGAAACATAAGTGAAGCGGTGACGGTGTCAGTCGAGCGGGTTGTGAGGCGGAGCTCTTTATGACAGAGCTCACCTGGCAGGATTACAGGCTCACCTTTGATTGCCCTGGATTAGTAGCAGCAGAACACAGACTCACCCTCTGCTATCTTTATCCTCTCCGTACTTCTGTGGCTCCTGTTTGTTTTCTAGCTTTGTTGCTGGATTAAGAACGTTTGCCAGGTCCATCGGCAAATCGGCACAGAGACTTCAGTGCGTGTCTTTGATATGTTATTGGTAAACCTCTCTTTTTTTCCATGTCCCTTTATACATTCTCCCTGTAGTTTGTTCATGAGGCATTTATTTATCTAGATAATCTAATCCGAAAGATCTTTGCCACCTCGGTGTGGATCGTGAGGAAGTCCTGATGCCTGTAGACAAACGGGAGGAAATGAAGGGCAGATTAGACCAGGTCCTGCCCAGGTAAGCCATTTCAGGTCTAGCAAAGTGATGTCAGCCAGCGGGGCAAGGCCTCTGAGCATCGTGCAGCGTTGTGGTCTTTATGATCAGGAGTGGGTGTTTTACCTGGTCCATGATGGTCACTTTGAATGTTTTACAAGGCCTCAAAAGCGCTGTTCATGCACTAAAGTCAGGCCTCCTTCACCTTATTGATCTCTTTATTGAACCTAAAGGTCTCAGAGGCCTGCAGATTCCCGTGGTGAGGGCTTCCTTACGTAACAGCGTCTGCCAAGATGACCATGTGACTGAGCATGTGACTGAGCATGTGACTGAGCATGTGACTGACTGACTTAAAGGCACAGGCTCCAGGCCCATGAGGCCATGCTCCCACCAAACACGGGAAGCTTAAACAGGACCGTAACTCCACTTCACCCTCCTTCCTCTCTCCCTGCAGCTCTTGCGGAAGCGGCATATCGGCAACGACATCGTCACCATCGTTTTCCAGGAGCCGGGCGCCCTGCCCTTCACCCCGAAAAGCATCCGCTCCCACTTCCAGCATGTCTTTGTCATTGTCAAGGTGCACAACCCCTGCACGGAGAACATGTGCTACAGGTAAGCTGAGGGCGGCTCTGCTTCAGGCTGCACGGTGTCTGCAGTGGGGGGGTGTCTGAGCTGTGAGACTCGCACCCAGCAGGCTAACCCTAACCCTAACCCAGTTACTCAAGCGCTTAAGCCCTGACAGTCTTTCCATCCTTTTGCGTTACAGACTTAATCCCACTTGTGATTTCCCAACCCGGTGCTCAGGGACCCACAGACAGTCCCCATTTTTGCTCCTACTTGATGCCGGGAGTGTGGACTGTCTGGCAGGGAGCTCAGAGGGAGCGAAAACGTGGACCGACTGTGGGTCCTCCAGGACCGGATTGGGAAACACTGATTTGAGGGAAAACACTTCTGTGCCTTTATGAATGATCCCCTTCCTGGAGATTTCAGAGAAGGCGTGCGACTTTGATAACCGCTCAGGTTTCTTCTAATTTTGACTATCCAATTCCCCAAGTTAAAATTAACGAGTCCTTCATTACAGGCTGCTTCTTTCGTGGTTGAGTGTGACCTCTATGCAGAAGCTAAGTACCAGAAATCTGTAGGGAATCCATTCTTCTTAATTACTCTATGCTGTGGCATTTCCGTGTGCAGGAGGGATCTCGCTCTGTTACTGCTGAGGGAGAGAGACTCCTTGTGCCCCGCCGCGAGGGTGACTCTCTGTCTCCCCCTTACAGTGTGGCCGTTTCCCGATCGAAAGACGTTCCCCCCTTCGGCCCTCCCATTCCTAAGGGCGTGACTTTCCCCAAGTCCGCGGTATTCAGGGACTTCCTACTGGCCAAGGTGATTAACGGTGAGAACGCCGCCCACAAGTCGGAGAAGTTCCGCGCCATGGCGACACGCACGCGCCAGGAGTACCTCAAGGACCTGGCGGAGAACTTCGCCAGCACCACCGCCGTCGACTCGGCCGTCAAGTTCAGCTTCATCACTCTGGGCGCCAAGCGGAAGGAGCGGGTGAAGCCACGGAAGGACGCCCACCTGCAGAGCGCCGGCGCCGTCACCTGGAGCGTGGTGGCGCGCGACTTTGGCCAGGCGGCCGACATCGAGTGCCTACTCGGCGTGTCCAATGAGTTCATCGTGCTGGTCGAGGAGGAGACCAAGGATGTGATCTTCAACTGCTCCTGCCGGGACGTCATAGGCTGGACTTCGGGAGTCATGAGCATCAAGATGTTCTACGAGCGCGGGGAGTGCATCCTGTTCTCAACCCAGGACGGCTGCGAGGAGGACGTACGGGAGATGGTGCAGAGGCTGGAGGTGGGCCCCCGCGTCTCCCCACACCCACGCTCATTGCCTGCTGTTTTTAGGATGGTGTCACATAAACCACGATTAAACCCAAAGTCTCCTGGGCCGTGGGATCTTCTTTGGCAGCTTTGTTTAATGCCGTCGTTATTTATAACATGCTCTTTCAAAAGATGCCAGCCTCCTTCAGTGTCCTCTTAGTGGACGGTTAGTGGAGTGTTAGCTAGAAGACCAATAGGGATGAGAGGCGGGGACAACAATCCTCCAACCAAAACGCACTAGTTTTCCTGGCAACTTTTGGCTTAGAAGCCAAGGCACTATATTCCTCCAGGTCTTTTGTATGTTTACTTAAGTGAATAAACCCTGTGTGCTCCTGCAGTGCCCCCGTCTGTGGCGTGACGTGTCTGATGTCTGCTGCAGTGCAGTGCAGTGCTCCTGCAGTGCCCCCGTCTGTGGCGTGACGTGTCTGATGTCTGCTGCAGTGCAGTGCAGTGCTCCTGCAGTGACCCCGTCTGCGGCGTGACGTGTCTGATGTCTGCTCCCTGCCCAGGGGCTGTATTAGTATGTTTTTAGGTGCTACCAGTTAACTTTAGGGCTTCTGAGGGTCTTCGAGCCTCTCCAGTGATGCAGCCTGGTGAAAGTCTGACAGCATCTGTTACGTTTCCATCTGTTTCTGACCAAAGTGACATATAAATGGGGTAGGTTATAGCATTATGCATTATAGGCATGGAGCTGTCATGGAGCCACTAGGCATAGTGCAGGTCGGCTGAGCTCCCAGCATCAGAGAAACACCATGCATTATAATGAGAGCAGCCATTATAACCGAAACGCTACGTAGGCTGAGGAGTGGCGGCCAGGTGCTCTGCCTTGTCCGCAACAGCACGCCCCACAGCCAGGCCCGCCAGATGCCGCTGGGGGTCAGGTCCGGCCCCCTCCTCCTCCCTGGGCTGGCTTCCTGTCCCCATTTGTGCCAGTCTGATACATCACTGGGTTTCTAATCGGGACGGGTTCTCCTGCAGCTCTGATTACCTGAGTAGTGCCTCGCTCCTTTCCAGCACCGTCTTGGATCCGTTTGCTTGTTTGATTACATCATGCCCCTGATTTGCTGGAGCTCGCATTATGTCCAGAAAGACAAATTTATGGGCAGCATGTCCTTATTTCCCCTTGAATTTATGTATCGTAGCTGCCCGAGTCACATATTGTTGTGCAGGCTGGACTATTTCGACACACTTGTCCCCCGTGGGGGGAGAATCTGTTCGTTAACGCGGGAGAGGGCGGCGAGGACATAAGCGCTGCTCCCGTCCCGTGTGAGACCGGGCCCTCGTGTGAGCGGCAGGCCGGACGCGGGCAGCCGGATGAGGGCAGCTGGCTGCCCCCGTCTCTCCCAGTGTGCTTCCGTCAATGAGGGCAGTCCCGGTGCGCCCAGCCCTGCCAGTCACCATGGCTTAGCCTGCAGTAGCTTGGAGCACTAGGCTAGGCAGCTAATTGACCTGTTTGAGGATAGCGTATCGCTACTTTGCTAGCGTGTTGTGTAATAGCCACAGCTTAATTCTGGACGGCGGTATGAGGCGGGATGTACAGGATCCTGCATCGCTGGCACCCGCCCATACACCAGCTCTCTGCCTCCCGAACCAGCTTTCACTGCCAAAGAGGCGCAAAATTAGACACTAGAGCACATGTTAGGAACCGTAAACACAATATCGCATGCAAAAAAATAGCCAATATCGGTCCCTCCGCTCCCCCCGCTTTTAGCTAGCTTTTCTTTCCCTTTCCTAGGATAGCGTTACAGTATTTTCCATCTTTATTGTCAAATATTTGTCATATATTAAGTTTAGGTTAATTGGCTTGCATCCTCCTAGTCGGATTACGTGTGGGGAGTCCATCATGCACCAGCCTGTCTCAGGGGTCCAGCATATTTGGAATGTGCCGGATCCCGTCCAGGATATGTCTCTGCCTGGGCCGTCACTTGTCACCCTGCCATCTGGGTCGGCTCCTAGCAGCCACCCTCGAAGATGGCCCAGAGGCCCAGCTAACCTCGGCCACTCCTCCTCAGATTCAGCGGCGCTGGAGTTCGGCCATGCCACAGCGGAAGGCCCACTTTGTCTCACGAGCGACTACGGCTGCCTCTTAGCGCTTTGACAGGGGCTGCGTCCGGGCTCGCGCTCACTCACCCACCGAGGGGTCATGGGAAAAGGCCCACCGTTAGCAATCCCACAGGCACTTCCGTCTGAGAATGCACCGTCCCTTCCTCCCATTCTTCCAGCCAGACTTGCATTTCCGGCTTATATCCGACTCCCTAGCTCCTTGCCCTCAGCATTAGCTAACCAGAAATCTAGGCAACCGTAACAGAGCCCACAACAGACGTAGTGTTAAGTTTAGTGTTATGCTAGCTGGGTAGCCCACTTGATGCTTAACCCCTATCCCGTGTTTGGGCTCAATCTGACCCCAGAACATCACTAAACGGTGGGCAAATTTCACATGGGGAAATTATCACGGGAAAAGGGGTAAAGCTACTTCAAAGGTTAGCAGTGTGAACCCAAAAGAAAAACTAGACTAACCTCCCCGTTAATCAAAATATATTAGACACCTGTTATTCTGTGCGCTAAGCGGCATGTAGGAATCAGCCAGCAAACTGCTCCGTGCGCCCAGCTGTACGCCGTATTGCCCTGCTGCAGCTGCTGCTGGATGTGGTGTCAGCACGGCCGGCTTTAAAAGTCACACCAAGCTGCTCCGTGCGCCCGGCTGTACACCGTATTGCCCTGCTGCAGCTGCTGCTGGATGTGGTGTCAGCACGGCCGGCTTTAAAAGTCACACCAAGCTGCATCTGATGCATCCTGCTAGCCCCCGTCTGGGATGACGCCAGTGAAAACACACAGACCCCCATATATAAAACTGCCAACTGGGCAGTAATTTGGTATTGATTCCTGTTGTCAGTGTCAGTACATCAGGACAAAGGCCTCTGACACGTACTGTACAGCTGTTGGTGTCGAGGCGCGGGACGCCGACTGAGTTCTCGCATAACGCTGCAGTGTCTGACCTGCACTGTAACTTCACATCTGCGGGGTCGTGGCTTTAATTCCCGGCCATGTTGTTTCTGGGGAATTTGCCTGTTTTTCTTGCGTTTTCCTCCTGCGAGGACAAAAACATGATTAGGCAAATTAGTGCATCTGAGATGTGTGTGTGTGTGTGTGTCTGCCCTGCGATGGGCTGCAATCCCATCCAAGGTGCCTCTTGGGACGGGTCTGCATTCACCCTGAGGCTGTGTGGGATGGATGCCTGTGACAGATAGATGGACGTGTGTCTATAAGCAAGTCAGCAGTTTCATTTCCTTATCAGTGACAAAATAGTGCTGTGACCGTGAAGCCGCGCTCTGAAATGCTGCGGTCCTAAGGGCTCAGTCAGCCCGGCCCCTTGCTGTCACTCCGGGCCCGAGCCCAGATGAGATGTCTCGTACAAGCCCCGCCTCCCGGCTTCTCACGCGCTCTGAAATGCTGCGGTCCTAAGGGTTCCGCCCGGCCGGCCCCTTGCTGTCACTCCGGGCCCGAGCCCAGATGAGATGTCTCGTACAAGCCCCGCCTCCCGGCTTCTCACGCGCTCTGAAATGCTGCGGTCCTAAGGGTTCCGCCCGGCCGGCCCCTTGCTGTCACTCCGGGCCCGAGCCCAGATGAGATGTCTCGTACAAGCGCCGACTCGCAGCGCCCGCTTCTAGGGTTGGTCCCGAGTAATGGCTGAGCATCTTGGCGTTTTGTGGATGGGAGTTTTCCAGTTTTGCTGTGAAGACGATCCCTGTTGTGTCATTGAAAACAGCGGCTTCCTGTGTTGTTTAAAAGCTTGCAGCATTTACAGCCAGTTATGTCAGGAAGGTGTGGATGCAAGTAATATATTCCACTAAAAATGTTATGTTTCTGTTTATATGCAGTTAGACACATTTTTTGCAGCATATGATTTTCTGTGTAAGTCTGCGCGCGCGCGTGTGTGTGTGTGTGTGCGCACCCTGCAATGCACTGGCATCCCATCCAGGATGACCCCCTGCTTTGTGTGCAGTGCATTCTGGGATAACTGCAGGCTCATAATGACCCTGTACCTTCCTCTTCCAGGATGTGCTTAGATATTAATATCAGCTTATTCATATTTATAATATATCACTGTACTAGACAAACTGTTAGAAGAGGGATGAATGTAGGTATAAAATATATAAGGTCATGTAATCTTTGCTTTTTGTTCTGCTTCTTCTGTGTGGTTGAGACCTTTGTCTATCCATCCATCTTACAGCCAGGTGAGCCTAGGAGCTATATCAGGCGACCTGGGCGCGAGGCAGGGGGGCACAGGGGCTGCCTGCAGCACACACACCCACCTGGGCGCGAGGCAGGGGGGCACAGGGGCTGCCTGCAGCACACACACCCACCTGGGCGCGAGGCAGGGGGGCACA
>JAODKL010000041.1:13442430-13452709 GCA_026780765.1 Petrocephalus schoutedeni
TTTGGTTACTTATGGTTAGGGATGGGGCTGGGTTGGAGTTAAGGGTGTCCTGATTGGGATTGGGGTTTTTCCCATAGATACGAATGGACAGGAATCCAAACGTGCGCGTGTGCATGTGTGCGTGGCTGCTTTGCCTTCTGTGCCATGGCCTAGCATCCTGCCCAGGATGTGCCCCTATTTCGGTCTCCTGCTTCTTTCCAGGCCCGACCCATCACCCCATACTGGATAAGACTTTACCAACATTTGACATAACCAAATGCAATAACAATACAAAGTCTTTATTCTAATGACCACTTATTCCGGTCAGCACATCCTACACACTTTATTCGGTTTCTCGGAGCGTTCCTGGCGTCAGATCAGGGACGCGCGCCACCGCACGCGGCTCGCCGCCGCGCCGCGCCGAGTTACCGCGAGGTTCTCCGAGAGGCGCTCGCGCCGGCCCGTGCCCGCGCCGGCCGCGGAGGCGCGCACCGCTCCCGCCGACATCCGCCCGGCGGCCCGCACACACCCACCGGGCCGCGTAACCGCGTCTCTCCCGCCCGCCGCCGTCCTTAGGGAGCTCCGAGCAGCGCGTTTTCCTCAGGAACCGCGGAGGCGAGCGGCCCCCGCCCCGGATAAGGACGCCGACCCAGACCGCCGAGCCGCCGGGTTCGCTATGATCCGGGCCGCCGCGCAGCGCGGGGCGCCGCTAGTGCTGCTCTGGCTCTTTGTCGGGAATTCTGCTTTTGCTTGGCTGGGCAACGACCACGTCCGGCCCAAGAAGCAGAAAGACGGCCAGGCCGACTACAGCGAGGCCGCCGGCAGCCAGGACCAGAACTGCTTCTGCCACGTAAGTGCGGCGGAGCCCCGCGGCCGGCGCCGAGCGGGGCCGCCCGTCTGCGGGCCCCAAGCCGATTGACGCCCGTACTGTCCTCCGTTTTCTGGCACTTTCCACTGTCGCTCCGATAGCGCGTCATATTAGCGCGCCCTCGCGGTGTCGCATCTGCGGTATCGGCTGTTTTTTTTATTACGGCTAATTTATAAAGAATACAAACGTTTCCTCGATTAGGCAGCATTACCAGGAATCGCGACACACCTCGTTTCCCACCAGAAACCATCCTCTTATTCACTCGTGATTTTGCCGTCATTGTGATGTGGTCGTAAGGAATTTGAGTCTCTGTTAATGATTCTCCTGACGTCGCCCGACTGAATAAGAGCACAGAGGCTTATTGAGACATGTCGGAAGCTGGGAGACTTAAATCTTGCTTTTAAAAGTCACATAGACTCCTTGAAGACATTAGTTAGCTATTTATATAATTTAACGTACATAACTTGACGCAGGGAACTGAAACGGAAAGGTATGTATAAACTTGAATATACCATAAATTTGGCGTCTTTCATAATTTCAACATGATTGTAACCCAGAACCCCGCTTACTATAACCGCGTGGTCTTACTGGATTGGATAAGGAGTAAATCGATGACGGGCTTTACGGGACTTGTAGTCTTTTTTGGTGAAGGGTGCGCGGACTTTCCTGGTTAAACGACCAAGTGAAGACTACAATTCTCGCAAAACACGTGGGCGGGGCCTAGAATGGAAAGCGCCTTGTCATCGGTTTTTTGTTTGGGGGCGGGGTTTAGGTGACACCCATGAGCCGAAATTGACAGATCAGGCGGCCAACTGTTGGACTCGAAGTGCAGTTCCACTTGCCCGCTTTAAAAGGCGCTGTCATTTCTGTGCCACGCTAGGCTCGTAGCACAGGCGTTAACTTTGTTGCCATATGTTTCAAAGCCAGAGTTGTTTAAGCCTTTTCGTCCGGGGACGTTATACTTGCAGACGTGAGCAGAAACCAGAATGAGCTGGATGTTTAGGGCACTCGGCAGTCTGTTTATGACATCCTGTCTCTCACTTTACTTAATTGCTGGACAATTGCATTCCGAGGTCAGTGCTTATGTTACAGTACATTTTGTATGCGATCCTGCTTGCATATCGGCAGCTTTGTTTCGAAAGAAGTATAGTTTAACCTGTGGTCAGTTCGTATGTTTTATGGAGAGCTCTGTAAAATCATAATATGTTAATCTCGATGTTCCTGGTTTGATGACGTTATGTTTGGGTTGCTTATGCCACAATGTAGAAGGCGTTTTAGGTTCCCCTGGGTTGACTGAGCCGAGCTTAAATAATAAATGTAGGAGGGCAATTCAGATGCCTCTCCGTAAACCAGTGAGAGCTCGTGTGTGGAGTCATCCCTGATTAGTCACACACAAACAGGAGTACTCCAAGCTACTGGCCTGCATATAAAAGTGAGAAGAGGACAGTGGCATTTTAAAAATTGTTGCATTTCCTCTTTGAGGTCTTGGCTAGTGCTGGCAGATAATGTTGCACTAGTGTGGTTTCAATGTTTATTACAACCACTGTGTAGGCAGTAAGTCTTAAACCTCTTTACTTCTGTCTTTTGAGGTGTACGTAATAAAAAATAGCAAATCTGTTTGCTGTGATTGGGGTTTTTGCCTAAAATGCTGAATTTTGCAGTTTTCCCCTTGGTGCTTTAAGCTGTGCAATTTCAGGGCTTATGTGCCGCCATACGGTGCAGAATGCTTTCATGCTCATGCATCGGGCTGCTTCCTCCATCTTGGTCCTCCCGCCTTGCTTTCCGTTTCACTGCCTAACTGCCTCGCTGCAGTGCTGAGGGTCTCTCAGCTTCCTGCCTTGACTGTGCGCTCTTTTTCTTAGCTGACCGGCATCCTGGATGACTGCTTCTGCGACGTGGAGAGCATCGACGTCTTCAACAACTTCAAGATCTACCCAAGGATCAGCAAGCTGACAGAGAGAGACTACTTCAGATACTACAAAGTAAGCATGCCCCTTAGGCCACATTAAAGGTGCAAGAGGCGCAAAATGCCACGGGCTAAATTTAGATCATAAATCGCTCCTCGTTTCCTGTCACATGTAAAAATCTGAACTTTAGATAAAGTTCAAGGAACTGAGCTTTCGTGAAACCTTCCGTTGGATTAATGGCAAAAACCGCGGAGGATATTCAGTTTATATATTCTGTAATGTATAATAAACGTGAAACATAGTGAAATTGGCAGTTTCTACCCTTTTCAAGCAATAAGAGCGTTGAGATGTTTAACCTATTTTATGTGACTCTCAGAGGGTACTAAGTGAAAGCGTTCTGAATATATTTTAAAGTAAGCTCTGCTTGACAAGCTACGGGGGCCGCGGGGTTCCGCTGGTATCTGGCTGCCGCGTCCATACAGTCGCTGAGATGTGGCACAGAGCTTCCCATGGCCCTTTGTGAGCGCTGTCACTAAATGGGACAGTGATCCTGACGGGTTATCCTGACACATCCAGCCTGATTGCCATCTCGGGCTTATAGCACGTGCCGCTTAGACCTACAGTGTCATGCTGCTACTGTTGTTCAGATAAATGTGGAACTGCTTCTCAAGGGTACTTCCCAGGGGGAGGGTGTTTTTTCTTTCTTTCCACTAGAGACACTTGTTTGCATGGGCTTTGCTTTGTAAACACCCTTCATCGTTGTGGAACACTGTTTTCATATCCAGGTAAAATAGGTAAATTTCCTGCCATTTAAATTGTCGCATTGACTAGTGCCTCCCCCCAGTGCCAAAACACAAGTGGATAACTTACTAATATCGTAGGAAGGCCTCTTATGAGAGCGTGCTCTAGTTACAGTGAACTGGTTTGACCAGAGGCTTGACAGAATGAACATGTGCTGTTCATCAGATACGAGGTAACGTTTGATATGACTTAATAGTTTCTACAACAGCTCTGTTGTGCTGGATTTCTGTACTCTGACTGCAGAAGCTACTGGAAGACGGCGTTCTGTCAGCATTGTTCGTGAGTAGGGACCAGGTCACTGTCCCTGCTTCGGTCAGATGGGCACCGTGATTTTATTGTCACACTGCTGTTCAGTCATCATCAAATACCGTCAAAGATCATGAGCAAAATGCGCAGGCCATGCACAGGGTCTTTTAGAGCCACCTGTGTTGCCAGGGAGCCGTGTGTCGAAGGTGTCGGGCTAACTGGCTGATGCGAATGGATGGCCTTTAGCCCTAAAGGCCGCTGACGTGGCACGCTTCTGGCAGTGTATAACAGCACAGCAAAGCGCTTTGTTTCTCTCTCCAGGTGAACTTGAAGCGTCCCTGTCCATTTTGGCCTGATGACAGCCAGTGCTCCATTAAGGACTGCCAAGTGGAGCCGTGCCCAGAGGTCAGGCTTCACAGTAATTTAGTGGGGTCTCATTTTGATGGACATACTGACAGGTGTCTCAAACGTCTGTCAAGAAAACAGGGCAATGGGGTTACTTTCTAGCGTTAATTAATGCTTGTTTTGTGACTAAAATTGACCGCAGTGCCAGTGTTCACCATGGTGTGACAATTTGAATGAAACCTTAAAAGTTCCTCTAAAATTTGGAGGTACCATTATTTACACTTTACCCATAGCACTGTATACTTTTCTTTACAGAGCAAGATTCCAGTGGGAATTAAAGCTGGCAACTACAACAAGGTAAGCTTTCCAGGTAAATAAGCTTGGACAGAATGTGCATTATCACTCGAGTAAAGATGGAGGCAGGCTGTTGCCAAGATTAGGTTGAGCTCTGAAGCCTGAATATGTCACTAAGTGTTTCAGACACGTATAAAACAGATGAAAAGGCTGTTGTTTTACGTGGGGCCGTCGTGACATAGACAGGCTGTTCCCTTGATAATGCTCTTCTTGGGCTGAAAGGAGGACGGATTGAGGTCTCCTGTCAGGAGTAGCTTGGCCATATTCAGTCGGCAGTCAGCCTTCGTTTGTCTTAATAGCGAGCTTCTTTTCAGCTGCTGATCCTTCCTGTTAGACTCTGGATACTGTACATGTGATGCGTGAGACTGTAGCACAAGGCGAGTGTATGTATGACTTAAGTGACCCCTTCCCCCGTGCTGACGCTGCACTCTTACAGCTAGTGTCTATTGGCCACGTCCTTTTCTGCTTTGTGTGGCCGTGTACATCTGCACCCACACTTTACGCACAGTTACCACGGTCAAGCTCAGGGATTATGAAGGACCCTTGCTGTATGTACAGAGCAGGTGGAGGGGTGTTTGCTCAGCCACCAGCCTCCCACTAGTTAGTGGTGGCAGGGAACTGTGTGTTTTAGCAGATAGGCTCCCTCCAGCCTGGGTGGCAGCGTGTGTTTGTCCAGTGGCAGATTTTTAGGACATTCAAGGTGATGGCAAGGTCGTTGGCCTCCACCTCTCGTGTAGGAGGTTTGACATGAGCCTTCCTCTTCCTGTGCGCATGCGCCTGTGTCCCTCCTCGCTGTATAACTGTTACTGTGATAGTTATCCCTGAATACATGTGCTGGTATGATATCGCACGATATCGCACCGCGATGTACCGCCGATTATATGCCGCATACACAATAATCACCAGAGCTTCAGATGACGGTTGAAATATTTGGTCAACTGCCAGCTTTTTGATAGTATATGGGCGTTTAATTATGCCCACCATTTGGTAAGCAGCTGAGTAGTATGGCTAAAATATTAGTAATCTGTAAGAATTTGGCATATGCTTATATCTAATAAACGCGTGAGATTTTAAACGGCAAAAATTACCACCACAACAGCGGCGTCTTTTTACCTTGTTTATCCACAGTCTCCTCTTCTAAAAGCTGTTGTGTCTGCTGAGCCGTCCCTTTCTTCGCCGCGGCTTCAGTGCTCATCGCTTCCATGATTTACCGAAATGGTAATATGTGGCGTGCTCGGGTTGAACCGTGTGCCGAATTTAATAAACATTAGGATACGCAGAATTTATACAGATTACTAACTTTTGGGCGTCACAATACGCATCTCATTAATATTTTAGGCAGACTCCTAATCGGCTTAACAAAATATAGGTGTAATTAAACGCCCGTATGGCGGTTTAGCGCGTCACCTGAAGCCCTGGTGATTTTTGTCCATCGCGATGTGATATTGTGCAGCCCTAGTGCTGGTCAGCCCATGGGACTGGGCCCCCTAGTGCCTTTCAGCCCGCAGGACGGGGCCCCCTACTGCGGGTCAGCCCGTAGGACGGGGCCCCCTAGTGCCGGTCAGGCCGTGGGACGGGGCCCCCTAGTGCGGGTCAGGCCGTGGGACGGGGCCCCCTAGTGCGGGTCAGGCCGTGGGACGGGGCCCCCTAGTGCCGGTCAGCCCGTGGGACGGGGCCCCCTAGTGCCGGTCAGCCCGTAGGACGGGGCCCCCTAGTGCCGGTCAGCCTGTAGGACGTGGCCCTTCGGGTCACCTCTGCGACCCCTGATGGTTTTAGATTTACAGCTGTGATGTGCGACGTGATCTCAGCAACGCCCTCTAGTGTTATGACAGAGCAATGAAACGTTTTGTCCCTGCTAAAGTACTCGCAGGCATCCAGCACGCGGTCAGACGTAGAGGAGTGCGAGCATGCCCACGAGCTGGGGGCCATCAACAGCACCCTCAGGTAAGGGAGGCAGCGGGCCTCGCTCTGCAGCCCCGGGCCGCAGCTCTGCTTATTTAAAGTGGCCCACACCCTTCATTTACACGGCTCCGTCTGAGTGTCACACACCAGTGTCCTTTGGCTGCCTGTGCTCCTGCCGCACGCAGCTCACTCTAGCGTGTTACGCCTGTGTGTGCCACTGGAAAGTGATGCCTTCAGCTCAGTTTTATCGCAAATCATTCAACAAAATTTGTAAAGTTTTCTGTTATATTGGTATCGTGCATTTTCAACGAACATTTACTCACTCGTGCTGTGAGTTTTATACTCATTTTTAGGATGATAAAGAAAAGTAAAACTTGTGTCTGAAAAAGAAGATACCTGAAAATATTTCCAAAGTTCAGGCCCCTAATGAGCACAAATAAGACAATACTGGCGTATTATTAATATGAGGAGTACAGATTGCTTAATGTTTGTATTTCTGTGGACCATCTGCCTCTCCAGTAACCAGAGCAGAGAGGCGTTCGAAGACTGGGCCCGGCATGACGACGCCCAGGACCACTTCTGCGAGCTGGATGGTGCGTTGCGTTTCCACGGTTACCGTAGCCTACAGCGCGGCTGCTGTCACATGGCTAGCTGCTAGAGGAAACCCTCCTATGCAGCCCGCAGCCCTGCGCCGCGCATCACGTCTCTGCGCTAGTCGCATTTCCTGCGCGCATTCCCAAACACACCCCCTGAGAGTTGTTAGCCTGCAGGGCTCGCTCTGTGCTCACCGCACGCCTCCCTGAGAGTCGTTAGCCTGCAGGGCTCACTCTGTGCTCACCGCTCGCCTCCCTGTCCCCAGACGAGACGTCCCCCGACGCCCAGTACGTGGACCTGCTGCTCAACCCCGAGCGCTACACCGGCTACAAGGGCCCCTCGGCCTGGAGGGTGTGGAACAGCATCTACGAGGAGAACTGCTTCAAGTGAGGGGCCCCGCGTTTGCTGCTGCCCGGCTGCGTTCTGCCAGCGCCTGCGGGCCGAGCTGACACGCGCCTTCTGTCTCGCCCACAGGCCCAGATCAGTGTACCGGCCCCTGAACCCACTGGCCCCAAGCCGCGGTAAGCCGAGCGCCACGGCGCCACCTGCTGGCTGCGCCTCATGCGCTTCACTCTCAGTCATTGCGTCTCCTTCATTTTTCATAGTTGTTCAGCTGTTTATAATGAGTTTGTAATCTCTGATTTCTCCACCCTTGTCTTTCATGTCTTACTTTAGGAGATGATGATGGTAAGTCCAGCTTCCTTCCAGCTTTCAGTAGGCAGGACACCGTATGTACAAAGTGGGATAAAACGGATGCATTTATAATTACTCTGTTTTATTTGCACGCAGGTGAAGGTTTTTACAACTGGTTGGAAGGTAATTACTTTTATTATAAGGGCTTTTTGTATGTGCGTGTTGCTTTTCAAGGCAGTATTGTCGGTGTGCCAGTAGCGTAAGGCGGGTTGTGGCCAGTCCAGTGACCGCCCCCCCGCACCCCGCAGGTCTCTGTCTGGAGAAGAGAGTGTTCTACCGCCTGATCTCTGGCCTCCACAGCAGCATCAACATCCACCTGTGTGCGGAGTACCTGCTGGAAGGTGAGTGGCGATGGCGGTGGCCGCGTGCGGGAAGGCTGGGCGCGCTGACCGGGGCGCCTTCGCCGCAGAGCCCTGGGGCAAGGCCCAGTGGGGCGCCAACGTGCGGGAGTTCCGACGCCGATTTGACCCGGCCGAGACCAGGGGCGAGGGCACCCGGCGACTCAGGAACCTCTACTTCCTCTACCTGATCGAGCTGCGGGCGCTCTCCAAGGTGGTGCCCTACTTTGGGCGCTCCGTCGTCAACCTGTACACCGGCAACGCCCAGGAGGACGCCCAGACCAAGGAGCTGCTGCTGCAGATCTTCAACGAGATCAGGTGAGGGCGCCGTCCCCGGCCACCGGGCCCCTGGGGCCGCTCTCCTCGGTCTAGGCACATAGGGCTGGAGCTCCACGTCGCGTCTGTCCCAGGACTTCTGAGTCTTTATGACGCCACCAGGCCCTTTGTCTTGTTCTCCGCGTCCTCAGAGCTTTCCCGATGCACTTTGACGAGAAGTCCATGTTTGCAGGACATCAACTGGAGGCCAAAACGTTAAAGGTGAGCTGCTCCTTGTCGAGATCCTGGCTGACCCACCTACCCTGTCAGCTCAGTGATTCATAACCCGACATTTGTTCAGCTAATTACACTTCTGTGAACGTCATTGATTGGGGGGTGGGGCTGGGGGGGGTTATTCTGTACCGCATGGCGCGTGTGAGCAGAGATGAGGTTCCTGTTGGAGCTTCTCCTAGCTGGTTGGTCAGCAGCAGCATCTGGAGCTGAGCAGCATTCCATAACACTTTACTTGTTCACTGCTTCTGTCACCTCTGGTTGGCATGGCAACCTAAACCTTTCCCTCTGTTGGTTACAGGAGGAATTCAGGCTCCACTTTAAGAACATCTCCCGCATAATGGACTGCATCGGCTGTAACAAGTGCCGACTGTGGGGGAAACTGCAGGTACGACCCCCCCACCCCCACCCTTCTGCAGCCCTGCAGCTGCTCATGGAGTCTGGAACATAGCATCAGCAAAAATGGGATGGGAGCCCAAGCCTTCTGTCCATAACTGCTAACTTGGCTCAGTGGGGTAATCCTCTGTGCCTGTGCTTGGTAGGTTGCCGGTTCAAGCCCTTCGAGATCTAATAATAAAATATAAACATGCTGCACATCAAATAAATACACCATAAATGTGGGGAAGAGATCATGAGGCAGACTGCAAAGTTTAATTTTTAGCAGACTTTTCTTGTGCGGTCCTTAAAATGACCGCAGTGGAACAGCAAGTGAGAATAAACTCACACGCAGACTGGGGAACCTTTAAGGAGACAAACTGGAACGAGGCATACTCTGAAAACTTTTTTCGGTGCAGCAGCATATAAATCTTATAATCCAAAACACATTTCCGTTCAGTTGTGAAACCGGTGGGGAAACAGGCAGGTTCTCAAAAGGCACCAAGCGGGAGCCAGCCCAGCACCAGCAGTGGCTCTGCGTTGGTGGAAACGCAGGCACGTTCTCAAAAAGCACCAACCGGGAACCAGCCCAGCACCAGCAGTGGTTCTGCGTTGGTGGAAACGCAGGCAGGTTCTCAAAAAGCACCAAGCGGGAACCAGCCCAGCACCAGCAGTGGCTCTGCGTTGGTGGAAACGCAGGCAGGTTCTCAAAAAGCACCAAGCGGGAACCAGCCCAGCACCAGCAGTGGCTCTGTGTTGGTGGAAACGCAGGCAGGTTCTCAAAAAGCACCAAGCGGGAACCAGCACGACACCAGCAGTGGCTCTGTTTGGGTGGAAACAAGGCGTGTGTGTCCTGAGTGCTGGTGGCAGCCATGTGGTCCCAGTTCCAGCTACCTCTCTGGCAATTATTATTATTATTCATAATAATAATAATATTACTATACTGCCACTGCCTTAAATTTTACCAATTTGTCCTGGGGAATAATTGTGTCAATAATGGCCTGTGAGAAGGTGTTTGTTACGAATGAGAATGTTTGTTTATGTACATATTACTTCCCTCATGTGTTTGGAAGTTTATTTTCCCCTTTTGTAATTATAAACAAATATATAAAATTGGAGCCACTTAATTCTTGGAATCCCACTGTGAAGTTGGAGAACAGCAGCATAGCTCTGACAGATGGGGTCACTGCAGCCTGGCTTCAGGAGGTCTGCAAAGCGTCTGATGCCACCATAAAGTGGTACAGAGAAGCTCCCAAGCTGGAAGCTGATGGCATGATGCTTTGGTGTGGAGGTGGCGTGACTGGGGCTGCGAAGCTGGTGACTTCCCGGTA
>JAODKL010000041.1:13739692-13750086 GCA_026780765.1 Petrocephalus schoutedeni
AGAATTGGACTTAATGAGACAAACTGTGCAGGGTATAGGGCGACGTTGCAGGCTTGCTGACTTTGAATCTTTAAACAGGCTGCTGGCAACCGGTCCAGCTTAACAGAACGCTTAACAAGGCGGACCGGAGCAGGCACCGCACTAACCCACCCTGCCAGGCCTGCTGCATATGCTCCAGGAAAATCAATAGCTAATAAAATATTAATTTTCCCATAAATTTTTATATTTAATTTATGAATACGTATTTTTTGCACCGAAGAACAATACAGGAAGGTGACTCTCTTCGCAAGTGCTGGAATTGATGACTTGAACTTGGAATTATGTCTGAAGGCTTCCTGTTTTATAACGGGATATGGATTGGGGTGACTCAGTACGTTGGCCCCAGGGCTGGCAATCACACACCCTTACTGAGTGACCCACACTGACGCACACACAATCCAGGGGCCTTCCTGGAGGCTTGGGATGTTGCGTGGCTTACAGGAGGAGGGCTTCGAGACAAAGAGATTGCTCTAAATATACCGCGACAAGCATTCCAGGAAATGGTGGTTGGGCAGGCTTGGTAGCGGAGTGACACTATGGGTAATAAAGGCCGAGTACAATGATTCAGCGATTCAGACGCGACATTCCCCCAGCCATGCTTCCCCTTCCTGCTCTGTGCTTAACCCTCGCCTTCCCGTCCCAAACCATTCGCCGCCATAACTCAAAGCATGTTTATTGCCGCTCCAGCCCAAGCTGTGAAGTTACCGGCATCTGGCTGCTTAGGGGAATTTGAATTATAGATGCCTGGTTTGAATGTCGTTAGGAATTCCCTTTGTCGAGGGGATGCAACCTTTCTTTATTCCATCAATCAGCGAGGTTCAAATCCTGCCCCAGCTGTGGGAGTTTGGAGTTTGCTGTTGCCTACTGGAGCTCTGGGTTCCTGGCAGATGTACATGCGGATCTGGGATTCAGAATTTCAAATCAGGAGAGGGCTGGCGAACAAAGTAATATCAACTCATTTGGAAGGAGTTTCCCATGAAAGAGTTTACTTATCTACATGGAAATAGATAAAAAGGTCACATCACATCAGTATTTCGTTCTTCTCTAGAGTAGAGCTAAAGACGTTTTCAAATAAAATGATATCAAAGTTCAGCTTAATCTGTTGCAATCTTAGCTTCTGACAGTTAACTAACATTTTCCTCCACATCTCAGAATTATTCAGCATAACTCCAGGAAACAACACCTTTGACTGGCTTTCCAGTAAATGGGGGTTCAGTCCAATTTCCCGTTTTACCATTCAGGGCACTCTTTTTAATGTTAGCTTTATTTGGGCCTCATTTGCAGATGCCCGACGTCAGACCGTTCTGTGTCACACACACAGTGGATTACTGAGCCCCCAAGCTACCAAAGCATTGCAGAAAATAATCAGTATCATTTGCATGCGACTTTTAATTGCCATTAAAAAACATTACATCAGTTTTCCTGATGCAATATGAACAGGACTCCTAGCAACAGATTAGCACCGTCAAACATGGCAGACTTGAAAGGAGGGAGCTGCGGAGGGGAGCAGAGGAAGGGCAGCTGGGGAAGCTGAAGCAGGAACACGATAGCGGGAGGCGGACCAATACGGGGCTGCGGAGGGGAGCAGAGGAAGGGCAGCTGGGGAAGCTGAAGCAGGAACACGATAGCGGGAGGCGGACCAATACTGGGCTTTTTTATAACTGCTGATTGGACTATGGGCTTCCAGTGGCTAAACCTAATTGGGGTGATGGAATGGAAAGTATATAGAAGTGCATCAGACAGCCGAAGGCGACTAAATTCAATATCGCGCTCAGCCAGGCTGTGCGCTGGCGGCAAACGGCCACGGTGCACGACGCCAGTCCTCACTCTCCCGCGGCGCGTTCCTCGGTTGCCCCGCCGTGCCCCACCCGGCTGAGACGTGCCCCGGGCCTGATGTTGCACCGCCATGATTTAGCCGACTGAAAGCAGTTTACACCAGGGCCTTTTTCCTTCCAAAATCCATTTTTTCAATTGCATAACGAAACGTAATCAGAATCAGAAGCTTCAAAGGTCAGCAATTATAACAAAACTATATGCTATTGTACAGGAAATGCTTATATACTGTACGTCTATGGACCTAATGTATATATTTAATAATATCAGAACCCTGTAGGTTATTACATTCTTTAAATCACAATCACCTTGAATAAATTTCTGGTGTAGTAATAGGGACCAATTTTGATTAAATTACATGTCATAATTATTTGTTTAGACTTTATTTACTTAGTTAGTTTTCAGATAGTTGGGGGGTGGCTCACACTATTCTTAATACTGCTATGTTTGTTCCTTTTTGGCTGTTATTATGACTGGGACGAGCATATGAGGATCCCCTGCCTTGCACCCTGCCTTTCCTGGGGCAGGCTTCAGGATGCAATGGTGCATGAGGTGTGTTCCCTGTGATGGACTGGCATCCCGTCCAGGGTGTACCCCGGCCTGCTTGGGACAGGCTCCAGTCCCCTCAGCTGCGTCCATAACTAGAAGGGGCATAGGAAGCGAGGCAATGGGGGGGTGGGGACAAAATATTTAATTTGGATTCATCAATCTCCCCCAACAAATATACATTCCTATTTAAATTGCGTCCCAGTAATATCAAACACTCTCCCATGCTGTTGGTGACTAGGATAAGCAATGGGAAATTGAATGGATGGATGAATGGATGGATGGATGGATGGATGGATGATGGATGGATGGATGGATGGATGATGGATGGATGGATGGATGATGGATGGATGATGGATGGATGGATGGATGATGGATGGATGGATGGATTACCTGATCTTTGATATGTACTGCAGTAAATGGAATGTAGTATTTAAAATTTTAATTCTATTAACTCTCAGATGAAATATATTTAATTACCTTTCTCATAGCTTGGCCTTAGGTCTCCCCTGAGAGCCGCTGCTCTCCGCACAGACAGGCTGCTGGGGCAGTCTGTGGTTCCGCTTCTGACGTCTGCTCTTAGGGAATGCAGGCGGGCGGCCGCCGGTAGGCTCTGCAGATTTGCTCTCTGGTCTGACAATTAGCGATTATGGCTACGTAATTACAGATACTGACTGTACAGACGCTGCATGATTTCATTAGGCGTTTTAGCGTGAGTATCATTCCTGTTTGTCATGTGCAGTTTCTTTTTTAGGTCACAAAAGCAATTCACTATTTTTTTTAATCCATCTTCCGAAACCAGCGATCCATTAGGGAAGGGTGACAATCCTGGAGCCTAATTTCGGAAGCACAGGGCATGTGGCAGGGGGCACCTTGTGGGAGATTTCCGTCCATCAGACTTCAAATAATCAGATTCTATGGGCAGTTTAGAGATAAGAATTCACCACGACCACATGTCTTTGGCCAGCGCCATTACATGCGAGGCTAACCCTTAACTGCACTATGCTATTTCTGCCTAATATTTTCCAACCGCCTTCATCTAAGTTTTCTGCATTTCCAGATCTTTCCAGACTGTTTATTAGGTTGGGCTGGCCAACATCGCCACGTGTCTTTAATGTACCCGAAAGAACTTCGGTCCTGCCGCAGCGGCCTAATCCGCACCGTCCTCCCGTCCCCCTTGGGTCGGTGCCACACGAGCCAAGCACGAGTCGACAAAAGACATGTGGCGGCCAAGTTTCTAGGCGTTGGTCTCGCTGGCGAAGGGGCGTGACCGGGCGGACACGAAAGGGAAGCAGGAGCAGCAGCGCACGGCACGGCGACACGCGGAAGCTCCCGGAAGCCCCCAAAGCGTCCCTCAGGCAGGCCGAGAATGGACGACTAGACCCGTCACACGAAACGCGGCACCTCTCAACTCCTTAATGCAGAGCCAATAAAATTCTGGTGACTCTGTAAACAACAACAAAAAAAACCCAGAGTGCCGAGAGATTAGGAGGAAATGGACAAGCGTGCGCTCACGCTGAAGCTGGCTCATTAAGCAGGCTTAATATAGGCTGTCAGAGGGGCCATCTGCTTGGCCAGGTGAGTGCCAGCGATGATGCCATCCTGGCAGCCATGTCCCCAGCCGCCTCGGCTCTCCTTTTTGATGTGTGTTTTTTTAATTAGGCAGGCTGGCCCGGATTTTTTGGTTAAAGCTGAGGCAGTTTTATTGGTCTGCAGCGGAAGAGCTTCGCAGCAGAGCGGGGCCATGTGGATGGCTCCAGAGCGGCTTCGAGGATGAGAAACGTGGCCGTTTCAGAGGGCTCTAGGCCAGGTGTGTGTCACCAGTACCCAGCCCTTTGTCCTGGGAGCAAGGCACGTGTGACCAGCCCAGGGAGCTTGCTGGGCTCACCTTAAAAAGCAGGGGGTGGCACCACAGGTCCAGGTCCAACAGGAAGCCACTCATCCGTCTCACGCCGAGTCTCTCTCCACGTTAACCAGTGTTTCAAGTTCTGCAAGCCCGGCAGTCTAACGCGGGCCAGAAATTAGCTGACGGTATGAATTCCCCACGAGATCCGTTTCATGTTATTTTATCCTGTTAAAAATATGTATATGTGCTGCAGGGCATAAATTGATTGAAAACTATCTATAATTATGGTTGGCTTTTTTGCGGATTGGCGGTAAATATGATGATGGACTGGGGAAATCTGACAGACAGCAGAATCTCAGCACGGAATTGGGCCGTTCTCTCAGCCCTGACACGCTGTGGAGAATTTACAGCCTCCCCCCACACACTGTCAGTCTGGCTGCAAACATGCATAATGACCAGTAATGACTCAAAAGCTTTTCTTTGTGGTTTGCTGCGGTTCATCGTTTTACAGTTCCTCAGGAATGGTGTTTTTACGAAACACGGGTTGCGTTTTTAATGTGCACTGACAGGATTTACCGGTCCGGACCGCAGGTCCCGTCCTTCTTCAGAATCCGATATCTCCGGGGAATGAATGAACTCATTCCATTTCAGAACCCTCAGCTTCAGAATTCCAGTTCTTGGATATTAAATAATTGAGCTTAAAATGAATGTTTCAGGAGCTAATTTGGCACGCGCCGGGCTGCAGACAGCTGGTGAATAAAAGTGACTCACTTCCTGTGTTTGGCTGCCCGGCTGGCCGGGGTGGAGGCACCCAATCTGCCGCAGACTGCGAGGGGAGCCTCAGAGGCAGCCCTCCATCACTGACTCACCCCGAGTGATGCAACCTTGCAGTGACTTTCTGGAATCTAAACCAACCAAAGCCAAGACAGGGACAATAAGAAAGGGGCACCCTCCCCCATCTAATGTTCCCTGGGCCCTGTTATCAGAGCTGAATCGCTGTACCTGTATGTGGGGGTAAGAACCCTTAAAAAAGCCAAAACAAACAGTGAATAGCTTCCTCCACAAAGAGCGCTGTGAGGGTTTCAGGACCACGCTGCACACAGAGAGGTCAGCACACAGGCTGCAGACGGTGTAAGGCCAGGCATCCTATCCCAGAGTCAATTAAAGAGTAGAAACTCAAGAGCGGCGATTTCAAGAACTCTTATCAATGGTACACCGATAAGACAAAAAACCCCGGCTGTGGTTCCAGAAAAAGGATCTCGTCCGTGGCGCGTGAAGGGGAGTGCGAGTCTCTCAGGCTCACCGCGTCTGCATGATGCAATTAGAGGTAATGTGAGCGCGAGCAAGCCGGAGTTTAGCCCGTCTCACCCGCGGTTGGTGATGCTTTCACCGTCGCTGGTTATATCGTTGGAAACAAACGTGACCTATGTTTCGCCTCAGTAAAACTAATGGGCAAAGAATTCATTAACAGTAAGAGGAACACCCCCACCCTCTATAGCAGGCATGGCACATTTTTTATGGCCTGTTAATTTTGTCATAATTTGGCACATTTTCCGCTTTGTGAGATTTGACTGCAGGAGCAGCGAGTTCTATAAGAAACGCTGCTAAATGCATTGATTTGTCTTTTCTCGCTGGGAAACACAAAGGTCTGTCCTGTTTTTCTGGGACTGCAGAAGGTAATGCGCTTTGCTTCGCAGACTCTCATCCCGCCCTCTTGTCAAGTCACAAAGCTGTTGCTAATAGTCTCGCACACATCTCCGGCCATATCGTTTCTGCTGTGATTTTGGACCAGCTTGTCACAATGACAAAATCAGATTTCGGGTACCGGAAAAGTTGACATCACTATATGACGTGCCATGGCTGCCTAGACCAGTGGTCAGTCAGGCTTTGTGACAATCCCATTACTGCTCAAACCATAGTTTTACTGGAATTTCCAGGCAGCATAACTTAGACGCTGATGGCCACTGAACATCGCATGGGCTGTGGTCTATTTTGATTTCACAGAAACGGCTGGAAGCCTGCTCTAGATTTTTGGTACCTCGAATTGACATACTTTCTGTGCAACCCCATTAAAGTCTTTAGGAAAATGCCAGATTTGCCGATTAGCTTATACATTTTCCTGTAATCCTCACGAATCCTCTTGTTCAGATTTCATCTTCTCCTCACCTTTAGCTGGATCCCTGCAAGAATGATGATAGATTTCTGGTACCAAAAGGCTAATCTGACAGCTCTCGGATGTATTGGAATTGTGGTACCAGCAGAATGGTTCTGGAGTTGTTTCCTGTCATCATCAGGGCCATAGATTGAAATTCTGGGCCCCCTGACAAAATGTCACCTTGGGGGCCCCTGCACGATTTTACATATAATTTTATGTGTTGCGAGACCCCTGTAAAGTGCCAGGCCCCTGTACCAGCACAGCCCCTAGTGTACAACCTGACCATCACTGCACGGCGCATCATGGGTGGATCGCGAGGGGCTGGATTGTAACGCCGCTCTGAAAGCCACTTAAAAACTGCCGAGAGATTAAGACTCTTACACTTACAGGCTTGTTGCTTTTAGTTTCGCTGTTCGATTCGCTTATCTGTGTGCCTGTAGAAGAATGGAAATAATCAGGTCAGATGAGCTGTAGATTTGCGCGGACATTCTCAGAAAAGCCACGCGGCTTCACGACTGTTGGTACGACGCATTTCAGTGCTTGTTAGGAATTTTCTGCCTCAGTCATGACCCCACAAAGAAAAGCCATCATCTGACACTGAAACGGAATCACCACGACCCTTTGAGGTCTGTGGGGTTCCTCATGGACTTCCTATCAGTTAATGGGTGCCGGGACTTGAAATAATTTTAATTTTAAATCTTTTAATTGTGTGTTATGTTGGGTATCAGCTGCTTCAGAAGTTGCACAGCTGAGAAGATTTCATTTGAGCACATGCTGATGTATCAAATAACGTTTTTTCAGCAAGACCTGAGGTTCTGGGTATATTGTGATCTAAACCCCCCATCGATCTTATCGGACTAGTCAGGTGTCTGGTTAGGGTTGCTTATCAATGAAGCTCCATCCATCATCTCCAAGGGTTCCTGCAGTCCCCGGCCAACATTGCGGGAGAGCATCATTAAAGGCGCATCCAGAAGCTGGGCTTTATAATCTGTCTTCTCTTTCAAGTGCTCTGCCTTTGTTAAGGTTTGCAGACAATCTTTGACTTATTTTTTTTTTAAGCCGCGTGAAACTTAAAAGAACCGACACCTCATTAGCTTCCGTTGAGGTAAAATGGGAGCTCTCTGCGGAAGTCCTGGAGAACTCTGGGCTGCTTCCAGGAGAAAGGAGCTCGGCCTTCTGGGAGCTCGCTTGGCGTGACTCCCGGGCTCCACTGCTGGCGGCGAAATCGCGACGCTGCTCCCTCGCTCCGGGCTGGTGTGGCATCATGGCCCGGGTGTACAAAGGGCCTGGAATGTCTGCAAAGCAATTAAAATTGGAGCAGGGAGCGAGAGATGGAGAGCGAGAGAGAGGGCGCGAGGGAGGAGGGACAGAAGCAGACGGGAGGGGAACGAATCAGAGGAGGGAACCTGGGGGCAGAGTGTCTGATGATGAAAGCGAGAAATAGCCTCAGTGAGTCACATGTAAGCAGCGCGGAGAGGGCAGCCACTGTTTTCCCGGAATTGTTGTTGCCTCGCAGCGGCTAGCGTTAGGCCCATCAAATCAGCAGCGAGGGGGGTCACGCGGTCACATGGCTGTCCAGCCCCTCCCCCGCAGCTCGCAGGGCCATCGGGTCGCCTGCTTGTTTGTTCAGATGGCGCTGAAGTGGAAACGGGCGTCCCACGGCTCGGGTGTAACCCTTCACGGGGCCTGGATCCGCCGACTCACTTTCCACCAATCACAGAAGTGGAAAGTTCGGGTCCAGAAAGTATAAATCCAGACCAGGATTTTGCTTCAGCCGGCTGGTTGAAACCCGGGTCTCTCCGGGTCTGACCTTTCCACCTCTGTCCAGAGGAGAACTACATACGCGAAACATTTCTGAAGAATTTCTCTGAAAGACTATTTTTGGTAAGAATATAGCCCTATTATTACAAAATATGTAAAAAGGATACCTGACAGTAAATATGAAACGGCACATTCGCAGAAATAGAGCTAAACTAATATATTTGTAGGCAAAAGTTTAAATTCCTGTCAGCGATTGTTGATAAATTGATAATGCTTTTAGCCATCTAATGAACTCCATTAGTATCGAAATCTTGCCATTAATTGCCATTAAAAGTTTTATATTTTGGCCAAACTTACACGATTCTGCTGTCATAGGCAGATAACAGGGGGAACAGCTGTCTTTACTGGGGAATCAGGCCAGTGCTCACAGGAGAGATCTGATTGGAGGCTGCCATCATCATTTAGCCAATAAGAAAAGGCCTGCACGGTGGAAGCACCTTGATTAACCTGTGTGTCGCCCTGGGATGGCATTGGGGCTTTGTAGGCCTACCCCGCTGCCTTCATAAGCCTCTTTCTCCATTTCTGCATGCTATTAAATTCTCACAAAAGTTAGGAAATCATTGCTCAGCTCCTGTATAGGCTGGAGTTGGTTGCCACTGAGTCACGTGGCGCGATTTAAGCTACGTAGCCACTGCGATCATAATCCTCATAGCTCAGACTGCAGAATGCATGCCTTCATACCTCTGAACGAGGGAAGTGTGATCTGACTGGTTTAGCAGTGGATGGGTAAAACAATCTCTGTAGTCACCTTAGATTTGGGTTTCTCTGTAATTACCTTGGAACAGTCATTATAATTCACAGCCTTTGTTTATTCGTAAGGCTGCGTTGCTGGAGCCCATGCACGCCGATTCTGGCAGCGTCTCTGCTGGCCGCTGGATTACACTGGCTGCTTGCAAAGATTCTCACTTACATTTTTATACATTACCTAATGCTTGCATGTCATGGAGACGTGTGGCTGTTCCTAAGCGCAAATGAGCACATTCATCCCAACGTTACTCCAGTGCCATGGCAACGGGCAGAAGGAGGGCAATATGAAAATGTTTCTTATTAAAATGACTGCATAATAACAGCCCAGTCCCCGCACAGGCTATCCCTACCATTTAATTGCCATGTGATCTGCCTGACACCTTAGCGAATAGACCCTGGGGGAACGTTTTACCTTCATACCTGTGGCATACCACAGAGTTCACAGACCTCCAGATACAATGGCAAGTATGTGCACTACTGTTCAAAAGTTTGAGGTCACTTACAAATTTCCTTATTTCTGAACGTAATACAATTTTTTCCCATAAAAATAACATCAACTGAATCAGAAATACAGGGCACACATTGTTAATGTCGTAAATGACCATCGTAGCTGGAAACATCTGATTTTTATGCCCATTCAGGCAGGCTCAGCTAAAGTCAGCACAATGTAAACGTCTGACCACTTGGTCGAAATTCTCAGTGTTAAACACACTGGAGTTCTGTACGCTTCCCCTTCACCCCGGTTACTGGGAAATTTACCTCCCTCCTTTCCAATAGGCTGTATTTGTCCATGACGTTTGAGCACGACCTCTGTGGAGGGAAGACAGCGTGAGTGATCTGGTTTCTGCTGGCGAGCTCATGTCGTGTGTGGAAGTCTCTGTGTCCCGGGTGGCCTGGTCCTCCGCAAAGCATCACCAATACACCAGCCTGCAGACGTGCTTCCTTTCTATCTAATTGTGGCTTTATTCTTTGTGGTTTTTCGTATCGTAACGAAGTTCTGCTTTTGTAGAACAGCATACAGTGTTTTGTTGTTACCTACCTTCTGCTGAGTAATTTTGAATTTTCCCGCCCAGATTTAGGAATAACATTGTCGAGGGGTTGTCGATCATGGGGAAATATGATTTGCTCAATCCACTGTTGTTCATTTGATTACATTGATCTGTATTAAATCCTGTGTCACTGTCATATACATGCTAGTGCCTGGAGAATATAGTCTACACCACCTGTCAGTCTCTATCAGTTGGCACAGTCAGTCAGTAGCACCCTTCGGTGTATACCACCTTTCAGTCTCTATCAGTTGGCACAGTCAGTCAGTAGCACCCTTCGGTGTATACCACCTTTCAGTCTCTATCAGTTGGCACAGTCAGTCAGTAGCACCCTTCGGTGTATACCACCTTTCAGTCTCTA
>JAODKL010000041.1:13752575-13765321 GCA_026780765.1 Petrocephalus schoutedeni
TGTACTCTCATTCTCTGCAACCTTTGTCCCATCCCAGTTCAGACCTCACCACTCCTGGAAATCCCCCGTCCTTCTCTGGCATTATTGATGTGCTCCTCACAAATTCACATATTCCAATGTACTGTCTGAGCTCTGCATTGAGGCTAATGTGCTCCATGTGTATGATCTGACTGCACGGTATGGACACTGCTGACAACTTTAGCTTTCTTTTCTGTGAAATTGCGGCAATCTGCTCAGTCGGTGCGTCACTGGAGAATGTCCAGATTCACTGATCAGGGGAATCTCCATGCATGCAGCTGACACTGAGAAGCTGAATGTCGCTCGAGTGTGAAGGATCTTCATGTCCCGTCTTCCAGCCGACCATGAGGCTCCGTGCGGGCCTCCGAGCGGGTGAGACGCTAGCCAGCTCTGTCTTCCTGGTAAACAGCCCCCCTGGATAGAAGGCTGGAACGGGCTGCATAAATGAGGACGGAGGGAGGAAGGGGGTCCCCTGAACGCTGGGCATGGCAGCGTAGCGCGGCGCTGGCTGGCAGGGGGAGCGAGAGGCAGCAGAGGGGTCCTGTGGATGTCCCAGCTGCTCTCACTCGGAGCACTTCCTCTGAGCCGTCAGCCTGGCTGAAATCCCTCTGTGATCAAAGGCGAAATGAAAAAGCGGTGGAGGAGATCACCAACACTGAGATGTTTGCTGGATGAAAAGGCCGGGGGGGGGGGGGGGGGGGGGGCGGTCAGGGGACGACAACAAAAACATCCTTTGTTTGCAGGAAGGCAGCTGGCCTGACTGAGGCACCTGCAATTCCTCAGAACTATCCCTCCATTGTTAGCCGGCAAAAGTCATGGTGAGACTGACAGAGCTGAGGGTTTCCATGGGGATGCGAGCCGGAGCTTAAGCAGGGATAACACTCATTAGGTGAGTGGATCTGGAAGCCCCCCTTCCTCGCAGCTTGAGAGACAGCTATTGATAAGGGGTTTATCTGAGGTGCTACATACCTTTATACTACACACCTGGAATTTAAGCTGCATTCATGAATAATACAATAAAACTTCCAACCAAGCGCTCTTTGTTTTATTAGAACGAGCTCTCTGATGCACCAGGGAACAAAAGCTCCGGAGAAGGAGATCACAACAGAAGGGTGTTAATTAAAATTTTGAATTTTAGCAGCTATTGCCTTAAAAATTCCTATTACAGGGAACTTTTCTGTGTGCTATCTTGGGAAGCTGACACCGAGGCGCTCAGTTTGAATAATTAAAATGTACACAGTGAATTTGCTTTCGCTAATTTGAAATTGCATTACCCGACGCGAATCGCTGCATTTAAAAACTCTTGCTAATTCCATAATGTTTCACAAAACTTGAGACATTGAATATGCAGATTTCGTTTGTGTCTGCTAACTTAATCATTCCTTTACAATCCAGTTTCACATTCATTATTAAGTGCCTTCCTCAGAATAAATAATTCAGTATTCGATTTCCACGTTATAGCTAACTTCTGCGATTCCGTGTTCATCTGTATCCGTGTGTTTCACATGTGATCACTGCATTCATCTCCCCGGGCTCCTGTGCAGCAGATCTCCCGTTATCACTGCATTCATCTCCCCGGGCTCATGTGCAGCAGATCTCCCGTTATCACTGCATTCATCTCCCCGGGCTCCTGTGCAGCAGATCTCCCGTTATCACTGCATTCATCTCCCCGGGCTCCTGTGCAGCAGATCTCCTGTTACAGATGTGGGAGACCATGGGAAATCTGACTGCAGCCTTGCTGTCTGACTGCCTCTCCAGGACTGCCCAGTGACTGCAGATCCTCGGCCGCCTGTCAGAGTCGGCATGGTGTCTCGGTTCTGCACCCAGGGACCTCCATGGAAAGCTACCTAAGCCCATGCCTACCTCCATGGGAGGGACCACGACAGTCCTAATGGACCAGAACCGCTTAGGCACATTCACAGAACATCCATTCACAGTACAGCCCACTGGGCAAAGCTGCTTATTTCTGAACCACTTCGACAAATTCCCTGCAATGCCTTCTCTGACACTCTTTGCACTGTCATGGTTTATTGTCCATTATTTATTGTTGCTATGGTAACACATCATGCACAAATACAGTAACTGCATGAAATAACCTTTATGATTGATTAATGATGGGTGAACATCTGATCAGTACGTAACTAACACTGGTGTTTCTGGTGAGATCAGGTAAGATTGTACTACTACATTATTTTTGCCGACTCAAGTGATTTGTCATCCCGAGTATTAATGTCTGAAGGTGTTTTTTTATGTCAAAAGTACATCTATGTATGTATGTATATATCTATCTATCTATCTATCTATCTATCTAAGGGAACGTGACTGCTTCGGGCACCTTCCCCTGTCCTTTGGGGTCCTCAGCGACATTTCGCTCATACTTAGAGAGCTGGCCAGACACGGCTGGGGCAAAACGTTAGAATTCCACACGAGGGTAGCGAGGGGCGTGGCACACAGGAGGCCGTGACACTTAGAGAGCTGGCCAATCACGTATTCCAGGATCCTTGGAGAAGGCTTGTAGTGCAGTGCAACCATAAGATTCTATAGCCAATCAGAGCAAACTCCTGCAGAGCTCCACACTTTGGGAAACACAGTCTGTCAGATACGGTCTGCGCTGAGTGGTGAGCATTCCTAGCAGTTATTATTATTATTATTAATAATAATATCCTTACAATAAGTTTAATCCATTAACTTAATTAATTTTAGTTTTCACAGGACATAT
Organism: Petrocephalus schoutedeni; assembly: GCA_026780765.1. Lineage (NCBI taxonomy): Eukaryota > Metazoa > Chordata > Actinopteri > Osteoglossiformes > Mormyridae > Petrocephalus > Petrocephalus schoutedeni. The sequence goes on from JAODKL010000041.1 coordinate 13,755,313, forward strand.
TCCTCTAACGGATTTAACTTTAATTATTTCATCAAACTGAATTAAGACAAAATTACAGCAATTATAAGTCAGAAAAACCAATTGATCAGTGCTATTAGTTTTTCTCGATTGCTTTGGAGCATTTCTGAAATGACAATTAACATTTGCAAAAACAGTGTAATCGCTGTAAGTCGAAACACACCATATGACTAGTGAACAGCACTTACCTATCCTAACACAGTTGTAAAATCATAATTTAGGGCATAAAAACTATGGAGTGGAATTCATGTCACGTTGAAATGCAAAAACGACTTCAGCATACATGGAAAAACAATCAACGTGACATATGGATTTACAATGCACAGCGCGCAGAAACCGTGCTGTCTGGAAATGCAGTGCACAAGAGTCACTGCTTTTCAGTGCGCGTCGTGAAGAGAACACGACATAATGAAAAGCAAAACCATCACTCCATCGCTTTGCGTCTTATTTAACTACCATCCAGAAAAACAATTAGAAGGGTTTGCATTATACACAATTAAACTAAGAAATTGTGCCGCATCACACTGAAAAGCAATGACCACCTTTGCTCTGCTGCATCTGCTCATTTTAGTACGTGCTGAAATCGTTCCACCACGAATGAGTGTAAGAAATGTTGCCGCGTGCAACCAAACTAGTTCGCCCACGTAGTCCGTAAGTACGACGCTTTTGGCGTAAGCTGAAACGTCGTATGTTGAGACTGTCGTAACCCAAGGACCTCCTGCATATAACTGGGGGGTCCAAGGTGACATTTGTTGTTGTCAGGGGGCCCCTGGGTATGCTGCGGCTTTGGGGACTTTGGAGCTCGCTAACCGTGATTAAGCTGAATGCACCGCAGCTCATTTGCTGTGCCTGGCACACGGGTGAATATGCTTAGGACTTTCAGGTTAAGCTGCTCGCTCAAGACTACAATAACTCAACAGGTAGGAGTCGGCAACCCGGAAACATTTAATGACATTCGCGTTACCGAATATGCAGCAATGGGAACCGGGATCTGCTTTACTGTAATCTGCACCCTTTCCGGTTTCCTCCGAATCCCACACAGGCATCTGCATTACGTTTCTGAAATGAAAATACCACCAGGGGTTTTACTTACTAAACAGAGATAGGACAGTTTTCTGATGATGTACGGTGAGATTAAAAGGCCTTTACTTCTCATTTCCCGTTCCTGTGCACTGCCTCATTTCCATAGTTAATCATTTCTCTTCCTTTTTGGTTTTTCTTTATATAATTAAAATGATGAGGAGTCACATTATTTCCAATTGCATTAAAATCAAACATCGGATTACTAACATACACTGTAAAGTAAATGCAAGCAGGTGGGTATATAATTAAATGTACATCTGGACTATATTGGAGAATACTGTTCTGGAATAATAAAAATATTAAAATGCCTGATGCAATGCCTGTGAGTGGCCTCGTCAGGTTATTGCCAGAGATCCTGAGAACATGGAGCGCACATTGTCATATCGACTCTGAGCCGCAGACACGCGAAGCTGGTGACCCACCGAGGGCGCCAGGCCTGGAAAAATAACATCTATTTCAATTGGTTGTCATAGCAATAGCCTCAGCCCATCCAACGGTTAAATAAAAAGAAAAAAAAAAGCAGAGTGTCATTTTGGCAGCGGCGCTCAGATCACGGGACGGCATTGTAACGATAAGTGAATAAAATATAAACGTAAACAGTGCGCCACATGAATGAAATATCCAAAGAGTACAAAGCACCAAGTACTACGGTGGTCTGCTGAGAATTCATTCATAATCACTTAGCCAAGATGCAGCCGTGGGGCTTATTCAGTAAATTCACAGTAAATACAGACTGGGCTTATTCAGTAAATTCACAGTGAATACTGATAGAAGAGAGAGAAGGCGACTGAAAGATCTTCCGTGTTTTAATAGTGAGGTTTTATCTGATTGTTGTGGTGACTATAAGTTATATTTCCTACTTAAACTGACAATCTCTGAACACATAGGATGCAATTTAAATGGAAAAGAAACACAAATGTGACGGACTGGTTTAAAGAAGAGTGGTTATATAAGAGAATTATTCATTAAAAACATCCAGCATGCTTATTCAGTCACGGAGAGCCGGCCTCTCCTAGCGCGTTTCCGCGGTAATGGGAGTTGCCATGGCGAGCGGCGACATGGAGGTTAAGCGTTACCGTGAGCAATAAGACACAGCGTAATTGGCATCATTAAACTTTTCATGAGGTGCAGCAGCGTGCAGCGTGAACATAAAGGAATCATTAGCGCTGACCCGCTAATGCTGGGCCCCCGTTCCCGCGGCCTCTGCGCTCCCGCTAATGAAAAAACACATTACCTGCCATGTTCTCCGCCGCTTTTAAGGACGGTTAAAGTCATTTGACGTGGGAGTTTCTCCTACCCTGGTGTCAGAAGGGGGGCACTGCTAATATCCCAGGCCGGGGACACAGCTGGGCACGAGCACTCACCTAAAGGCCATCGCCGATGACGTAAAGCAAGCAGCCCTCCTCACCTCGTCTTCTGGTCCTTGCTTAATTCGTTTTGATGTTTATTCCTGTCCTCCAGTTCGTTAAAACTCATAATTAAGCCCCGGTTTGGTGACAGGCTGTCCTCACGGAAGCTCTCTCAGCAAGACTTTATGACATGCATGTGCAACATCGCGCTCTGCTCATGTCTTTGCAAATCCTATTTACGGCAGCATAGTCATGTCTGCTGGGCCCTCGAGAGAGGTCCTTACTCGCCCCGAAATGGTCCACGAATGCCAGGTAAGTGGCCCCAGCCTGCACTCAGACCTCAGTTCTGCATGTATGTGTGTGCGTCTCAAAGTGGAGCAAGATTGGATACGTGCAAAGTAGACCTCTACGGCGACAGATAGCGGGCGGGTCTGCCTGCACCCGCTACCTCGCCGTTCTGCCCCGGGGTCGAGAAGCGTGGGTCCCCCGGGGCCAGTGACCAGTAGACCGGATGTCAGGAGAACGGCAGTGAGGTGGTGGGACGTCGTGCTTTGTGGCGGGCGGTGAGCACTGTGTGGTCTGGGCTCGCGTGCGCGGGCCTGCGTGAAGGGGGGGGGGGGGCGCAGCACGCATTCCTCCGTTATCAGCTGGGAGTTAAAGGACAAAACAGCACACAGAGCCCAAACAGAAGGGTGGGAGAGTTAACACCCCAGTCATAATATGAGTAACTATCAGCAGACGTGCAGATGCTGTATTCAACACCATCGCTTCCGCCTCCCATATCAACATTGTTTGGTCCCTCTGGGAGTTTGTTCCATTGTCTGAAGTTAGTTTTGGGACATTGCTCTACCTCCTACCGCTCCAGGCAGCCCGCTGCTGCGTCACCGGGCCACACAGTCTGTGTCTCCTTTCGCAACGTCAGACCCCTGGACAACTTGTTGTGTGATTATATCTGTATTTTTAGTAAAAACAGCCTGCCACCTCCTGGGTTGTGGGTTCGAATCCCAACCTTGTGAGTGCTTCCTCGCTTAGCCTGTCTGTCTCATCCATTCTCTGGTTTCTGTTTGAAGCCCAGTGATGGGCTGGTGTCGCTACGGTATCGCTATGGTATGTCAAGCTCAATGCAAACCTGCTTTGGATAGTCGGCTGTATATGTTTGGCTCTAAAGAGATCTTGTAAATGAGTGCATATTAATTAAGAGTTATGGGCCATTAATTTATAACGAAGAAGAGGTGTCCCCACGCCAGGATTTAGAGCACGCAGCCAGACGGTAACCATGGCAGCACCTGAGCGAGCACCTGGCAGCCGCATGGGAGGCTGGCGACTCCGGAAGGACGGCGGTATTAATAGGCGAGGTGTGAGCGTGACCCGGGGAAGGGGAGCCGCCACAGACGCAGGTGCGTGACGCGCTCGCCCAGGGGACGCGGTAATAAGGGCTTATTCTGTCCCCTCCTGCTGTCTCGGAGGCTGGGGCCTGGCTCCGCGGGCACAGAGCGGCTCAGCAGATACAGGTACCTTCTCTGCGACAAAACGCGGTCGAGGAGCGGCACGGAACATCTAACTCATTATTTAGGATTACGTCCTTCATATTACCCAAGAGAGCCACTCAACATCTGTAAGGCGAGTCATTTACGACTCAGGTGCCCCTGAACGAGCTACACGACGCGAGCAAAGACGCTCAGGTGCTCAAAGCCCATGCCAAACGTGACCTGATTAGCTGTCGGAGGGACCCAGGGGACGTGGGCACCGGCGTGTTGTCAGCTTCAGCCCCAGGCAACCAATGAGCTTCTGCCACACGTGCAAACCTATGATATATGTGTTTATCCACCTGTTTTTAGCAAGCTGTGCTCCAAGGCCCTTATCATGGAGAGCATCCATGCACACTCACACAAACGCACGCGCGCGCTCAGTCCATGCATTCCTATCATTATGGGGACACTCCATTCATTCCTATGGGCATAACCCTGATCCCAACCATGACACCCCTAACCCCCACCCAGCCCTAACCTTAACCATAAGCCACCAAACAAAATATGAAACTTATGGCATTTTTAGTTTTTGATTGCAGACACAGATTTTTTTTTATAAAATTGAGGTTATCCAAATGGGGACCTGAAAAGATGTCCCCAGAAGTAGGAAAATTTCAGGTTTTACCACACTTTGGGGACATTTTGGTGCTCAAATGTGATCTATGCAAACTCACACGCACACATCAAGGTCAGTTTTTGGTTACTGACCAAAACAACAAGTCTTTAGATTACAGAAGCAAGCCTCAAGTACAATCATTAGCAGTTAAATGAATCATTAGTTTTAACAACTGCCACAACTGTGAGCCTAATTGGGTAAGTGGTTATAACTATATTTAACGCAAGAAATATCATTTGGAATATCATGACCCAGTACTGTTGGCCCACTTCACTGTGGTTCTAGATTTAATGTCTACGCACAATTTACTTCTGGGAAGACGCTCCCACTGGGACGGCCACTTAGTGCTTTTCTGAACACCAAAAACTTTTCACAGAATTCCTTTACAGTGCCTTAAACACTGAACATGAATCATGACATCTTTATATAAAATGGTCGGCTCTGTTACTTTGTTTTTGATCTATAACTTTACGTTATGATTTTGTCTCCATCGTAGCCATTCTGACATTTGCATGGACATTGAGAAGCAATTGATTTCAAATGCTTTGGGTGTTTTGACAATCACTGTTATGAAGGTGTGTGTGAGAAGCCGGTTCTCTTCGGACCTTTTGTCCGCTCAGAGAGACGCCGCGGATGCAGGTCCACATTCCTCAGAGCCGTCATGCCATCTCCATACTTGTCACATGACGGAAGCGATCCAGCTAATAATAAATTTTGTAGCACCCTTTCCAACGTGCCCTGGAGCACTTAACAACAATTTGTTAACTGCAGAAGCTTAACTGAACCAAAATGAGAAGAGTGTCACAAATAGACATTGCGGTGAATAATGTTCTACGACATAAAAGACCAAAAGGGGGTGTAGCAAAGGATATAAAGACCTTACTGGGTCCAGTGCCCATAGGCTAAATCCCATGGCCCAATGAAATGAAAAGAAGAGGAGGACCCGCAACATGGAGACGTTGAGAGCTGACGCCTTGGGGGCATCAACTGGAAGCAGTGGAAACTATGAGTTTTATAAAGAGGTCAAGAAAACATACATAATGAACTGATTCACTTTCTTGACAATGTAAATTTCATCTCTGGCTTCTTAAGTGTTTGATTGTTGAGTTTTATTTTAATGATATTCAGTCCCACTGAGCTCTGATTGCATTTTTACAGCCTCCAACATGATTTGAATGGCACGGTTAATAGTAGATGTAAAAGCGTGATTCGGATGATTTATTCAGCTGTTTTTTTTTGTTGTTTTTGCACGTTGCCGGCAAACGTAACATTCCCAAGGCATCATCTGTACAGCGCTGCTACACGGCCAAACAAGCACGGCACTTTCACGCCTCTCAGATTTCGCTCCACACCACGCTATTAGCAACGGCGCGGTGAGGTTCGCTCGTCTCCGCCCTCTCAGTGGCTGAAGTAAGCCTGGAGAAATCATTTCTGAGTTATATAAAGCGAGCTTTGAAGTCAGGCAGACTCCTGTCATGCTAAGCTCTGTTAAATCCCTCCGATTCGGCTGGCCCATGGAGCCCCCAGAGCCTTTCCTCAGAGCCAGTCCGCAGGACACAAACTCTCTCTGACTTTCCTAATATATATGCTCTATATATAAACTGCAAAGCATTCCCAGCGCGCAGCTCCCGGGTTAACAAGAAGCTCCTTTGATGGTCTGCTTGAAATTCCAAAGATGGACGAAGCGAATTGGATTTTTTTTTTCTTTCACTATGACGACGATCAGCTGTGGCCAGAGAGATCTGTCCTGTTGCCATAGAAACCCCACAAAGTCAGAAGCGGCTACAGGGGGCCTATTGATGTCTGCCCAGCATAAGCAAACAGCTGAATTGTTCCTCCATGGAGGACGAGCCCGTCAGAGAGCCACTACCACAGGCAAGTTCCAGACTAGCTAAAATGGCCAAGAAGTAATCTATACTAAATAGATTAACCTTAATTCCCACAATCCATTGGAAGTAACTGTTTATTAAAATTAGGGAGTGTTCTGGGCAGCGTGCCACAGAGCATTTGGCATGATGCTGTGAGACACACTGGCACACACCCTGTGTGAGCATCAGCCTGACTCCCATCTCTACCCCAGCCAATATAGGAAAGCTGCCATTTTACCTCCCTACAAACGCAAAACCCCACAGACTTATTCTCCAAGGGAAAGTCGGGGTACTAGCGTCTGCTACGCTGAGGTGCGGCGGGACACACTTGCGGTAGTCAGAGGAAGACCACGATGTGTCTCCCTGAGAACGAGGAACACCCACACGGCCACAGACACCCATTCATGGAGTTTGGTTCCATGAATTACCGGCAGGTCCCCGCTTACAAACAAGATCTGTTTCCCAAGTATGTCTTTAAGTCGAATTTGTAGGCAAGTCAGAACAGCTGCATACGGTTCTTTATTTAGCTTCACTTATAAAATGGTTGTAATATAGTATAATATTACTATATTATATAATAATATACTTAGTATACGTTTACGCGATGTTTACAAGAGTGTCACAAACGATTCATTTCCACCAATGTGGTGCCCGGGCCGGTGCGGGACTTTTCCCCCAATCTGGAACTAGTTCCATGCGTTTCCACCCCAAAGAACTGGCCCTGGCCCAAGAAAATGGCTCTGGCACCACAGAAAAGCTGGTCTCAGAATTTGGAACCATAACATCAGCGAAAGTGGGACGTGCCGTCGCATCTAAACCTTCCGCTTACCCGGAAAATTCAGTCCAAGACCGATATCGTTCTCTCTAATATCGCCGGCGCTCTGACAGGTTGTGCTGCCTTTACTAAAACGGCATTGGCGCATGTTTCGATTGGTCGCGTGGATTGACTGAACACCAGCAGTCAAATAACTTGCCAGCTTATTAGCAGAATGACGATCGATATGCCGGCCAGATTTAATAATAAATTATCAACACGTCACTGGTCGAATAAATAAAATATTGTGGTGCGTGAGTGGCTAAGAGATCATTTGGCAGACAGCAAAGTTAAATTTTTAGCAGACTCTTTTATTGCGTGATCCTTAAAAGGACAGCAGTAAAACAGCAAGCGAGAATAAACTTGCTTCCATACACAGACATTGGAGCTTTTAAGGAGCGGATACATGCAACAGAGACAGGGTATGAAAAGTTTGGCAACTCATAAAAACTTGAAACCTGAAACAGATCAAAATAAATTTGAAGAACGGGATACATATGCACCTTTACTTTACTCGCATTTAAAGCCTATGTAACATTCCCATTCTGTCCTTTTTTTGAAAAAAGGTGGAAACCCAGGCAAGTTCTCAAAAAACGTGGTTCTCACCAAGCGAGAACCAGCCCGGCACCAGCACTGGCTCCGTGTTGGTGGAAACGCAGGCAAGTTCTCAAAAAACTTGGTTCTCACCAAGCGAGAACCAGCCCGGCACCAGCACTGGCTCCGTGTTGGTGGAAACGCAGGCAAGTTCTCAAAAAACTTGGTTCTCACCAAGCGAGAACCAGCCCGGCACCAGCACTGACTCCGTGTTGGTGGAAATGAGGCAAAAGTAGCACATGTGTTCCTTATTATGAACTATTGTATTAGCTACAAGCTACTGTTTTTGAACAAAACGGGCTTTATGGCGGTCTGCTCATATGTACGCCTTGTCCGTGAGTCAGACGTTCTTATCCCGGGGACTGCCTGGGGATCCTGAGGTATTTTTTATTTCTTCCGTGCCGTTTTAACTTTCACATAGCTGCAGCATCTTTGTAAATTGATTTCTTTTTCAAATTTTATTGTCGTCAGCCTCTGTGAGGATAAACTCGTCCTTGAATGTGCAGCATTCAAAACTATTGATTTTGGAATTAAATCACGTCGAGAGAAGAAGGCAGAAATCGTGGCAGGGGAATAACAGGACAATGTGTCAGAAACGGCGTGAGATGTATTTATTGTGTGTGTTGATGCCATTTTTTTTTCTCATGAAACCCCGTCCTGCCAAACCTACTCCCACGCCCCGCTTCCATCTGCACGCTCTCTTTGCTCCTGCGACATCAATAAACAGCTCGATCCGGCTCCGTGACGCACGCTAAATGCCTAAACAGGGCAGATATTCCCCAAGTCGCACAGAGTGAGTGCCATAAACGAAGACTAGCGCCGCCAGAATAAAATCAAAGGGGCTATGTAAATTATTTACCGCAAGATCAAAGCTGTTAGCTCACGGCCTGTCAGATTTAACGGAAATGTAAAAACGAACAATCCCTAACATATCTATCTTGGCCCTCCACAGGTAGAATCGTTTTTCTTTTATTTAAATAGCAGGCGTGAAATTCAGACATACATAAAATGCACACTTCATGGGACGCACACATCACACAGATGAAGCTCCCTGCGTCATTAGACGCACTGCCCTTCTCATCCCCATGGGCTCCACGCTAGCCAACATGGCCCTAAGCGAAGGACAGCGCTCTGATAAGCCGGCCTGGCTCTGTGGGAGACCTGTGAGCTCGCCAGGGGATCAGATGGCCACAGAGCCCTTGGATCAGGCATCCACAGGAGGGAAAGTGCGAGGTCACGTCTCACTTTGCGTCCCATTAACTATTACGTGTCAGGTTGGGGGGGGGGGGCGTTGGAGGTAGAGAACCTTCTTGGGGAATTTCTAACAAATGAATAATGTGTGTCAACGTATCTATGTTATTGTGAGACCATTATTTCTACCTACCTATCTATCTATCTATCTATCTATCTATCTATCTATCTGTGTGTGTATCTATCTATCTATCTATCTATCTATCTATCTATCTATCTATCTATCTGTGTGTGTGTATCTATCTATCTATCTATCTATCTAAAAGTGGCCTGTACTCTGCGTTGTGATTGGCTGGCCAGGTTTGTGGGGCGCTCTCTGCTCTCTGGTGGGGTGCAGTTAATGACAGTGCATGGGCGAGGTCCACTCAGTCTCTGCACAACACCAAATTACAGATATGTTTATAATGTACTTAAGATGTACATATGTATGAATATGTATATCATAAGCATATTACAAAATGCCTACATATGTAGGGATGTAGGACACATCGCTCCACACCGTGGGAAAATGGACGGGTGTGACATACCCATCAGGTTAGACACATACCCATCAGGTTAGACACATACCCATCAGGTTAGCCACATACCCATTAGGTTAGACACATACCCATCAGGTTAGACACATACCCATTAGGTTAGACACATACCCATCAGGTTAGCCAAACAGGAAACAGAATCTCGTGTAATTATATATAAGATATTAAAGTCGAAGAACAACCTGTAACATGCTACTCCTTTAATTCACACACACACACACACACACACACGCATATATATACATATGTATATACGTAACTTAATATAGGAATGCTAAATGGTGGGATTCGCAAATATAATCATCAAATGCTTCCCGCATGTGCTGACAGTGAAGTGTTCCCCTGCCCACT
>JAODKL010000041.1:13955486-13966245 GCA_026780765.1 Petrocephalus schoutedeni
ATACAGTACTATACTATACAGTACCATACTATACAGTACTATACTATACAGTACTATACATACAGTACTATACTATACAGTACCATACTATACAGTACTATACTATACAGTACCATACATACAGTACTATACTATACAGTACCATACTATACAGTACTATACTATACAGTACTATACATACAGTACTATACTATACAGTACCATACTATACAGTACCATACATACAGTACTATACTATACAGTACTATACATACAGTACCATACTATACAGTACTATACTATACAGTACTATACATACAGTACCATACTATACAGTACTATACTATACAGTACTATACTATACAGTACCATACTATACAGTACCATACTATACAGTACCATACTATACAGTACTATACATACAGTACTATACTATACAGTACCATACTATACAGTACTATACATACAGTACCATACTATACAGTACCATACTATACAGTACTATACTATACAGTACTATACTATAGCCAATACCACGTCAGAAGGGTATCAAATTGTCACAATGTGATAACGACTTATGTTAATTCTTCTGTGTTGCTTTCCGTCTCATGAATAACAAAAACCATTATTCGTGATATAAAAAATATGCAAAATTCATAAAGAAATGTTTGCTTGCCAATGTTGTTACATTGTCATCTAATAGGGATAATGTCCAGTTCAAACACAGCATGTCCCCATATGAGAGGACATCAGCTGCTGACAGTATTGTTGTTCATTACTTCAAGATGTAAGACAGAAGCCAAACTGAAGTTTTAAATCTCATAAAACATTAAATAGATGTGCAATAACAAAACAAATGTTGCTGTACTAAGATTCACCAACACGCACAGAGGTGAACCAATCACAGCGCAGAGCTGAGTGACTGCACACCGCGCACCTGGGGGGCGGGGCTTATACGCACCAGCAGTGAGTCAGCACGCACAGAGGTGAACCAATCACAGCGCAGAGCTGAGTGACTGCACACCGCGCGCCTGGGGGGCGGGGCTTATACTCACCAGCAGTGAGTCAGCACGCACAACGAAAACAGGCTGGAGTGGGGGGCAGGAAGGGGGAATCTGAGTCTTTCAGGAAAAGAAAGGATGGGGGTGCCAAGACAGCATATGCTGGAGGGCTTCCCAGACCCCCCCTCCCAACACACACACACAGCTGACATATTCTTACCTTTATGGGGACTCTCCATTCATTCAATATGGGCATAACACTAATTCCAACCCTTAACAGAATTCCGTGACCCCTACCCAACCCCAGCCTCAAGGATAAGCAACCAAACAAAATTTTAACCTAAGCATTCTAACTGTTTTGTTTGCAGTGCCAGAACTTGGTCCCCACAATGTAATATGTACATGACGCCCCCCACACGCACACACACGTTCTCACACACATTCAAACACACACTGAGGCAATAATGAAAACCAGTTGTGCTGATCCCTGCACAAAAGCTGCAGGAAGACGGCTAGTCTGCTGTGCCGTGACGCCGCTGCCACAGTCAGCTGAAAGCTCTGGGTGGGCGGGACCACAGTCGGCTGAAAGCTCTGGGTGGGCGGGGCCGCAGTCGGCTGAAAGCTCTGGGTGGGCGGGGCCGCAGTCGGCTGAAAGCTCTGGGTGGGCGGGGCCACAGTCAGCTGAAAGCTCTGGGTGGGCGGGGCCACAGGCGCTGGGAAAGCAACGTCTGGGGCCACGGCGCGGGGAGGCAAACCGAAACAGGCAGGCCACAAGAACACAATGCAGAGCCACCAAGCCCATGCCCTCTCATTCATCCATTGGCCAGGGGATGGGAGGGGGCGTGGCCAGAGATCATTATGACAGGATCTCCTGGGAAGACTTGAGGGCACCAACTCTGTGTAGTTTATATTACTTATATGATAACCCTACGTACAGAAGCACAAACTATAATTTAATGCCTCAAGGTCTAGATCTAGTCGTATGCAGACTACGGCTGCAGCGCATGGATTTAACGTTGCGGCTGTCCTTACGAGAGTCACTAGGCCGGCCGGCCGTAGCAGAGAAGGCAGAGCGCTTCACACACAGAGCTATTTTGGCTTCAGCCTCACTTAAATGACTTATTTCAGGGGAACGGGGACAAGGGAGCATGGCAGCATTACTGTGTTCAAAGCATCGGCACAGAAGGAGGCTCCTGTTTGTCTGATTATATTTTTTTAAAGTTAGTGTTGGAGCTTTGCTGAAATTCCTTGGCACTCTGCCCCGATCACTTTCTCCATGTTATAACGCAAAAAAGCATCTCGCCGAGACACGGTTATTATACATCATCTTAGCTTTTAAAACAGATCTCTAGGCATATATTTATATGCATGGGCACGCCTTTGTTATTTCCGACCTTGGTTTTAATACAGTTTTCTTGTAAAAGAATCAATGCAGCACATTAATATAAATCTTTAGATTGAAGCAAATTGATTGGCAGAACACAGACTTCTGGGTAGTGTATTCCCTAAGGCTCTTATTTGTGAATGTTTGGATTCTGTCTCTCAGAGTCGTGAACCAGCCACACCTACGGGGGGAGCTGTTGTGAAGACAGACTTGGGACACTTGGCAGAAAGGAAAGCTAAAGGGAGTGTGGGATGCTAATAAGACCACACAGAGAGGTGCCCCTGTATGCGCAGTGCCAAGAGGGTGGGGTCCAATGGGACTGTAGCGTGAGGCCCTGGACAGGCAGCCTTTCAAACACAATGAGTCACAAAAAGAGCAAGTGCACACACCCTGTCAGGTCTTCATCTCCCAAAAAATATTCCATCGTTCTAATAAGGTTTTACCCCAAAAGAATCTCCTACATCAACTTGGCATAAATAGCTAGAATTGCATCAGTATAATACAATATAGCCTCTATTTTTCTACAGCTGTTTTTGTGAACACAGTCGGCAAAACGTCAGCTGCTGAGCCGTAGATTTGACTTGCATTGCTTAAGCATACACAGACATATATGTATATGTACACCATGTGCACCATGGGCACCATGTGCCCTCCCACCAGCCATTATGGAATGATTGGCAAAGTGTGCTTTCAACAGTGAAATGTGGTGAATTCTTAAGTAAAGTTGGACTATGGCATCTTTTGCACACAACAACCAACAAAAAAAGCTTTTTCCGGGGGAATGGGGTCTTAGATGCCAGTTTTTCCTTAATGTACCAGTTCCTGGAGCTTGTCCGCTTATGACTGTTTATGAGTGCTGCGGCAGGTATGGCCGTTAGCTGGGAAGCTCTGCCATTTGTGAGCAATGGGGCCTTTACTCTTACTCGCTCGCTTTTAAGTCGTTCTTTTCAAAAGGAGGTGAGTCGCCCAGTGCTCCTTATGGAAGGGCTCATGACCCGAGAGGTCAGTATAATTTCCTGCTAAAGGCTACAGAAGCATGTAGGTCTGTTTCTGTTACAACCAACAAAAGTTTGCCCTCTCAGACCTTTAATGCATATCAACCTAACGACATTCTGTCCACATTTATAACTGGCAGACATGAAAATGTTTCTCAAATGAGCTTCATTTAACGTGAGTTAATTTTTGAACAAATGTGACATTTGTTTTGGCATTGTGCTTTCAACTGCACAATGAAACCTGAATAAACACGTTCTCAACACCACCCAGATATATCCAGAGTAGCTACATACCTAACAGTTTTGGAGAGGGGGCAAACTTTGTGTTTCTAGGACTCATTTAATTTAGGACTTACTTAATAAGACTAGACAGCAGATTAGTACAACCTGAGTCTGTTGTTGTGACATATACTGTGTTAAAGGCTGTGAAGCTGATTTTGGGCACGGCAGTAACACTGAGAAGGTCTTTGCTGTGGCCAATTCACATTTCTTTCAGACCGCCAAAATGCATTAAAGTTTAAGACTATTGCTACCTGAAATAAAGTAGACAGCAAATGTCTAAAGATTCTGAAACAAAATATCACAGTGAAAGTGGGCTAAACGGCGTAGTATGAATCATAAATATTGGCATATTCGCCTTGTGTGGGATCAGCCTTGTTCCTGTCAATTTTTATAAACGTATATATGTAGATACAGTTCTTATTTAAGAAAAAAAAAAGAGTTTCACTGCCTCAGAAAAGCATCCCCACTGCCATTCACATACAGATAAACAAAAAATAAACAAATAAATCCACCTCAAAAAAAAGTTTAATCTTTTTTATACAAAATATTTAATAAATATTACTTTCAAAAATGACCACCAAGAGCCCTCAGAAAAAACGATTTCTCTGGTTTGCAGCGCTAGTGAGAATAATGGATGGGATGGGTGCAGTTGGCGTGCATTTTTAACAGAATGAGATTAACATGTTCTTTTAAGAGCCTCTGAAAACAGGATGTGAACAACAGAAGTTGAGGCTCCCATTGGCAAAGGCAGTGTGTTTGCCGAGTTCCCGTGGGCCCCTCCTACCGCTCAGGAACTCACGGGCTAGCTTATCACATTATGCTAACGAAAAAACAGCAGGGCCACGCCCACGTAACGCAGATGCTTTCTCGGTTTTGTTATACCTAACATAATACTTTTTTAAGTTTTGTTTTGCACGCATACCGTAAAGGGCAAGGCACAAAAAGGCCTGTGATATTGTCAAAAAATAAACTTTCTTTCAGAAACACTTCAAATTTTGGCATTTATGAAACATGAAACATTTTTTTTCTCCATCAAAAAAATAAAACAGCTGTATGCTTACAGAGCCGTCAGAACCTGCAGATCTAATCATTACGCATAAATAAAAAAGAATGATACTTAAGGCTCTTGATTATTAAGTTAATAAATCAAATATACACAATGATTAATTAAAAAAAAATATTTACATAACTGTACAGTGTTCTAAATCGACACTTAAATTCTTCATGTTGACAGCAACTGCTGACATTAACGTGACCCTACCCCCCCAAAAAAATTATAAATAATAAACTTTTAGATGGCTGCTGTGGCATGGATCTGCAAATATAGGACCGGACATGCACGTGGGGTGACGCTCCATGTCATGTGACCGCTTCCGAGCGGGCTGAAAATGGCCGCCTCCGTGCCTTTGACGTGCTTTCTAGAAGGGCACTTGAGACTAGCTTAGTGCCCGCTGCTCCGGCCGACCACAGCACCCATCTCTGCCAGTGTAAGCCAGCTTGTCAAAAGTTAAATTAACACAGGGATTCTATGTAAATAATAACCTTTAGTCAAAGAATGACAACAGTTTAAGAAGAACGCCGTGAGCCCCTAGCCCCCGGAAAGGGGGTGGTGACCAGGCCTCCTGCTATACGATGTACTCCGTTCGGCTCAGGCTCTGTGCGCTCTCCAAGTCCCTGTTGTCCTGCTTGTTTGCCCAGTTCTGGTGCCGGACGGGCGCGCTCTGCAGCGCCTTCTCCTCCCTGTCCACCAGGGTGTAGCCCGGCTGTTTGGTGAACATGGCCTTCTGCACGTGCTTCTCGCAGTCCTCGTCCTCCGGCTCGGCCATATTGGTCCTGGTTTTGGCGACGGCGGCGTTCTTGGCCCCGTAGTCCCTGGGCGGCCCGCCGGCGTGCTTCTCGATGGGGTTCTTGATCTGGTTGAGCTGCTCGCGCACGTTGTTGGCGGGGTTGTCCTCCGCCGCGGGCGCCGCCCCCCCGCCGTGGGCGCTCGCCTTCCTCCGTCGCCGCACGCACCACAGGAATGCGGCGCCCAGCGCCAGCGCCCACGTCACGATGAACACCGAGCTCAGCAAGGGCACCAGGTAGTTGGCTGGGGGGAGAAGAAGGTCAGGGGTGTCACCGGAAGGGTCGATGGCCTGGTGCCATGGCAACCTGAAGCTCGTGGGCTCGCATCCCAGTTGTTATTGTACATATTTACACAGAGCGAGCGTGAGCTAAAGAACCACAATAATAACACTGACATTCATTACTGACAGAATCACATTCATTCGCCTCGCCCTCCTGGCTGGGAGACAGCTCCTTGTGGCCCCTGTACTGTACAGTAAGCCCCACGCAGTGAAGCCTGCCTATCTTCTTCATTAAGCTCAGAACTAAAATAAAAATACCAGCTGGAGCCAAAGGAAAATCTGTCGGAGGCCTTTCCAAGGCTGATGTTCGCGAACAACGGAGCCCATTTAAATTTCTGAAGCCAGAGGACAATAACTGCAGAGCATGCCCGTTCTCTGAGATCATATCTCATGAGCATTGCCCTACTCAGAAGTACTGCCCAGTCAGAGATAATGTTCCAGCTCATGTCAACATTGGGTAAAAGCAAACAACCAGTTTAGCTAAGAGGAGATAAGGCAATGACTCTCTAATAAATTCAAGACATCCGATGATGGATGGTTTAGGTCGATTCCAAACCAAATATCAAATGTTAGTCCAAATCCCCTTATGAGAGCAGAAATGCATAGAATTCCTGGCAAATTAAGTTTCTGACCGTTACACGGTGATAACGAGAGTTGGGGGCCAATTGCAAAGGGGAGGGGCTGGGGCAGGGGGCCTGTGTTTCCCCCGTCTACCCTGCCCACCATCTCCACAGCTGCTGCTTCTCTTCACACCATGGCAGTGCACAGAAGCCAGAGGATCTAACTTCTAACTCAGGAACAAACCTCCCTGCCAACCAGCTCACTCCCGGGCCTCTCATTTCCTCTAGCAGTGGCCGAGATGATTCCAAACAGAAAACAGAATGGGACGACGGAGGGTGTATTTCCCAGAAGCTGCTTACCGGTTGGGTCTCCGGTCTGCTTCCTCTGAACCCGCACTTCTGCTATAGCCATGACGATGGTGTTGCTGGCATTCCGCTTGCTAACGAGGTCCACGACCTTGTCTGTGATTTCTTTGATGGGGGACTTGTCTTGCCTCTGAATGTCGGTTGACTGAAGCAAGAATGATTTTCATTTAGAAACCTGTATCTCAGCAATACGTTGGTGTGACCTGTATTAAATGGAGTCTATGTAATACCTACAACTCCCAAATAAAACAAGCAATTCTGACAGGTATGGAGAGAAAAACCAAAAAGCTCCTTATACGTACTATGGTCACGTGGATCTCGTTGCTGGCCAAAGGCGAGGGCTGGCATGTCATAGACACGGCGTACTCGGACGAGACGTTCTTCAAGACATACAGGTTCCTCAGCTCGCCGCAAATCTGGCCAATGGTCAGACCCTGGGATTCGATAGAATGGTTAGAGCGATGGCAGGGGCATCCAGAAAGGGCTCATGCTGACGTACGTCCAGGGCCCCCTCTTTGTCCCCTGGTGTTTCTGATTAGTTGAATCCGTTAATTAAAATGTAACTCTGAGGCGCACAGGCAATGCTGCCCTTGAGAACGGGAGATTCCCAGCCCCGAGGCTCAAGTCAGGACAGCTTTACATTACACGCTGAACACAGTTACCACATTTAATTTTTTGCAGTCATATTTTCCTAGTATTTTTTAAACCTGGAGGAAGACCAGTGTCAGACAAAATGCTCGCTCTATGTGAGTCGATTCTCTGAAGGAATGAGCAAGGCGCAGGCTCACTGGATCGTGCTGCACGACTGCGATTTATTGCAGTCATAAATCTGTACATTTTAGCTGTAATACAAGGTTTTCAGTTGCAATGGACACTGTGGATGTAACACAACAGAGGAGGACAGTGGCCCTCTCTCCAGAGGTGGCCGTGACCACTTTCTAGACTTAAGGCAAATGATGCTTTTGACAAATTTGCACAAGCTAGTATATGTATCCCGTAGCTTCCGGGATAGGCTCCGGACCCCCCGCGACCCTGAACAGGATAAGCGGCTTGGAAAATGGATGGATGGATGGATGGATAGTATATGTATCACATGCCTTGCATTTACTTCTTTGTTGTCTTGCTTCTTGTATTTATTCTCTATCTGCCTCATGCTGTAATTATTAGTTTCCTATTGTCATGGCATCTCCTATTGTCATGGCATCTCCTATTGTCATGGCATCTCCTACAGCAGCAAGCTGTGCCAACAAAAGTTTCATTGGCTTTGGTAACGTGGCAAAAAAGATTCTGATTTTGATGTCGCAGCCCATTCGCCTGCCCCAACAGCTCAAACAAGTTCCCGGAATGGGTGGAGAACATTTGAGAGCTTCTAATTCAATCTCTGTTTTCTCTTTCTCCTTTCCTCCCCTGGCCACGATGACTCACTTGCGGAAGGGTCTCCTTGTTAAAGGTGAAAGTGATGTTCGCACAGCTGCTCTCCGGGAAGGTGGAGCCAGGGTGACATTTGGGTCGGTGTGGAGGCGGACTGGGCCAGCACTCCCCCTGGCCGGGACAGGGCTTCACGAAGCAGTGCTCCTCACTGATCGGGGTACAGCTCTGCCCGCTGGCACACTCCCAGCGACCTTTGCCGTGGACGCGGCACGGCTTGGGACCGCACCAAATCTGCAGGCCGACATGGAAGAAGGGTCAACGACCGAGCCAAACCAAACCATCACTTGTTCGCCCTTCTGCGTACCGCCCACTTTTATCCGACAAAGAGAGAACGCCAACGTGAAGCTAGCCGTTGGCACGGAAGAGGACCCCCCCCCCCTCACGATTCAAGATTCGGGACTCAAGGCAGGAATTGCGTACCTTGGTACAAGAGACCTTCCCGTTATGGCACTGGCAGGTGTTACAGTCCACATCCCATCTGGTCCCGTTGGAGGCGACGCGCCCATTGGCTGTGCAGGGCCTACCTGTCACTGTGACACCAGAAGCAGAACTGTTTATGGCAGAGCCAAGACTTGGCCGTGCAGACATCAGCAGAGAGGATTTATCATACACTGCATAAATCAAGATAAACCAGCTCACTGAGTCTAGCCTAAGACATTTGGATGCTTCAAGAACCATTTAAGCTGCTGGCAAAAGATATATGACGATGGCACCCCTGGGTATTGGGTAATTCCCATAAAACGGGTTGGTCTGTCTGAAGACTCACACTCATGTGAGAACCTCAGAGATCGGTGGGGGCAGGCCGCCGGAGACAGGCTGCTCCGACTTACCTTCCTGACATCTGGGGCCGGCCCTTCCGGATGGACACAGGCAACGGAAGCCATTGATCTCATCCACGCAGGTGGAGCCGAACGCGCAGGGAGACGACTGGCACTCATTGATGTCTACGAAGGATGCAAAAGAAAACAAAGAAAAGTAAATGCCTACGAATGGATGGTTGTGTGCTGCAATCACACACGGCTCCTTGACTGGCCTCCATTTAATGCAGCTGGCTGCTTTTCTGCATTAAACCAACACATACAGGCATGTGATCCAGGTCCTTGGTACTATTTTGATGCCTAGCGACACGCCGTTCCACCTAAAACAGGGCATGTAATACCAAACTCTGAGGTAAGGAGCTTTGTTATTTTGTAACAAAAAATAAAGGCAGTTATTATCCATTAACTCTTAAAAAATGCAAACTTGGCCCAGAAGCACACCGCCCGTATGTCACACCAAGGAGGTTTTTGGGTTTGTTCGGTTAGACAGGTAGCACGTTTGGACTGAGCGATGCCCCAGGGGGTTAATACTCACTGATCCGACAGTCCGGCCCAGCGAAGCCAGGGGCACATTCACATCGGTACCAATTGTCACCGTCGACACAAGTCCCACTGTTGTAGCTGAGTGTCCCAGAACAAAAAACACATGGTCCATTATCATGGCACGGCTTTCGTTCTACACATGATATGCTGCATGTACAGTAAGAACTGGTAGGTGACTTTTATTAATAAGAAGGCAGTGAATTTCCACACTGCCTGCAATCATTAGAACACTGTAATCCTTACAGTGAAAACACTCTTTCTCTGTGATAATGTAATTATGGTCTGTTGGGTTTGGACAAACTAACACTGTCTAACGCTGATAACTACTTGCACTGAAAGGTGTAACCGATAACAGTGTTAGCCAGAAAACAAACAGGCGTGACTTACCAGGGGTGTGGACTACAGTCATTGGTATCTGCAAAAGGGAACGCTCCGTTTAACACACACAAATATAAAAAAAAGCTTTGAAAGAAAACAGCAAACGAACAAAAACAAATTAGCGCCGCCCATCAGCAACGCTCACTTTGCCATTAGCTACTGACGGGAAATGGCTTCCAAGTTGCTCAGCCTGATTTGAGTGTGTTATGGAAATATATAGGGACTCCCTGCAGAGTCAGAACCCCATGGACGCTTACTCTGCGTGCAGGTACTGCCCTCCCAGCCGTCTTTGCAGACACAGGTGAAGGAGTCGCCACTGACCACACAGGTGCCGCCATTTTCACAGGGACTGGGGAGGCAGCTGCTGTTCATGGCTGCCAGAGACAACAAGCAAACCATTAACAGGCAAAAAGAGAGAGATCAAAGTCCTGAGGCACCACTGCTGTTATTCCATTACCTAATTCCACTTAGGGAACGGCTCAGGAACACAAATCGCGGGGCGAAGCGTGACGCTTTTACGGGATAAAAGTTTCCGAGCTCAGCGCCGCCGCATCTGACGTGATGGGTGGGCTGGATACCGAGGCCGGGGTTTAGTCTGAGTGCCGGGCCGGGGCGGGACCTACCGATGTTACACGTAGCCCCCTCCCAGCCGGGCTGGCACGTGCATTTGAAGGTGTCGCCCTCGTCGTAGCACGTGCCCCCGCTGTTGCACGTAGCCTCGTCGCATTGACTTTCTCCTGCAAAAGGGGGGGGGGGGGTCCCGTCAACCGCTCGCAGGAAACAGTCACGTGGGGTTGGGGTTAGCTTTGGGGTTAGGGTTACGGTTGGGGTTAGGGTTACGGTTGGGGTTAGGGTTGGGGTTATGGTTAGCGTTGGGGTTGGGGTTAGGGTTACAG
>JAODKL010000041.1:14005038-14019154 GCA_026780765.1 Petrocephalus schoutedeni
AGGGGCTGTGTTGGTCTTACTGGGTGCAGATAGGGCACCCGCAGGGGCTGTGTTGGTCTTCCTGGGTGCAGATAGGGTGCCCGCAGGGGCTGTGTTGGTCTTACTGGGTGCAGATAGGGCACCCGCAGGGGCTGTGTTGGTCTTCCTGGGTGCAGATAGGGCGCCCGCAGGGGCTGTGTTGGTCTTCCTGGGTGCAGATAGGGCGCCCGCAGGGGCTGTGTTGGTTTATATCTGCCTGTGATCGTAAGGTATTTGGTTCGAATCTTGAGGGTGGCAGAGTCTTCATGTCACTGTTAGGCCCTTCAGCAAGACCCCTTAGCCTAAAAACTGCTCCAGCAGTCCTGGAGGATGATGCAAATATTTGAGTGCATGATGGGAAATGTGAAAACCAAAAAATACCTATTCACTTGTACAAAAAGCCAAATAAAGGATCATTATAGATACAGACCTCTCCACCACACAAAGTTATGCTATTGCCATACGGATTCTCAATGTATAACTACTGGAAACAAGCGACCCCTAGACATGTTGGATATCTTCTGAACCATCTCAGGCTAGATGCCGCTTAAACAAGGGGATTGAGGTACGAACTCTTATTCTACTGACAGACAAAACAAATTCAGCTTTCTCTGGCTTAACTAAAAAGAGTCCGAGATGGCAGAGGAACGCGGAGAGGTTTAGACGACATGAAGGAGGTCCTCGTGGATTCCCATGTGCTACAAGGCAGGAAATTAACATAAATGCAGAAAATGCCTGATGTTATAAACCAAGCGCTCCCAGCGTACGCGTTTCAAACAGAATTAGGAAGAATTGTAGCCATGGGAAGCGATGTTTTGCTGTGTGTACTGAGTTCTCTCTAAGAGGGACCAACATTTCCCGCATCTCTGTCCAAGAGCCATACTTCTACACGCTTTAGTTTGCATACGTTTGCTGCAATTATCTTACCTCAACAAGTACATTTTTCTTGCATTTGCTAGAATAATATGCATCTGACAGTTTAATGTCTCGGTATTCAATGTTTTGGAGAAATATGGTTAAATAATTTGAGGAAATAATCCAACTTGCACTAATTTTTGATGGGGAATTGAGTCATGGATCTGGGGAGTAGGTGGGGTGCTGGAATAATCTCTGTACTTTCCAGGTCTGGCTGTCTGGATAGCGAGCCTGCGCTGGCTGGACTGGCCCCACAGCTGGGCTGCGCCCCGAAACGCCGACTGAGACGCAGCGAGCGCAGAATCCGTGTCTCAGTGCGCTCTGAGTCTGGGCTGAGCAGCAGACTGCATGTTTGCAACCTTCTGTGCGAAATAACTTGCCATGATGTCATACGCCGTGTGAAGTGAAGTTACTGGGAATATTTGCTGACCTCGGCAAGCAGTCAGGCGGCTACAGTAAATTAGCCTGGCTGCTCTGTCAGTCACCTTTACGTTAGGTAGTCCTAGCGACAGAGACAAAAATCCATATAAGCTTGAAAGGTATTCGGATGGCAGCGCTGAACGATAACATATATCCCAGTGGTTGTGAGTTCCTTTAAACTGTCAAATCAAAATGCAATGCAGCCACCCTTAGGCCCTCTATTTTTCCAGACATGGGAGGCATTAAAATATGTTAGGGCATGGGGGTCCGGCTCAAATCATAGTTTGGTCAGACACAAAATATGGGACAAATCACATTTTACGGATGGGCCCATAAAATAGGCAACGCCCAGTTTAGCATTTTATTAACTAAGGCTGGTAGAGGCCCCATTTAATCAAAGGCCCCTAGGTTTCCCAGAAGCCTGTCCATCTCAGCGCACCACTTGGTCCCAAAATGGTGACATGGTGACCCAAATGCAATCGTCCGAAAGTTCACCAAACTGCCAGGCGCCATAATTACAGTCAAGGGTTCCAAATAAACATCCCAATGTTTAGCCATCATCGAAAAAAGAAAACTGAATTTGGAGCATTTAATTCTGTAGACCGGAGCTGACCCCGTCGATGAGGCGACCGCGGCGTGTTTGTGACTGCGATGAGCCTGATGGACAACGCTGCAGATCGGAAGGTCAGCCCCCTCGGAGGAGGCACCTCCCCCTCCCCCCACATGGCCACCTCACCCCAGGAATAATCACTGGGTCTAATCCAGAGTACCTGGAGGAAACCCCACAAAGAAACACGTAGCCATGGTCCATGCCACCCTAGGGCTAGATCCACGGATTATATTCATCCATTACCAGCTCACTGACCTCTAAAAGCTGCTCAGTGCCCCATTCAAACTGGATTAGACAGGTGGGCCTCAATGTCATAAGATTCATTCCCATCTATGATGTTCAGAACGACCATCCAGGCTCTTAATGTTCTCCTTCAGCCAAATATTTCTCAGAAATACTTACATTTTACAGGCTCCTCTTTAACAGGCCTACTAAATGTTTAACATTGCTAGAAACAACATGGATGAGAGGGACCCTTTCCCTGGAGATTTAAAACAACCCAGGATGAGCGACAACGGTGGCTTTGAGTGCCAGGACAGAAGCTGTCAGCATTCGGGTTCAGCAACGGCAACAGCTGTTTGGGTTTCCCTCCATAAACTATTAATGGTCCCTTCAATGTGCCCAAATATTTCAAGAATTTTTGCAGAAAAAGCAGTTCTTTGCAAAGTGACTTTACAAAAACATTCATTTTTATTTTGACGTTATTTTGACACCGAGGCCTAGCGCTCGCCTCTATGGATCACGTCACCCCTTGTGGCAAGATACCCACGAATATGCCACCCACATCAAAGGGGGTGATCTAAAATACAGATAATGGCAGCTCTTTAGCAAGGAGAGTTCGGGCTCCCCTTACGAAGCAGGGCGGAGGATCGGTGTTCAGTGGCATAAATCTGGCCCTGAGATGTTTACAAACAAGCAGGAGAGGTGACACCTGAAACTTCACAAATACACCAGGCCAAACATAGTGGCTCTCAAGTTTGCTTAAATGACAAATGTGGGAACACAACACCCAGGTCAGCCTGACAGCCCCTGCAGAGGATTTAGTCTGAAGGATGTTTTGGGGCCAGGAGAATGTAGAGCAGTTTCAGTAACAAACCTTAAGGTAAGAGTCCCCGTCCCAGGCAAACATCTCTCATTGACTCCTGGATTAACACCACCAGCTACCGCCCCCAGGGTGCCCTTTGATGCACTGGAAGCCGGCGAGTATTCCATCCGCTGGGCTGTGAATGCTCCCATGATCCCACGCTTTATGTCACTCAAACATTTCATAAATGGTTCTAATGGAATTTTGTAGAACTGGATATTGCAATTATTTGCAAATTTCATCGTGTACTCTCCAGAGAACTTATTTAATATGGAATATATATATATATATATATATATATATATATAAAATTGTCATAGAAAATTCAATGAAGAGACGACGTTTTCCTTTCCTTAACCAGAGTCACAAAAAATAGCCATTCTTTGCTCAGGCAGATTCACCCCCACCTTATTTCCCCCTTTCAAATCTTTGTAGTAAACGTAACAAAAGGCAGCCACACACATGTATATATCTGCTGTGCTGACGTCTGTGTCTGAAGAAGACTTGAGTGCATGTGACTTCAGCAAAAACGGCCGTGGGGACACATGGAAGACTGCAGGTATCAGGAATCAAATGGCTTCTTTAATTTCAGGCCGATAACGTTTATTGGTTTAAGCATTTCATCTAAATTATTAGAGAGTGGTCCAAGGCCAAGAAAGTACTTTTGTGACCTGTCACCCCTTATAGGCACAGGTCATTCACATGCGCGTTTAATGGCTGGAAACTACTTTAAGAATTCTTGTAAATAACTTTTCACGTGGGCTTTTGCTTATAAATTCGACTCTTCAGCATTTTGGAGAAGGTCCAGCTGGAGAAGAACAGTGTTAGAGCTCAGATCAGTTTGATGACTCACATATTTGAATAACATTATGATCGATCTATAGGCAAGCCGACTTTATTTATAAAGCACAATTCAGACTCAAGGCAATTCAATGAGCTTTACAGAGGCGCAAGGATGCATAAAAGACAATTTAAAAGGCAATAAAAACAAAAACCTAAAAGCCAAAACAAACCGATAAATAGTTTGCTAAAAAGAAATGAGATCGTCGTGGCTGTGCGTGGCTAAAGTCCGGCTGAATTCACGTATTGGAAAGCTGCAGCAAACTGTAACGTTTTAAGCCATAATTCAAATGACCTGTCAGTTTCAGCAGACCTCGGGTCTTCAAGAAGCCTGTTCCATAGAACATAGAAACACTGTCTCACCTTCATTCTGGGGTCGCTGAGGAGGCCTTTCCCAGATGACCTCAGGGGTCTGCATGCTTCATAACCTATAAGTAAATGAGGGATATATTGAGGCCCGGGACCATTTAGTGCTTAGAATCAGTCGTGTGACACCAGTAAGCCAGTGTGGAGATCCTTCCTCTTCCGCTGTGTTAATGATGACCCAGGCAGCAGTGTCCATGACAGGCTGCAGCTGTCTGATTGGTTGTTCGCTGAGACCCGGGAAGACACCGTTACAATAGTGTAGGCTGCTGACAAGGACGTTTTTTTCTCCATTTTGTTTATACAGAAGTTAATTAGCTCTGTTTCTAAGGTTGGCTGGTTTTGTAATTGTCGTTATGTGGCTGCTAAAATTCAGGCCTGAGGTGGTAACAATTATTTGTGGATCTCAGTATCAGGGATTCAGGGTGAGCGCTGACTTTTAATCATTTCTAATCTTGGGGGCGATTGAGCTGACTGCAGGCACTCTGTTATATTGTGGGCTTATTGAATCACGCGGCAATGGGCAGCGTATACAAACCAGTCGCTGATCATAGGAGTGGCGTTGTGTGAGCTGCCTGCAGCTCTGGGGTTCCCCGGCATTTCTCATGACTTAGGAGATTCCCGGGAGCTGCTGGACTTCTGCTCGGGGAAGCAGAAATGGAGCTCAGCTACTGGATGTGGAAACTTTGACTGGGATGAAATATCTCAACCAAGGTTTCAAAATGAAAGTTTCTAATGAAAACCGATGTATGAGTTATGATATTTAATCATATATTCCCCACGTTTCCAGCAGAGCCGTTACTCTTCAAAAGAGAAACACTGTATCACATAATTTACTTATCATATTCATTTTTGCCATATATCACAATTTCAAGGGTGTTTTCTTACATTGTGTCTTATGCATCATGGGATGTCTCTCTCTCCCCACACACACATATTACATTGTGGGCACCATTCACATCTGGTCCCCACAATGTAATAATTCTAAATCACAAATAAATAAATAAGTACAAATTCACACTCATATTTAGATAGATAGATAGATAGATAGATTGTGTTTTTTCATTGACAGAAAATATTTTATTATGCCTCTATTTGTAAATTCTTCCTTCAATGGACTGTACTCCTACATACGCTGTTTTCTATTAGCGTCCATAAGTGGGTTATTTACAACTCTTACAACTCATTCTAGTTGTTAAGATGGATAGTGCTTACCCATGCCAGGTAATACATTCTATTGCTAACAGCCCCACAAAAATGGGTTTCTGGGGGTAATCTATGATGGATATATAGTTTAATAATTTCCCATATAGTAATTCTCAGGACATATTGTGAGGAAATTGCAGTGCCGTGGACAATTTGGTGGCTAATGTTATTGCAGGTTGTCTGTCCTCTTCTATTAAGCTTGGATGGGGCTTGAACCCTTTATTACACAACTGGGATATAGTCATTTTTGTATCAGCTGCCATGTTTCTTTTTCATACACAGCTGCACTAATACATCTTGCTCCGCACCTGATAGTGGCCGTGTGACTGGAGGTGGGCGGAGTCACAGTGTAACCCGAACTCTGCAATCTGGGGCACGCTTCACTCTAATATTGTTCTTGGACTAATGGAGAATCTTTCTCAACACTGCACCTCCATTATCATGAATTACAGCCGCAAAGAGGACCCAGTCCTTCTCGTTTCTGGAGCTCGCAGGGGAAATTCAAAGTACCTCGCTCAACGGTACAACGGCACGGCCGACATCGGGTGCATTTCTTTAACCACTATCCGACTTTACTTCCCTAAACGTAGACAAGCAGTATAGGCATTTTTCCTTTGATATCTGCATTTGGCAAACTCTGTACATCTCGGTAATATCCGCCTTTACTGATACATCAGTGTTCAGCCCTTTACCGATTCCTACCCGCTTCTCACTTTTTGTCTAAGTTCTGCTGCAGTATATTTGTAGCTTTGGCTTCAGCGTCACCTCTGGAACATATGAAATCTGCACGATGCAAATTAGCCATGAAATAAATGAGGCAGATACACAGTAACATGAGTGGAGCACTGATCCTCTCTATCCCCGCCAATGTAAATCTCTAATGCATTCTCATTTTGGCTTTATGACGTTCTGTTGCGCTAAATCTATCAAATCTTTGAAGATGTGCTCTTGATTCACATACATATCAGAAGAAAGATGGATGTGGGGCTTGATGTACTTTTAATTTTATTTTGAGTGCCCCATGCAGCATACAGCCCTGTCCAAGGGCTCTATCTGTGGGGGAAATATTATATTTAACGTCTGTAAGAAAAGCTAGATGAATAAATTATCCTTCTTTGCGAGGTCCTGCCCCCTCCTAAATCTCGAGGCCTGGCCCTACTCCACAGATGGCACGGGTCTGTGGAGGAACGTGCAATTATGCAGTGCGATTCTGCCTTTTCCCACCAGAGCTCTATCGGCCTTGAATTGGGCCGCTGGAGCTCATGCACCGGCACGTCCCGCAAGCGATGGCCCTTTCATCTCATCCTCCCTGGAAGGCGCCGCTGTGCAAATGGCCCTTCGCCCCGGCTTTTCCCGTTATCTGTGATCTGCATAACAGCTGCCACCTCAGACGCTTTAAGCGAGGAATTTTAAAAGATTTTCCCTTCCCTCTCTTATTCCTCCCCTGGCCAATGCCTTTGCCCCAGTACCCTTCTGCAATCGTCTGCAGCTATCAGGACTGAGAGGAAAGCCCAATGACCCACCCCATCCTGCAGGGTCCTCGACCCCGGTGAGGGCTGGGTACCATGACTGTCTGAGTCTCGGCTGTGTGGACAGTGCCCAGGGCCGATCCCCATCCTGCAGGGTCCTCGACCCCGGTGAGGGCTGGGTACCATGACTGTCTGAGTCTCGGCTGTGTGGACAGTGCCCAGGGCCGATCCCCATCCTGCATGCTGTTTCACCTTCCCGCCTCACAGATTTTAGCTGGAAGCGCTCGAGCTCGCCTTTGTCCCGTGTGATTCAGGGCTTTGGAGTCTAATCACTCAACTCATATGTCCATCGCAACAATCCGATGGTTTCCTTGTACTATTGCTGGATGCATGCCTGGGTATCGATGTTAAGGACCACATCTCCCCGGAATCTACTTTAGATCTTCAGAAGGCTGAGTTCAGGGCCAGTGGGCATCAAGTTCTCCATTCCTAAGCTCACTTAACACCTTGAAGAAAGCATGGGAGTCAGTGGCCATCCAGGCTTTCCCTCTCTGCAACTTTAGAAGAGTTTGTAGGCTACAAGATCCTCCCAGAAGTACTCAGAAAAAATATATAGCACTGTTTCCCAAGAGTAAGAAAAGCAGGAACGTGAAACACGGAGTAAAATTAATGACTTTCTCTTTCACACTCTGCCAGCCATATATTCATAAATATTTCCACATTTCATTAACATCAGCAAATTGCTGGTAATAGTCTAGAAATGTACTTTACACTTTGAATGACTATTTACTGTAGCTCATAATTTCTGGAATGGCCCTCAGTTCTCTTATTTTCAGATCAGGTATCTGAAATATATTCACAGGAATTAAAGTGGCATAAAGACGCGTAACACAAGCAGCAACCACCCTGACTCGTGCTGTGATAAGCTGATGACTCAGTCGTGTTCATTGGTGTCAACAAGTTGCCTTTCAAGGAGGAATACTAAGTAATTGGCAGTTAGCTTGTGTGACTTTTGTGTTTACTGCAGACCCAGCCTGACTAGTATGACCAGCCAGACTGCTTGTGATCAGCCCATACATGGGTCCCTATGTTGCGAACCTTTGAACAGCCAATCGTTTTTCATTTTGGCCCACCGCTTGTGTTTTGTATCACTTCCCTTGCATGTTCCCTTCCTGCCATGTGGGTTTCTGTAGGCTGCCCCAGTCTCCTTCCATAGCCCAAAGACATGCGGTTAGGCAAACGTCAATCTTTGTGATTCTGTGTGTGCAAGTCTTGGATATATTGTATACAAAAAGCACTACGTCTGGGACAGGGCTGTCAATGTGTGGAATAGGGTTTTTCCCATATAAACCAGTGCATATCATCCACAAAGATATGGACAAAAATGTGTGTGCGTACAGGTTTTTCAAAACTCATGAGGACCAAAGGACCTCACAAGTATTGCAAATCTTGACAGAAAAAGTCCTCTCTGCGTCAAACTTAATTTAATAAAAATCTGCGCATGCAATCACAAAAGTAAAAATGCCAAAAGGCTTGTGTTGTCTTTGGTTATTTGTGGGTAAGGTTAGGCCTGGTTAGGGATTACGGGTGTTTGGGGTTTTGGGGTTTTTCCCATACAGATAAATGGACGGCTCACACTAAGTGTGTATGTGTGTGTCCTCATATATGCTGGCAGCTTATCCATGGTCCAATTAATGAACGTAATTTTTAATTAATTATATCAGCAAAAAATTAATGCAGGGTTTTAATGTTTTAGCCTCATTGATTCAGCCAACATTTTGTCACAATCAGATTGTGCAGGAGTTGGATCATTTTGTTTTGAATATGAATGAAGTTGAAATATGCATTAATATACATATTAATGGCCCACCATTGACCTAAATCTGCGTGTCCTACAGCCGGTCCACATGTTTGCTCCCTCCCAGCTCCCTGCCAGACAGTGCACATTTTTGCTCCCTCCCAGCTCCCTGCCAGACAGTGCACGTTTTTGCTCCCTCCCAGCTCCCTGCCAGTCAGTGCACATGTTTGCTCCCTCCCAGTTCCCCGCCAGACAGTGCACGTTTTTGCTCCCTCCCAGTTCCGTCCCGGGAGGAAAAACGTGGACTGTCAGTGGCTCCCCAAGGACTAAATTGGGAAACACTGGCCTAATGAACTGAATTGACCAGTGACCACAAGTCTATGAACATGCATTTGCTTGTGTCATTTCCCTGAAAAATGATCTATGAAGACATGCCTTCAAATGAAATCTTGCCTTTGACCCTCTGGTACCACCAGGCCACACTGAAATTTCTCATTCCTTATCTGCAAAGAATATGCATGGCATGGTGACATATGGTGTCTATGTGTGCTGGACAGCAGGGGGGGGGTTTGTGGGAAAGGTGCTCACCAGCTGATTGCAGGGCTGTGGGTATGATTCTGGGAGAGGGCTTGAAGGTCCCGTGATCCAGTGGTGGGATCGCTGCAGATCGAAGCGTGTTTGAAATACGGAAGAAGGAAATACTGTTATAATGTTGGATCTTTAATAAATGAAGGAGGGTAACCCCTAAAATTCCATGGTAATATTATAGGCTTGCAGCCAGTGTCCTGTGCAGTCATTTGTGGATGAACATGAGATGTCACGTAGACATTATTCTAAATCCAATACTTTATTTTTGAATTTAGTTCTTCTTAGTTGAATTTAAGATTTGCTAATTCCTGTTGTATTGCCAACCAATAAAAGCATTAGAAGGATCCAGTTGATTGACTTCGTCTTGGGTGTTTACTGACCTCTGGATGTGGTTAAAAATGTGCTTCAATGCTTTCCCTTCCATCCATATGAAACCCTGAATGGGCAGCGTTAGCTGAGAAGGACGGGAAGACGCGCTCACTGTAGAGCGGTTCCCGGAATTCAAGCAGTCTGCCCGCTCCCATAATTTGAAATATAAGTGGAGATTACGGAAATGAACTGCATAAGAATGCTTAATTATACAGCATGTGAAGCCTCGGGGGCAAAGTGAGTGGCCGTGTCACACTGGCGCTGACGCTGGGATGCTGGGATGCGTGCCATGAGCCCTCCGCCGTGTGGCTTTCCATGAGATGTGGCAGAATGCGACGGTGCCCACAGACGTCGAGGACGGAGACACACCGAGTCGGGGGTTGGGGTGGTGGGGTGTTTGCTTACAAACAGAAAATGTGCTGCTATGGGATGGAGGATGTTTACGAGTCTGAAAGAGTTCTTTTGTGAATTGACTTCTTTGTCCTTTTTGCGGCGGGGAATGTGGGCAGCCGAAAAAAAAAAATATGACAGCCATAGCCTCTCGGAAAGCAAGAGACGGGGAAAGCGGGTCAAAGGAGGCAGCGAGGAGAGGCGGACCCGTGCAGACCACATCAATCATAATCGCCAGCCAATTAATAACAGGGGCAGAGGGGGGCTTGGAATGACTTATAGGAGGGTTAAATCAGAACAGTGGCGGTTTCCTCCAACAAAAATGCCTTTCCTGACCAGAAGTTTCCCTGTTTACGGGATGGATGAATGCTTATGAGTGTGTTGTTTATTGTCAACATAGCGTGAAGTGTTTCCCACAGGAGCGCGTTAGTGTCGGACAGCCACAGGCTAAAAGCCCTGCACTGTATGCCAAAGGAGGCAGCCTCATCTCGCATAGGGCCTGAGATCTATCCATCTGCCTTCCCTGCTCAGGAAACACACTTGGCCCAGAGTATGGAATCTCAGTCCTTTTCAGGTCACACACTATGGACCTAAACTATATGTACCCAACAAAGACCCATACAAACAGAGCAGACTCCAAAAGCCAGGGGTCGGAACTGGACTGAGAACCCTGGAGGTACAGGGCGATTGTGCAAGCCACAAAGTAACCTCCCGAAATTCCATCCATCCATCTTCTAACTGCTTATCCAGGACTGGGCTGTGGTGAGGCTGGAGCCCATCCCAGGAAGCGGGGGGCATGTCCGCCCCCCCCCCCCCCCCACGTGGGATGCCAGTCCGTCTCTACACATATTAATACACCATTGGAAACTTAGAGCCATCAGGTCCCCTAATGGTAAGTCTTCGGACTGGTGAGAAGAAACAGGAGCACCTGGAGGACACTGTGGCAAAGATGAGGAGAACATGTGAACCTCTCATGTGTAGAACTGGCGATGGGACTCCAGGAGTCCACAGTGCTACCCACCGGCCACACAGCATGCACCATGCTGCTATAGCTTAACATTGTAGTGGGATCTACTGTTCTATGGACGGTTAGCCAATCACAGCTCGAAGGGCCCGAATATGGGGCCTTCATCCCTGTCTTTGAGGAGGCAGAGAAGAAGGGAAAAGAGCACCTCAGCACCCTGGTACTGGCGAGCATGGAAAGAGCACAAGATCACGCAGCTTCCTACCACCAAGCCCTAATACCCTGGATTTGCATGCCAGTGTCATATATTTGAAGAGAAAATTGCAGTTTTCCTTGCTGGCTACGGGGCGAAACCAAGGAGCACGGAGCTCTGCCAACGCAGGAAAGCGAATTTCTGCCCGAATGTAAATGGAAGCCACTAAGTGAGGGGCCCGACGCGCACACACGCGCCCGCGCGGGGGCCCGACGCGCACACACGCGCCCGCGCGGGGGCCCGACGCGCACACACGCACCCGCTCGGGGGCCCGACGCTGCACACACGCACCCGCTCGGGGGCCCGACGCTGCACACACGCACCCGCCTAGCAGAGATCGACGGCAGGCAGAGGACGTGGAGACTGACCTCCACCACCGTGGCCTGTCTGACAGCCTGGCTTAGCCTGGCGACCGGGGGAGGGCACTCAGACGAGGCTGAGTTATCGCTTGGCCGTTCCGCTTCAAAGATGCTGCTTTTCCGTGATTTGTGAGAGGTGGAGACAGGGCTGATGTCTTTTTAATGAACGAGGGGGATTTAAAGTTGGGGCAAGAGCCACGGCCGAGCTACAAAAGTGAGCAGCACATAGCTTTGGGTTAAGACAGGTCGCTATCTGTTCTTTGAGGCATATGAAAAAAAAGCCCTTTAAATAGTGTGGCGGGTACATTCTTATTACCTGTGAGCTTACTCTGAAGTCTGTTGTTATCATCATTGTCACGATTGGCACTTGGGTATGAAAACCAAGGCATTTATTTAGAAGTCTTTCTATTAAACAGCCAGTGGAAAGTTTATAAGAAGCAGGAAACAGGGAATTTCATGAATTAAAATAGTATGTGTGGCATTTGCCTGAGAGTTTGGTCCTTGGTTTGACGAGGAGAGGCGATGCATGTGCTTAGTGTCTCATTGGCGTGTCTTTAAAGTGAATATCCACATCCTGGCTTAATAGTTTAAAGGTTTTAAAGGACATTGTCTTGCCAGACTTACTGAATTCAAGCAGACAATGGAATCTCCCCTCCTGAAGTTAAATGAGTTTAAAATGATGTGCTGCGTAATGTCTTTCCTTATGGATTTCGCTGCCCTCCTCCGGCACCCCTAGGTGGGGGTGGGGTGTCTCTCAGCGGGCTGTGCCTCTGTGCCAATGACTGGAAGCCTGCCAGTCTCAGGTCTGCCCTTGGCAGATTAGTCGTGTGCCCATGGGCCCCTGACCGGGGCCCCCAGCTCCAGGCGTGCTGCCAGTTCGCTGCCCCTGTGCTGTGACCCTCCAGTTTGCTCTCCCCCGCATGTCTAGGCAGTGTGAGAATCTCCCCATGGGCACTGAAGCTTCTCCAGTCTCTCCTAGCAGCAGAAACGAGTGGCGTTCATTTACAGATGAATCGCCAGAGTCACACTCTTCAGGCTCAAGAATGTTATCGGGGAGATTTAAAAGACCCCAGGGGTATTTCATATATTATTGACTTACTGTTGAGTTCAGGGCTGGATTCGGGGCATGTTGTCTTCATATGCTGAAAACAAAATGACCTCCAACGGAAAAGTTTCCAAACAAGTCTTTGCTGAGGTGTGTGTGTGTGTGTGTGTGTGTGTGATGGGAGGGGGGTTGCTAACATGTTTCCTACCCAGTTGGTGTCTGTAACAATGGAAGATTTCCAATGGATGAAGATCAAGGCTGGAAGATTATGGCCCGAAGTCCAAAACAAAAGTCCAGGACTCAAATTCGAAAGTCAAGGTCAAGCCGGCACAAAAAGGACAATGAAAGGAAATAGTCAGCGTACATGGGGCAAGCCAGACCTAAGCAGGGGAACAGAGAGCAGGTCTATACAACCCCCACAGGTGTAAATGATGAACAGGGGACAGGATTATTCCATTAGGTATTCAGGAGGGGGGGAGCAGTGGCGCAGGCGTGGGGGCGCGAGTGGAGTACGCGAGGGCGCGACGGTGTCAGAACCCCCTTGGATTATTGTACCGCCGCTAAAAGGTCCATCCTTCAGTGAGGCTGCCCATCTCTGGCCCCCCGCCAGCCCATTTGGCAGAAGGGGAGGCCTCCCAGTTACAGAAGGACTGGGCTGTTCTGCTCTCCGCTCCAGAGATGTGTCAGCGTGCGCGGTGAGATTCCCCAGACTCGCCGCCCAGCCGAATAGCTGCAGCGCCGACTCGCTCCAGAGGCACTGACCACCAGTGCAGAAGCCGGGCATCAAAAGCCGGGCGTCAGACGTAGGCCGGCATCCTTTAGTGAAGGGAGTGTATAAGAAAGGAAAAACGGTGATCAAATCACCAGGATGTGGAGCGGAGAAAGACAGCGTAAATGACAGAGAAATTAGACTTTCTTAGTTCGTACAGCATTAATACCACATTGTTGTTATGCAACTGTATTCATACATCAATGGGTCTCACTGAATATGCGCAAACACACAACTGATCCTGCAGGACCATTTCTGATGGGCCCGGGGTCCGCGCGGCAACCGAAGCAGCATATGTGCGATCCCAAACTCTGCACCAGATCCTGCAGGACCATTTCTGATCTGCCGAAGCAGCATCTGTGTGATCCCAAAATTCTGCACCAAATCCTGCAGGACCATTTCTGATCTGCCGAGGCAGCGTCTGTGTGATCCCAAACTCTGCACCAGATCCCGCAGGACCATTTCTGATCTGCCGAGGCAGCGTATGTGTGATCCCAAAATTCTGCACCAAATCCTGCAGGACCATTTCTGATCTGCCGAGGCAGCGTCTGTGTGATCCCAAACTCTGCACCAGATCCCGCAGGACCATTTCTGATCTGCAGAGGCAGCGTCTGTGTGATCCCAAACTCTGCACCAGATCCTGCAGGACCATTTCT
>JAODKL010000041.1:14032799-14043944 GCA_026780765.1 Petrocephalus schoutedeni
GTCGCCTCACACCTCTGGGACCAGGGTTCGAATCCGGCCCAGTTCCATGTCTGTGGAGTTTGCATGTTCTCCCCGTGTTGTTGTGGGGTTTCCTCCGGGTACTCCGGTTTCCCCCCACAGTCCAAAGACATGCTGAGGCCAATTGGAGCTACCAAATTGCCTGTAGGTGTGCATGTGTTTAGTGTGGCCTGCGATGGGCTGGCCCCCCATCCTGGGTTGTTCCCCGCCTCATGCCCCCCGCGACCAGGAAGGATAAGCGGTTTCTGAAAATGGATGGAAGTTCAGGTTCAGAAAGTCCAAATCCAGACCAAGATTCTGTTTCCACACCAGCCGTTTCAGTATAAAGAGTCGTGGTCACAGAGTACTTAACTGGATTTGTACTTTCTGGCCCTGAACTCTGCCTGGTACCCTATGCTGGTTTATTCCTGAAAACAACCCTTTCCTGCATGTTGTATAGTATCATATGCAATAGACAAACACACATCTTCCAACCCCACATGCTGTACAGGGCCACAGGTGTGGGCCAGCAGAGGGCGCTGGGCAGGGGAACATTCCGGACACATGCACTGCGGCCATGCAAATGTTGAGTAACACTACCGTGACTGATACTGCTAACTGATAGGAGCAGACTGCATGATAGGCCAGCAACTTAGAATATTTATTTTTATTTGGAAGGCACTGTGCACGACTGCATCGCTGCCAGCCCTTATTACTTGGTCCCTAACTGTCCATCGTTCACGGCACAGTTCTTAGGCACCAGACAAAACAATGGAAAAGCACTTCACCGCCATGCATGCTGATTCACCGGAAACGTACATGAATTCTCCCATATTGTCAGCATTTGAGCTTCTTTTATGGACCAGTCACTGGAAGAAATCTGGCTTCCCTCTGTTAAAATGCATGCCATGGTCTGGTTAAGATAAACAGCATTTTTTAGAGGATTAAGTAATTATTATATGAAAGTAGAGTATAAATCAAATGATTTGTTGATTTCTGGCCCTGCTTGTGGTTGATTTTCAGGTTATAATTATTATATTTGCTGTCTTTTTTTTTATTCCAGCCTTAAACTCTATATTAATTAATTAAATGCTAATGGTTACAATATAGCTGCTTTCAGACATTTCTGTTTTTTCGTTGATTAGCATTTTTAAAGCTGTTGGATCGTTAAATCACAGTTTATATGTAAGTATACCAGCTTATCACAGCTGATAAAAACGATAGCACAACAGGTTGTGCCAATAAAGGCAGAGATTTAGCGCAGTTCTGAGGAGGGGCGGCCCCCGGCTCGGGCGGGGAGCCCCCCCGCTGTCAGGCGTAATGACCGAGCCGGCCGGCACGCCTGTCGGCAGTGGTTTCCCAGCTCAGGCCACATGAGAGCTGCAGATTTTAGCAGGAGTGCCTAGCTAACGTGTGCGGTTAGCAAGCCGCGAGGCCGCAGGCACCCAAAGTTCACCAGTAGGGCACAAAGAAAAAAAACAGAGAACCCACAAATTTAAGTAAAAATCACCCCAAAATGCTTTAAAGGTTAAACACCTGCTATTAAAGGTACTCATAGCAATTTATAAGGAACTGCAGACTATGTAAGAAGGATATTAGTAACACTTTAATTGACGGGGCACAAGTGCTTAGATATAACTCAGCTCCCACTGAAGTACAACCCGTGCACAGACGTAGTCCCCACTTCAGACAAAAGATGCGATTTACCGTCTGAAACATAGATCAGCATTTCACGCGTTGGTCCTTATTTGTTCCCTGAGCAGTTTCCTCAGTACTCGGTAACATTTGGTAATATTCAGTGTAAAGCTGGCCCAGATATGGCCCTTATCTTTGTCAATCCCAGAAAGAGGATTTAGACAATGCAAAAAGACACACGGCCAGATCCCATTTACAGATCTGCTATGTGGGTAGGTCACAAAGGTTTACAGAATTAACAGATATTGTAACAAATATAGTAACTACATGAGATAAGTCATGCGCCATAATTCATTAGTGTTCCCAAAACAATTTTATAATTAGTATTATTTTTTTTATAGGACTGGAGAGGAATCAGGGAAAAAAGAATCTGCCATTATTTAAAACATGGTGCTTGCAGCAGTAAAATCACTGGGAAAGTTGAGAACATTGCTGTGCAGAGTACATTCATGCTTTTTGGATTCATTAGGAGGGGTGGCTCACGCCAGTTTGGCGGGGCCTGATGTCACCGCACATCCCCAGGGCTGGACTCCGCCCTCTGCCCTGTCTGGGTGGAGTGTGGGTCACTCGCCTCTGGTGGCCTGGCTTCCCACAATTACTCCTAAAACGGACTGCCATGGCCTGGCGCCCCATGCCCCGTGCTCCCAGGGGTGGGCTACAGGAACCACACAGCCCTACCCAGGAAAGAGGTAAGAAGATTTATGGATGGGTGCAAGATGGATGGATAGATTCATTCATTAAGAGGTCATCTCTATCTGTGAATATTGATCACTCCGTTATCCAGACAGTGACGTATCAGTGCACTAGGAAGGCGTGCACCCTGCATGCAGAGGGCTGCAAACGTACAGCTTTGTTGCTAGTAGCCAAGCCACTGTAATGCTGGAGAAGCACGCCTACTTGAGAGCAGTGCTGCCTATGATTCTGGCTGTGTACAGTATTTATCAATGGGACAAAAGTTGGTCTGGGGTCTGTGTCTCGGACAGTGACAAGGTGTGTAGTCGCTTTGCTGGTGACAGGGTCAATCTGTATGAAATCCATGGCAATCTCTTTGAGCCTGGCTATCAGGCTGTTTCAAGCACACATCCTTCCAGCAGGATTATGGCTAACTGGGCAGTCCTACATTCTTCAGCAAGATAACCCTCAAGACTGTGCAAGAGCTATTGGATGAAGAAGGAAACTGAAGGAGACATCAAACTAATGAAACTCTACAGCTTAAGCCCATGAACGGAACTGAAGAGCATTCTCCAAGCACCTTGGGTCTCTGGGAAACTGCAGCAGAAGATGTGAGGAGATGTCTGGGGAACAGGCCCCTAGTTTCCTGCTAGTGCACTCAAACCTGACTCGCGGCAGGTTTCCCGGCTCTTATTGTTGTATTTTCAGGAGAACAGCGAAGTTGTTGGTTGCGCTGGATGTTGCGGTATTTCCTATACAGTTAGGTTTTATGGGTTTTTATTTTATAATAGCCTGGCAGAATGGTTCATGGCTCGGAGTTTTCATGCCCTCTAAAAAAGTGAACGGCAACAGTGGCTGGCATGCATACAAACTAATGACTTCAGTTTTTTTCCTCTGGACTATAAAAAGATCTGGAGGTGCTGGTGCCAGGAGAGATCTCAGTCTGCAGTGGAGAGCACATATATTTCTGTTACACGGAGGTTATATGGGTTAGTACACAATTACACCTTGTCACTGGCGTGGACCACCTCCAGGATTCCAACTGCACTTAATTATAGGGGACTTATGTGTAGTAAACCTTTTTTTCCCCAAAAGCCATGTAAGTGGAAAGGTTTGGAAAACAGGGTTTATTACCTAATTTAGTACATGAAGAATTAAAAATATAACATTCCTAACAAGTGTTTGTAAGCCTTATGCCACACTTAAGATGTACCAGTTTCTGAATTTGTCATACAAATCTGAAGATGATTTCCAAAATGTAAAGGACAGATTTTAAAATCAATCAATCAATCAATTAATCTATCAGTCCATCTGTCTACCTACACAAATACTTCCCATATAAATTAAATTCAAATCTGTCACGACCCTGCTCTAGGCTACTATCACTATAGAAAGGAACAATATTTCTCCAGAAATGGACGTGCAATACACAGGATAACTCATTCTTTGCATGTAATTAACCTTAATGATTGACATTTCATTGTAATAATTCATAATTTACTTAAATCCATTACATTCTGTTGGCTACCAGGCCTTACTGTTTCGAAAGTCAACACTTTAAACACACACAATCCATAATAAATTCTGGGATTTTACAGAATTACTTGGACTAATCAAACGATGACAGTTCCTCTTTACTGCTTAAGCTACAGGCTAAATGTCGAGACTGGCATAAGATTCCAATATCCGAGCTGTGATAGCAGATGGTTCTTTGTCTTCCAACCACATCATCACTTATTAATCACAAATCACAAACTTTCTGTGTCAAAGGCCGCACAAAGGACTCAGATTAAAGGGCACTTACGCGCCAGCTCTTTCTGCGTAAGTAATTAAATTGTGAAATGAGACACTCAAGGCACTGAAAATCAATATCCAGAGAAATTAAATGCACATTGATCAAAGCATGCACCGTGTTGGTCTTCTAATTAACGAAAATATTACGATGAGGCTGACCCCTCCCTGTCTTGTTAAGCACTTGGGACTACATGTCAGTTCAGCAAAGTTTGGCAATTTTTGATACAATAATTTAAATGTTTTGGTCACCAGAATCCCAATATATATACTGGGATGAATAATCATAAATTTCAATGTGATCATTGAACATATGATGACATTATGGGATGTAAATACACACCCACCCAACTATCTACATAAACACAACAAGCTACCCATCTGCCAGAATCTCCCGCCCCCAGAACACCACCCTCCCTTATTCTCGTTTGCTAAATACATTGTTTAATGATATTAACAACATAATAAAACGATGTGGAGCCCCATATGGATGGAGCCCATATTAGAGGCTATAGTCTAAGCAATCGGCAAAGTAAGGCACGCATTATCATGGGGAATAAGACTGCAAATGCAAAACATGTGGAAGAATGAGTGAAGCGGGTTTTTAATAATTTAGCGACGCATGCCTTATTCATTAGAGCCCTCAGTAATGGATGGCGTGCCACAATTCCCATGCAGATGGGAAGACAGTCACACAAATTACAACGGGAAAATCACCAAACCTCTGCTGGCGGGCCGTTTCTTACCCAGTGTCCAGTTACCAACTACGATTCATTTACTCAATATCTCAATTTCATTTATAAATGTTCATGTTTATAAATATGGTTATACACTGCCCATGGCTTGACTCCTTCTGGGTGAATGAAAAAAAGACTAAGGTGAGTGAAATTCACCGGGATCCCCGTGACATTGAAATATATGTAACACACGCAAGCAGCCCGTGTACATCAAAGGTTAGAGGCCTATAGTTTTACTATTCAGGCTGCCAAATTGCCTCTGATGTCGGTTTTCCTTCTGCGGTGATTGGAGAATGCACACAAGAGACGCTCCTGCCCGGCTGGAAGCCTTTTTAAGGGTCTTGCTCAATGGCCCATCAACCATAGCAATATTCTGTCTGCCACAAAAATTGAAACCTTCCTGACCCTGTAGACACAAGCACACCTTTCTAACATAGAGAACCACAGGACACGCCTTCCTGCGCATGAATATAATATATACACAATATGTGCCTGGTTGGCTTTTTGGCACGATGGGTAACAGTACAGTCTCACGC
Source organism: Petrocephalus schoutedeni (assembly GCA_026780765.1). NCBI lineage: Eukaryota > Metazoa > Chordata > Actinopteri > Osteoglossiformes > Mormyridae > Petrocephalus > Petrocephalus schoutedeni. Next base: position 14,038,228 of record JAODKL010000041.1, read on the forward strand.
CTCCCGGGTGCTGGACCAGGCTCCTGGGTGCTGGGCGTCCATCAGGTGCTTCTTACAGGGACTTCTGCGGTGCCTCGGTTGTCTTATATGTGCATGTAACATATAAGACAATACAACAGCCTGGCATCTTACCTTATCACTGTGGCTCCCTCCCTGTGACTCCTGCTTAAACCTCGCCGTGAGCCTGTGCTGGATAAGAGGCCACAGATTATGGAAAGATGTGGTTCATACTGGCATTAACTGGTGTATCTATTGACTGTGACTGGTACATGCATTGCCATCAGGAATCGGATGATGTTGACTGAAGTGACATTGGTTCTGCCACCGCGAGCTCTAGCCGCTGAGTCGCCGTTCTGGGAAGCCACGAGGGAGCGTCCCGCTTTCCCGGCCGCGTTCCTGCCTGGCGAGTCTCGCTGCGTACCGCGCCACACCCTCTGCGTCACGGCTCCGAGGCGCAGTGAACGGCATAGCTTACAGGCCTAAATGCCAGAAATTCAGCAAAAAGAAGAAAGACATTCAAATGGACAAACACCTGATTCGGTTTCTGCTTAACAGTTACCATGATAATTTATGGATTTATTGAGACAGCATGATTTGCCGTCTTTACTCATAATCAAGGATTAAGGTTTTTTTATATACTTCCGTAAATGTATTACACAAGTGTAAAGGAATTTAGCAGCTGCCTTCATAAGGACATAAATAACACACTTATAAACATACATATACTGTATACTGTACGTAATAATCAACATAGTGTTAAATATATACTATATAAACATGGGACATGGGAACATATATCTTTGGGAATTCACCGAGAAATAATAATAACAATTATTATTTCTCAGAGAACCAGAGGCTGGAGAATAGTTACCCCAACAGTCCAATGTAGTGCCTGACATTCCTTGCGTACTTTGGAAAGGCATTCAGCGCCTTTGTCAAAGAAGGGCATGTTGACATTGCAGGGATACATGGTTCTGATCCGGCTGCGGGCGGCTGTGCATGAGACAGACACCAATCCCACATGCCCCGGGGGCTGCAGGAGTGCCGTCATGCAGGGGTGAGAAGGGCCGGGTCCGAGCGGAGGCATGGCTTGGCAGACTGCCCCACTGTAGAGGAGATTTGGGGAACCAAGGTGGGAACTTCCTGTGGAGACCTCAGCTGAGATGAGAAGCTGTTCCTGACATGTGCACTTGAGAGGAGAGCACGCTCCGTCACGCAGGAGGGGGGCGCTGGGAGTAAATGGCTTCTTATGTCACTCGATATTCCCTCCATCACATCTGGCCCAATCAAAAGAGGGGGCGTGGCCATGCTCAGAAAGTACTTCCCTTACTTTGAAAGGATTAGGGCCAGCTACACTACAAAAGGTGAATAAGATACGATTACCTAGCTGTTAGTGCCATTTCTTTTAGCAGGACTTTTCTGCCATGAGGGCTTTCCCCTTCGATGTCAAGGTAATTACAAGCTGAAAATCAGCATGGCCCAGGTCTGGCTGATGTAAGCACATGTTTGGCTCATGCCGACACTGCGAAGGACGCTCCTCATTGGAGGGCCACTTTGATCATGTGACACTGACAGCGTATGACATTGGTTCCCGTCTGACACTCCCCAGGCTATGATCTCGCATAGATGCCCCTGGATCAATCTCTAAGATCCTGTAAAAGTAAGAATGAGCGCTATGTAAACTGGCAAATCTAAAATGTGAGCATGAACATGACTGTCGATTCCACACAATGCTTCATCTGTGAACACAATTCTCACACTTAAATCTAGCATAAAATCATACGACCGTATAAAGTATGCATCTAAAGATCAATGACTGAACTCAACAACCGCATCTGTGAAATTCTGCACTCATTCTTCAGCAATCTTTCATACCACATGCAGAATTATTTTCTAAAGCGTTGCATTATATACGTCAGCAGCTCTAACTGGCTCCAATAAAGAAGATCTGAAGTTATGAAAACAGATTATAAAAAGCACAGCCAGAGATAGAGGAAACACAGTAATTCTGAGAGAATCATTAGATTGCTATTTGACTTAATATTTTGATTATGTGATCTTTTGTACTGAGTATTGTGGAATTTTGGAATAGCAAATACTCTGGAGGACAAACAAACATTTAAGAGAGGAACAATAAAATGCACCCTGAACAATTCGACACTGACAGAAACTCCAACTAAACATAATGAAAAAAAAACAATTAAACTTTAGAGACAGTAATAACATTTACCAAGAACACCCAATATCTTCTGTCCTCCCAGAAGTTATTGATATCTTGCTGGAGAACTAGATGAAAGCCACTTCAGTTTCCAAACCTCTCCTCTGAGCCATTCCATGTACGTCACACCACCACCAGCTCAATTAATTACTTAGTCAATCAGTAAATTTAAATGTCAGTGAGGTGTTGATTGGCCGGACATGCTATTGGCCGAGTTACAGTCATAAGTTTACAGTCACGCCTCCAGGCTTGTGCAGTGAGGCGCAGTGGGGCCTCACACCGCCAGGCTTGTGCAGTGAGGCACAGTGGGGCCACACACGCCAGGCTTGTGCAGTGAGGCACAGTAGGGCCTCACACCGCCAGGCTTGTGCAGTGAGGCGCAGTGGGGCCTCACACCGCCAGGCTTGTGCAGTGAGGCACAGTGGGGCCTCACACCGCCAGGCTTGTGCAGTGAGGCACAGTGGGGCCTCACACCGCCAGGCTTGCACCTCCCCATGTTGCATAGATTTCCTGTGGCTGCTCCACTTTCCTCCTGTAGTCCAGGGATATGCAGAATCATCGTCTATAGATTACTCTGGGCATCTGTGTTCCCTGCAACGGCATTCCACCCTGTCCCTCTGCATCGTGCGGTCTGGGAACGGACCCAAGCCCCCTGCCACTCTGGATAAGCAGTTGATGAAAAATAGATGGTATATATGTACATACACTTTTTCACGGGGATTTGTTTCAATCATGCATCACGATTTTCAAATGGCATAAGTCACAATGCTCTGAATAATTCCAGTCATATAATTCAAATTGAATTTTTATATTTAAGCTTTAATTCAATAATCATAATTCAATATCACTGGCAATCGATGGAGGATTTTCAGCCGCAAGCTGCAGGATAAATCGTGAATAAAGGGCCTGGTGTTTTCTCAGTCTTTTCATAGAGCTGTTCATGTCCCCAAGCAGGACCCAGCACAGATTCACAGAAGGCATGTCACGCAAAACAGACAGCCTCCATAGAGAAACTGACCACTTTCATTACAATTACAGAGAAATTACTCTGTTTAAGTTTACGGCTTTGAATCCAAGAATGATTTAAAATAAAACTCACAGAATATCCAGAAATATTTCAATTTTTTTTGGCAAAGTGTTAAGAAATACGCTTGTAGTGCACAAGGTGTGAATTATCACAGGTGTCTATAATTCCTAAAATTGGTATGGATACAAGAGTGCATGCATACTTATGAGTGAGATAGAGAAATTTCCAAATGGGAACTCATAACCCAAAATAATGCATGATAATACGAGGATCATTTTATAATTTTATTTTGGAATTTCTTAAATGAAGACATTGCTGCAATGAACAGAATTATGTCATAAATTAAGAAGACAGGCATGGTAAAGATAAATCCGTGTTTGCTTTCTGCCCAGTGCTCATTTGGGGAATCATGTTTTCAGCATCCGTATGTGAGCATAGAATTTCAGAGAGGCATGTTTCAGCACAGGCAGACCCAACGCAGTGCCGTCAGCATGAAACTAACACACTGAGAATCAATCGACCCTTTCTACATTAAAGTAGCAACAAAATGGCCCTTAGGGTCCTAATCTTCACTTTCCTACATCACCATTTGTGCTCCTTCACATTTATTTTGGCATAAACATACTTGTCTCCTGCCACATGCCGTGTGTTGATCTTGTCGACTATCTTTAAGAATGTGCTGAGGTTCAGAGAGGATGGTCACTGAACATAGGCCACAGATTGCACCTGATCAGGTTACATCACTTAATTCATTCATATATGCTGTTTCCCGAAAGTCACTATTTTCTTACTAATAAACTCTTTATTCCTGCAATTGTGCTACTGACTGCCTGGTCGAGACCAGAGGGGGAGGCCGCTTTACAGACACTCTGATTCACCTGCATCCCACCTCAAAGCCCTGCTATCGTAACCCCTAACCGGAGCATGCCTGATCGCAGCACCTTCTAGAGCATTCCGAACGTCCATGTGTCCCAAAGTGGGAAGGGGAGGCAAGTGTCAACACCCCGAGAAAGACATCCGAAGCGTTTTAGCCATCAGTTCTCGCAAAAGCTGTGAGCGAAAATTCCGAGTAAGCCTAAACCTTCCACCTACACAGCACGGGATATTAAGAATGTGAAATTCGTAAAGTGCATGACACAATCCAGGATGCGTCACTTATTAACCCCAAAAATTCTGAAAGTTTGCATTGGTGTGTTGATGCTTGCATTCAGTCATGTGTAGATCTGTTTTTATATATAAATATTTTTATACTGTGCCTCACACTCAAGGATGCTTTACAATCCAGCACTCCCTCTCTCTCACTCTCTCCCTCTCTCTCTCTCTCACACAGACACACACACACACAATCATCAAAAAAAAAACAAAGGTCAGCCTTACACCGTTCCTGAACAAGGTACATTTTTAATTTAATCTTAAAAGTTGAAATAGACAGTAGGCAGCACATTCCAGAGTTTTGGCACCACAACACAAAACGCCCTGTCACCCTTGGAAGAGGTAACCCTGTAGGTGTTGTGAGGGAGTAGGACCCAGAGGATTTAATGCATGAGTCAACTTACATGGAGGAAGATAGTCAGACAGATAGGAATGGGCAAGTATTTTTGTTATTGTTATTATTGCTATCATTATTATGGAAAGGATAACACACTGTTGGCATCCCCTGGTGCTCGATCTGTAAGAAGCGGCTGTGGCCTAGCGTCTACGAGATACGCCAGCCAGTCGGGGCGAGCTCTGGCCATCAGTATTTTCTTTTCATTTCCAGCTGTGCCGAGTGATAACAAACATCAGATTAAACCAACAACCGCAGTGAAAACAGTCCCTGCCAAAGTACCACGAGATATGAACAGCAGCAGAAAGTCAGGCATGTCAATCAAATCATTTCTTAATCCCCACAATAGTGCTGAAATAAAAATGAGCCGTTCAGCATTTTCCAGCATCCAGGTTGGCTCAGTGATGCAATAGTGATGCAGTCTCAGAAAGATTAAGTTATTGTTTGTATTTTATTTAGCGTTTATATTGTAGTTCTATGGGAAGCTCTGCTACCATGTAGTTTATATACTAAAATCATTTTCAGGAAGTTACATTAGCGTGTAATAATAGAGAGAAATTCATATGTAATGAAATCGGATACTTACAGGCATTATTTGGAGTTTTGGTGTTGTCTACCTGACACTGACCATGAGATGCATGGAAAGACGTCTTATTATTTATAAAAAGACACACTACATTATAGTCCTGTGCATTTTGCATTATGAATTCTCTATGAATATACAGCCCCAGAAAAAATTAAGAGACCACAGCACAGTTTTTTGTTTCACCAATTTCTCGAATTATGGTTATGCATCTGTGTAAAATATGTTTTATTTTATTTTCTTATCTGCTTCACATTGATGAAGGACTTCTTCCTTGCTTTATGGGACTTCAGTCCTGCTTCTAGGAGCCTGATACTAACTGTCCTAGCTGTGCATGTCACAC
>JAODKL010000041.1:14058680-14072797 GCA_026780765.1 Petrocephalus schoutedeni
GATATCTCTCCATAGTACTACTCGCATTGGGATATCTCTCCATAGTACTGCTGGGTTGGGATATCTCTCCATAGTACGACTCGCATTTAGCGGCGGGTCGCTTTGTGTGACTCGGGGGAGGCATCAAACCCTGGAGCTTTATACAGGTATCACTTGGCTTGACTTTGGGAGTCAGGTCCTTACTGAGGCCAAGAACAATCCAGGCTGAATGCGGAGAAGCAGAGAGGAAACAGGATTCTGCCAAGTCTCTATGACTCTTTTTTTGTGAGTAATAGACATTATAACAGTACGCCTCATTAAAATTTTCTTAAGAGCTCTTCAAGGCTGATGAACATTTAAGACAAGCCTAGCTACGTTACTGAAACAGAATCACTACATTATTGCAAGGTGTTGTGCTTAATATGGCACATATGTTTCCTTTCTTTAAAGTTTATAGTACTTGGCCTTGGATGCAAAACTAATTTTAGGAAGTCGAAGTATGTATATCAGTCTCCACCTTCACACTTCACAGATCCTTTCAAACACTGTTGCCTGGAATGCCTTATGTCAGTGTTTTCCAGACCAGTCCTTGGGGACCCGTAGACGGTCCACGTTTTTGCAAAAAATGTGGACTATCTGACAGGGAGCTGGGAAGGAGCGAAAACGTGGCCTGTCCCCAAGGAGTGGTTTGGGAAACACTACCTCAGATGATAAGGGACATCCTGACTAAGGTAAGCAGCACTTGTCACCTTCCAGGACGACTCCTGGCATCCCAGCTGATCCGAGTGCACATCCTTCCCTAGGGTCAGGGTCTGAGGCGTCTGTTCCTCCAAGCCGCCCTGGGAGATGACGCTGCCTGGTATGTGGTATCACTGCAGCTGGACACTCAGCCATTTCCTCCCTCTGTTCACTTTCACAGCCATAAATAGTGTTAGATTATTTTAGGACTTCCAACTCTTATTTTTGTCTCCAATAGAGGATGTATAAAACTTAATGACCCTCTGCTGACTAAGTGGCTGTTAGACGGATGGGTGGAATGATTGATGTGGCGTGGATGGATGGACAATTTGCAAAGGGAATCACCTTTAATGAGATTTATCAGAAAATTCAGATTTACTGAGAAATATCCAAATCAATTATATATTATTACTATTATTATTATTATTATTATTATTATTATCATCATCATTTTGTTTGTTTGAAACTCCTACCTGAATTTTTTTTCCAAACACAAAATGTATGGTATAAAGTCAACCATTAAGACCTAAGTGAAGCACATAACAGCCAGAAACTTCACTTTCCTGGAACAGGACTCATCATAGACGTTTTGTGTGTCACATAGAAGCACCAGGCAGATCCACCAGCCAAACCTTGGGCTCCTTTGGTGCCTCTGCATTGAGGGTTTGATTTGAGGTAAACAATGTTACAGTCATTTAACTTTCAATAGAGTTGAATCGCTACCTTTTAAATGGGAGCTTAACGTTACTATTATTAAGTAACTATTATTAACTACATTTTACCCCCCCACCCCCCTCCCAATTTTAAGAAATACACATTTCATGCTGGTTTTAATTTAAGCCTCATCTTGATGAAAACATGAAGAAAAAGTGAAGGTCCAAACTCGGTCAAATGAAAACAATAAACACAAAGAAATATGAGTAAGAAATTACAGCCATTAACATCACTGGGAGCTGCTGACTGATATGATGGCTACCTATTCAAGCTGGACATTTTACACATCATTGAAGCTCTATTGGCTCGTATGAAATAGCCTTCCTGGATATTGCACTTGAGTGACTGCAGGATCTTAGATACAATGGCATCTATTATATTTTGGGAGCTGAGATTATGTCCATAGTCGTTGTATTCTTAAGCTTTAGTCTGATTTTTTTTCTAGAGCTATAGCTTAATGGCACAATGGTCAAGTCTGAATTCTTATATGAAGAGGTAGGATGTATATTGTAGAATATGACTTAAGTGTTAAGTGTCTAGAGCGCAATGTAGGTGATTTAAAAATGATTAACATAGACTTTTGTTGTTAATGTTGAATTTTATTTTTAATATTAAATACCCAGACTAGTGTCTACTGTGCAGTACTTTAAACGTTTATTGCTATCTTCTCATGTCATCTTTTAAAGATTACATTAGTCCAGTTCGTTCAAATGCTTCATAATGTAGTGGTCAACTAGATATGCAACCAATCCTTGCAGCTGTATTGGCAGACCTCTCCCAAAGGATGGTCATCTTGTCTCAGGTTACTGTATGTAGCTACACGGCTGGGCAGCCAGACTGAAAATAACAAAAACTGCCACTGATATGTAATCGCCTGGTATCCCTGCATTACGTTTCCTGGGACAGGCTCTTGGCTCACAGTGACTCCACAAAACTAGGAGATATGGACATATGGGTGATCATCCATGCTACTTAGTAAAATAAAGGCACACACAATCCACACAAGACATGTTTTGTTAATTTCCATGGTAAAAAATACCTCAGGCAAGTAACCTAATAATTTGTGTCTGAATATTAAATATCACTGCCTGAAGGAAATTATGTCAACGTCTGATGAATGGAAACTTGAAATGCCAATGGGTGAAGTGAAAACGGGATTTAGATTTTATTAACTATGTCAACTGGGAAGTAGCACAAGTGCACTGATGCTTTCAGCTGCCTCCCGGGTAAAAACATGCACAGCCATCTTTTAGATGTGTATAAACAAATGCTAGGGCTGATCCAGCAGACCCAGTATGACCCACCCGTGTCCTAGGAGAGCTAGATAGCTTGCAGTGCTATGCAGCGGAGCTTGTGCTGACAGAACCCTGCTGAGATGCCCTCCTCAAGCCTACAAACACCAGGGAATTAGTACTTGGGACTTTGGAGATGTAAAGCAACAGATATCAGCTAAAGGCAACCCGCAGATATTTCCTTCTGTTTGAGGCAGTTTGTGTGTGTTCCCACACACTCTTCCATTCTAAGCGGAGTTGGGCCTGACTGACCAGACTAACGCGGTGCACAGTAGAACTGAATGACCGTGTTCAGCTTCTGACTCCACGGATTCGCTTTCACAACATTTTTTACATGAACGTGCTGACCACACCTCATTGGACTAAGGAGATATGTAACCCTTCTCTGATGTTGTTTCCTACCAGCCATACACATCTACTTAATAAATAAAAGAAGGTCAACTATCACGTCATGGGAACAGAGGAACACGGCAGAGAAACAAAAAACAAACCGTTTCACGTTATATTGCACCTCCAGTATTGTTCTTAAATCAATGAATCAAAGACGATTCTCGATGGCTTATGGGTGAATAACGTCACGTGTATGTGACAGCAAATGCCGGTTCCAAGGATTATTGTTTGGTGACGGTAAAGTGGAGTGCAAACTCAGAAATAAAAGCCTGAAATAGCTACGTACTATGGAACGGTGAAATAATGCAAAGCAGTGTACAGATGCTACGCCTGTCAATGTGACCACAAACATCGCGGTAAACATCTTATTCTACTTTTTCGCTTTGTATATATTTGACTGAATGTGTATTATAATTGTTGATTTTTTAAATGCATGATAAGTAATAAATTAAGTATATAAAAATGTAACTGAAAATTGTGTAATATAATCTTTAATATAAGTCTTTAGTTATACGTATTGACTTTTTTTTATTAAAATAAATACAAATGCTGTATTTTCTTGTTTTTTAATTGTGAATTAGCCGGCCAGTCAGGTAATGGACACTATATACAAACAATACATGTAAATGAAAGCTAGAGGTCACAGGTGAAAGTACCATTTGGGTATTACAACAGTGAATGGGGCTGAGGCCATTGGGATGACCGCGTTTATTTATTCTTTGTCATGCGGTGAGCAAACACAAAGACTTGCCGACCACAGCCAGGACTGACAACGGCCCCAGCCCTGTACCCTTACAATAGAGACTTGCCTTGTCAGTGCAAGGCCTCAGCAGACAGATGTTGCTATGGCCACATGGTCGCCACCCTGCTACAGACAAGCGCAGCTCTTATTAACTTTGACTGGCAGGTTCTTAAATAACCACTTAAATATCAGGTCTGTTTCCTCATCCAATCCATGTATTCAGTATAACAGAATCAATAAAAATAGTAAAACTATAGGTCTTGTAAATCATTTGACTCTAAAGGCAACATTACAACTTGTTCAGTGGATGAAATATTTCAAGCTGATTGCTGAATAATTAAGACATTCTGTACTTTCTGTACGCAGCTATTTTTAAAAAATAATAAAGATGTATTTATTAATCATCCTGTCCGGGGTATGAGATTATGGTCAAAGTCAAAGCTTGACTGTTTATTCGCTGCTCACATGCATGTATGGCGTTTGTACAGCCTAACAAGGTGTAACAGGCAATGCCGCGACAGTTACCCGGGGGTGACGTTCCCGGCTACTCGCCGTCACTTCCTTCCGAAGTCGGGTGATGTCACACAAGTCAGGCACTGGGAGGCAGAGCCCGTCAGCCCCGGACCACTGCGATGCAGAGACTGACGTGTGCCCATGCACGGAGACTGACGTCTAGCCGCCCCCAGCTAGCTACACAGGAGGCCAAGCCGTCCAACATGAGTTCTGCGGGAGGCCTTGTTTTGTTATGTTTGGCTTGCGTGCCAATTTCTTTTTGAGGTTAACCACAGTTTTACAGTACTTTAATAAAGGATCAGGCTTCCAGCCGTTTTACTTTACCCTGTCCTGCTTGATGTCTGCTCTCTGCCAATATACAGCTCAGAATATCTCCTGGGTGATGGAGATAAAACCATCTGGTACACAGACAACTCAAGGCTCAGGACTTCATAATATGAAAGAGCGAGTGACTCACAAACTAATGCTTTTCAGCAACAGGAATATAATGGAAGCCAATATTCAGGGAAACCTCCAAATCATGTATAATGGATGGTGCCTCCCTTTCGCATGTGTGGGAATTATTATTAAATCATGTCTTTTCTTAACTGATACTGACTGGTACTTGACTTTTTTTCCCATTGTTGCTTACAGATGCATCAAATGTATCAAAAACACATTCTGCCTTCTCTCCAAAACATCATGATTTTATCGTTCAAGGCAAGCATCATGCCAGATTCTAAGAATGAACTTTAGTGAGAATTGGGGGTAATGATTTCAGGAAATGTCATCGCAGAGCTTTCCCGGCGTGTAGAGTGAGTGTTGAGCGGAGCTGAAGACGGCCCTTATAAGTATCTGGCTATGGGCATCTTGTGCTCGGTTATGTAAATGTAGCGCTCCGGCTTTGCATGTATAACTTGGTAATATGGTTGTAGTGGGACCACGACAGAAGCCGTGATGCGAACTGGAAGTCCAGCCGGGCTAAATCCCACCAGCGTCTCCTTGCGTCATAAACCGGGGGGGGGAGGGGAGGCTCCTAATTGAGTGAGTGGCCACTCACAGAGATCAGGACAGTGTCTTATGCCATAAAACCTCCCAGCACCCTAAGCTATCAATACTGTGGGATTTCAAGCCGTCCAGATGAGGCGTTTCCTTTACGTCACATTTTACTGCTGTATCCTTCCTACAGGAGGAATTTTATTCTTGTTTAAGGCAAACCAAATTAGGATAACCCAGAATTTTAGCCAAAGTCAAAATCAATTCAAAATGTGGTGTCCTGAACACCAAAGTAACTAATATATATGGCTGTCATAATATATGCCAAGTTTAATTATGTGAAATAACTGTCATTTGCAACAACGCCATACATTGCTAACAGGGTATCCATGATGCATATTTCGTAAGCTACTGTATAGTTCTGTTTGCTTACCTTCTGAAGCTAGGGGGCGCAGTTGAGAAGTGCAGCAGTAAATGTACATGAGTGCATCATCATGCTGGAGTTACACTCTGGTGCGTAATGACTTCATGAGGCGGTGTGCCCAAGGGAGAAGCAGCGCGTTCCCTAACAATGACACGGGGAGTCAATCGGGCTGCTCTCCTTCGCAAGCTGCACTCTTCTCAAACACGAGATTCCATTCTCTCTCTGTCATATCGATTTGAGTACAACGCAATATAAACGGCCGTGTCACATTGGAAGAGCAGAAATACCTTCCAGCTGAGCTGAAAAAAAAAGTGTATTGTGCTCTCTGTCTGTATGTAGAACAGCGGGAGTAAGAAGTAAATAAATAGAACAGATTCGAAGTGAACAAGGCATCCAGAAATAACAGGGACTGCGATTTTTCCAGAACGCCGTTGTGAAATCAGCCTGTATTACAGGCACATTCCCAGCCGGGCACCGATCAGACGTTTATTTAAAGGAAAGCAGATCAGTTCACCGTGGAGCTTGTTCGTCTCATATGACCTCCTTCACGGCTTTTCGGTTACAGTACTGCAGGATATTTCAGGCCTGTGTGCATCAGCTAACCTGTTGAGCTCCACTGCAGGTCTTGGTAGGCGGCGTCATCACCGTATCCATGTCATAAAGGACATGCTAAGTTACTTCAGGTTTTGCAAACTACCTTAAAACTGAAGGGCTCCTCTGCCAGGCTCAACAGTCCTGGTCTTCTTTTGACTGAAAGCCTCATCCAGTGTTTCACATTAACATTAGTGGTACATGCATGATTACAGGAGACTGACCAATCAGCATGCAGCAAAAATGCAGTGAAATTCAGGAACTTTTAATTGAAATGGTAGTTTGCAAATCCTGCCCTGCAAATCCATCGACTACTGATGATTTACATGCAGAAGTTGAAAAGGGGCTATATCACTTCATTACTTTAAAGTAACATTGATGTGCCTGCAGTCTATAATGTATACCAGGGGTGGGCAGTTAGTAACTTTAGTAACTTGAGTTACTCTCATTAGTAACTTAATTAGGGAGTTGCAGCGAAAACCTGCACACACACAGTGGCCCTTTCCGGCTAAGATTGGCCCCTGATATGTACTGTGTCCAGTCTTGCTTACTTCAGGGTTGCCAGCTGTTATGCACCTGGTGTGACACTCACACTCGCCCAAGGAATCTTACGGCAAATCTATGTTATCCCGTTATTAACCTAAGATTAGCTACAACAAAAGCACTGGTGTTGGTGAACCCTACAGACTATTTACAAGGTAATAAAACTACGTAAATGCGTGTGCGTGTGCGTGCAGATTCGAATTGAGGATCTAACTCCCGCAGGCTGACCAGAGTCATTTGCCCCAGTCACTGTGCATCGTTTCTCTTTGACGCACTGCAGCGTGCCTGCTGGGTGCTGTTGGGAGCCTCAGCACTAAATACACAAAAAGCCAACTCCATGCAAATGCAGAGTGTTACGTATTGCGGGGATCGGGCGAACAGGAAAGACTCCAAAAACCAGGACGTGCAGGGAGACACATGTAACTTTAATGACCGGACTGGGGAAACAGACTTAACGCGAACTAATATACACAACACTAATGAACAAATAACAAGACACGGCTGGGGCAGACTCTAGAATTCCACACGAGGGCAGCGAGGGGCGTGGCACACAGGAGGACCGGACGGGAGGCCGTGACACGGAGTGCTTCAGCAACACAAAAGCTGATCTCGATTCACTAGATCTCCCCCTCATTCTTTCTGAAGTCTGGCTGTATGACTGGCTGGTTCTACACCGGGGCAACACCTCAGCTACAGAATCCCAGGAAATGTTAGTGGCGAACAGGGACACAGCACAATGCAGTGATAGCTGGGTAACATCGAGGGCACTGAGCTGTGCAGAATTCCTGGCAGCTAGAATGAACAGCATTTAGTTTCCTTTATGATTAAAAAAAAAAAGGAAAAAGGTCTTTAGTATCCAAAGGAAAAAAAAAAACAAATTTAAAGCATGAATATTTACACTGAATAGCATCACAGAGAATTACAGCGGTCTGATGAAATTAGACTGCAACAAAAGATACTTTTGACGAAGAACAGCTGAGTCTATTTCGTCATTTAAATCAAATTGCATTGGTCTGCATGTCCAAGTACAACCACAAGGCTAATCTGAAAACAATTCAGTACCTCATGACCTAATTTGTTATATGTAATATTAACAAAGTAATGGCAGAGTTTAGTTACTGAAATGAATAATGCAACTTTTTATTAGCTTTTTATGTGCAATGCATGAAATTCAAATACTGTAATTCTTTGATCTTTCATTACGATAATCGTAGTAAAACTTCAGACATATATTTACTTTATACTCTAAAGCTGTTTCATATTTGTGTTTCATCTTGCATTGTTTACGCATATTTAGCGAAGTATTTCACTGCGCAGACGTACAAATGGCATCACAAGAAGCGAAAGAATCCGCGTCCTGGCCTCTGTGTGTTTCTAATATTTAAGCCTGCTTTCCAAAGCTTTACTTTTACATTCCCTTTATGTCTCTGACTACCCTTTAATTGCGTAAACAGATTCTAATAGGATAATTATTTGATTTGTTTATATAGTCAAAAGAATTATCTTTGAAATGTGTTTTAGGAAACATGTCGTGTTTTACGACTCCAGTTTTATGTCCTATTCATCACAGCAGTATTTAATAATCGTTTATTTGAAGGGCAGTCGCTGAAATATACTGTTGTGACAGAATTGTTTAATATAATATGTAGTGAAGAGGGGATATTACAATACAAAAGCATGTCCAACTGCATATGTGTTCAGTTTAAACCCACCAAATATTCCGCCTGTCCTCTCGCATCTATGATTCACGGGGTATTGTCGGGGGCAGTTGTATTTAGTTGAATGCATGATTCACACTACTTTGTAATTATATTACACTACAGCCACAAATAACAGTTAATAAAATGTGATCCCTCCACAGAAATGTGCAGTTTTAAAAAACAGCACTCAGATGAGCTTGCCTTAAACAATTCTGTCTGAATGAATTTGTCTGGGAGCTTCATCGCGGGGCCGTTGGCACATTTGCCAAACCATTACAGAGATTCCCTTTCAGTCCTGACCAGGCTATGGGAAGTCAATGACTTTTTATGAGTGCATGACTAGATGATTTAGCTAATAATTCTGGATAAGTAACTACATAATATAATAACATAGTGCTATGTACTATAATTCAAATTAATTATAACGTTTTAACTTTCGTCAGTAACTACAGGTTTAAACCTGCAGTTAACTCAAATACGTTTGTGTTACGCAGTTAACAGGCTAATACAGACCATTTTTAGAACCAGAATTGGTCATTCAATAAATAAAAACTTGTGATGCTAAAAAAAATATATTTTTTGGTGTCTGAGCTTGAATTGGCAGTTTTGACAGCTCCATTAGCATCATATCTTTGTCACAAGAAACAATTTTTGTTTGAAATTCATACCTCCACTGTCAGCCCATTAGCCAAAATGAAGTCAAGTAGGTATATTGTGTTGAAGTTGCTTGTGTGAAGAACAAAAAAAAGAGTGTTGCTGGATCTAATGGGCTTTCAGTTCCTGACAAGTGGCATTCATTGGTTCTCCAGAAGTGGAAGGTTCTGGCCTAGGCATTGTGACCCAGAAACAAAACATCCTCGGGCACCACATGGCTTGCTAATCAGCGGCCTTATATTCATGGCCTGCTCGGGACAGCCGGCTCTTTGTTACACTCTCGGTCCTCAGCGCCGTGAAGGGCGTCGGGGAGAAGCCTATTCCGAGGAGGAGGGGGAACGGGGTGCGGGCGGGACCCGGCTGAATTGGCAGGAGGGCAGCCTGACAGACGGCGTGGCAGAAACGCCCCCTGTGTTGGAGGCTTAGGGTCGCGGGCGGGGGGGGAGGCCGGGCTATGGCCGCCGACTGGCTCTGCGTCTCTCTGAGACCCGTCCCCGGGCTTCTGGGCCTGGCACTAAGCCCCGGCTCGCTCTCATTCCAATTCATGAGCTTTTTCTCCCATTGTCTCCTTTTGACGGCAGACCTGTTCGCAGGCCCCCCCCCCCGTGCTACAATAATACCCCCATAAAAAGCCCATCACTCTATGGTGAATCTGTTCAGAAGAATAGCTGCCCAGAAGATAGTTATGGTCTTGGGAAGTTCTTTACCATTGTAACCATCTGTGCACCAGAACCCGCATGAATAGGATAATTGAGTCTTAAATAACTTTTTTTATGGTACGGATAATGGAGTTTACCCTGATTTGTATTCTTTAGAGGCCGGACCCCGAGTCCTATCACAGCGCATCTGCCCAGTCCCATTCATCGATACTCAGCTACCAATCACTTACCACACTCAATTAAGCCTGCATAATTCTCCATAGAAAGGGTGCTTCAAAGGCGCCAGTGAAACGTGGCCGCAAATGAAACTTAAGTAACTCTGTTTTTCCGGGGGGATGGATGGGGGGGGGGGGTGTAGGATTGATGACAGTCTTATGCCACCACGCACCCTATGAGAAAGCGGGTCACGCATTGGAAAGGGGGCGGGCAGCACGGCAGCTGTGTGTAATGCGGTGGGGTCGACGCACGGCGCACTCCTGGGCCCCCGGACGCCGCCCATTGTCAGCTAATCTGCCTTTTCACTCACTGCTACAATTAATTTGTTGTGATTTCTATGCTGCTCAGGCACAAGCATCATTAAGGGCCCTTTAAGGAACCGCAGAATGGACTAAAGGCAAGTGAAGGGGCTTTGTCCCCAGCTAAAGTCCCCTCTTTAATGTCCATTAGCACAGCTTTGAAATCAATGCCCGAGTGGATTCAAATGGCCACACCGAGCTCGTTACCGATAGGCAGAAGACGAGCTCCCCTCCCACACACACACACACACACACACAACACCCTGTCTCACCACTGAAAAACAAGAAAGTTTTTGCATTTTTACCGCTGTCATTTGTTTCTCTTTGCAGTAAATTACAAGGAGGGTAACAATGGAAACTATTTAAATAGCTGCCAGATAAAACACTAAATTGCGAGTAATTACATGGGAGATGGCAAGCCCTCTCATTAGGTCTTTCACATGATCCTGGATTTCCGAATTAATTTAAATTTCAATAAGCGATAAATCATGGTCTAGTATGGGAGATGTGTCACTTTCGTATTCCAGCTTCATATTATAAAGCATTTCATGTGGCATACTCAATTTTTGGTGAACAGCTACAATTTACGCAAGGCTGAGAAACTGGCAGTACAAGGTGCCTTTCTGACAAATCATTAACTTTTACCACTCTGCTACTATGAAGAGGCAAATAGAGAGGTTTGGCTTTCTGGCTTCCTTAATCCCCTCTCACCCGGGACATTGGTAGACTGTCTTGTTGTGCTCTGTCTGTCAGATCCAGCAAAGCAGAGCAGGATTCGCTTGTTTGTGACGATTCGTCCATGCCGGTAGCAGGAGTCTCTAGCCTGAGAGCCCCTTTGGCTACGGAACACTTGTCGAGCTGATGGTCAGGTCGAGAAAGCAGAGCCTTTCCCGCCTCCCCGGCGTTTGGCCACTATCCCTTCCTCCTCACCTCTGTCCATCGCCGCTGGCTTTTCGGCTATATACCCTTTATAACGCTAATTACTTGCTTGTGAAGTCAAGCGACTGCGTCACATAATCTGTATCTTAAAACATGGCAAGATGCAGGTAGCAGCAACAGAACTGAAATTCAGCACCATTAAAGGAGGACAGGTCTTCACAGCCGACTACAAGCCCGTTTCCAAAAAGCAAGTTGGGACGCTGTGTTAAATGGAAGAGAATGCAATGATTTACAAAGAACATAAACCCACATTTGATTGAAAATAGAAGGAAGACAACGTATGTTTGCCAATGTCTTGCCTTCTCTGGATGGCAGCATACTGTATGTATGGGTATATCGATCCGCCTTAATGGTGCCTTCCCAGATGTGCAAGCTTCCCAAACCATGGGCAGTGATGCACTCCCACACCAGGAAGCATGCAGGCTTTCTAACTGTCTGCTGATATCAAGCCGCATGCTCCCTCTCCTCCTTAGCCTGGAAGACGCAGCATGATTTAAGGAGAATTTGAAATTCTGATCACAGGACATTTTTTTCAGTTTGCCTCAGTCCACCTTAAATGAGCTCAGTCCACCTTAAGCCAGCAGTGTTTCTGGATCATGGTTTCTTCTTTGCCTGGTAGAGTTTTATCCTGGATTAGTGGATGCAGCAATGATCTGTGTTCTCAGACAATGGTTTTCACACATATTCCTTTTTTGAAACTTGTTGCCGGTATCAAATTCAAATGGAACATATACTGTATTTGTCATAAAACATTTTTTTCTGTTTCAACACTTGATATGTTGTCTTTCAATTCTAAGTGGTTTAAATGATTTGCAAATCACTGCATTCTATTTTCATTTACATTTAACACAGTGACCCAACTTTTTTGGAAACAGGTCTTTATATCACAAAACTTTAAAGGCAAGTTTTCACCCAGGGAAACAATTTTCTTTCTGCCTTGCAGGTTGGCATTCCCAATGCTATTAATTTGGTGGGCATTTGGAGGTCATGAAAAACACACAATAAAATATCTTACATTTTCCTTAGTTTCTGTCCCCAGCTCCGCCTCTGTCGTTACTCTCCTGGTTCTTCTTGCAAAATGGGTGTCTTTAATAAACAGACTCTATCTTTAATGTAGTCTTTAATGTTAAATGTTGCACATTGCAAGTTTGGACCAGACTAATCTTCATGTAGTTTTCATTTTCTCACTGTGTGTCCAAAAAGAAGAGTGTCACATCTCACAGGGCGCCAGGTTATAGGCAATATGCACTTAATTGTGATATTGCTGTCAGCCTTCTGTGAGATTTTGCTTCCAAATTCACGGGGTAGGAAAAGGGTTATGGAACATTTACAAGGTCATTGGCTTCTTGTGCATATTAAGACATCATAATTCAACATATAATCTGTCAGACAGCAAGGGGTTTGCATATATACCCAACCAGTTATGTTTGGTTTTGCGCTGAGACGTGGCTTAGAAAACATTGAACTAACACCACATATCCTGTCAGACCTATATAACAAAGGATTTTACACCTAAAACAGTGTAAACAACTTTGTAGTCTTACATCCATACATCTTTACATCCTCACATTTTGTAAACTTTAGCTCAGAGTCCCAAGGATCAGTTACAGGCCATCTTTTTAAATGTGACTCATTGTAGACACTTGACTAATTGCTTAATTAAAATATGAGCATGCATTATTAATGTAGCTTACACTGATTACTTCAAATACTGGCATCAAACAAAAAAAAATGCATTTTGCTCAGCGGAGAGCGGCTTGTTTCTGCAGTAACGCAATGCATGCAGGAGAATAGTTACCACTGATACACAGCCACACCCACCCGTGCATAACAATGTTTCGGTGTAGCATGCTGGTTGTACAGTTAATTATTCATCAGTGGATAAATACCCATTCAGTGTAAAGACTAACACGGCGGGGCGGCATGTATACGGATAAGATGTCTGTGCAATGGGGAGCATAAGCACAGAGACACCCCCCAAACTGCAGCCTTCTGGGCAGAGGGGCCCGGCACTAACACAAGGAGAACATGTCAACTCCTATTTTAGCTATTTCTTATCGCAGTCACAGATTTTTCAAAAGCTGAGTTTCCCTTCGTGGGGAACAAAAAGATTGTCCCCACAATGTCAAAATTAAATTTGCCCCCCACAATGTAATATATACATAACCACCCCCCCACAAGCACACACACACACACACATTTACACACTCCCACACGGCCATGGGTAGGAGTCAAACTCAGACCCCCTGAGGAATGAGGCTACCATGCTGCCATATGGGGGGATTAATTGCATTTAAAGTTAGAGGGGATTATTATCTTTGCTCGGAGCACTTTAAAGTCCAAAAGGAAATCACACAAAACCAAATAGTCCGGTGATAAATACCTTTCTGATTTTATTTTTGTGGCAGATATTCATTTCAGGTGAACCGACAGATACTTTTGTGTTTCTGAAAATAAATACTTTAACAGGCTACCTTAAAGTGGGGTTAAACCTTAAATGAGAAAATGACTTATGATGAGTGAAAAAGGCAGGCAGGGTACAGCTGGATGATTCACCAAAGGTACAGAAAATGTATAAGCCTGAGAGCGGGCACGGACAGGCCTCTGGAAACACAGACATCACTGGAAACGCACGGACAGGCCTCTGGAAGCACGGACGTCACTGGAAACGCCCTTTACTGACTCCCTGTCAGTTGTAGCGTTCCCGGTGTCCTGTAATGGAAGGCCCTCACCTTCAGGATAAACTCTG
>JAODKL010000041.1:14231703-14245788 GCA_026780765.1 Petrocephalus schoutedeni
CTGCGATGGGCTGGCCCCCCATCCTGGGTTGTTCCCCGCCTCGTGCCCATAGCTTCCGGGATAGGCTCCGGACCCCCGTGACCCTGATAGAAAAAGCGGGTTGGAAAATGGATGGATGTAAAGAACACAATATCTGTATGCAGCTGTGGTGTATGATTTTTTAGGATGCTGTGAAGATTAGTATTGATGTAATTTTGAAGACTGTTACAGTTCAAAAAGTTATGTCGTGCATGCAAGCATCGCTTTTCGAGATACGTCTTTTTCAATGGACAACAACGCTATCCTACTGATTATTCAAAAGTTCACAAAAATTATTTTTCCTTTATTATACATATTATTTCTGAAAATATTTATGAATTATTTGTTTTTCAACATCAATACATATCAAAAATCTTTATTTAAATTGATTTATAAGAGGTTTTTGGACATTCATCCAGATACTATCAGAAGCCTGGGCTGTAACCAGACGTACCACTCCTCTTCACCTCTATGTTACCTAATTTTACTCTATTGATATATCATTCATTTACATTCCATGCATACTGTATATTTCCTTTTGGACTCCCTTGGAAATACCTTAATTTTCATATACATTGACTAAAACCAGCTTTCATAAATGTTAAACTGCTCTCTCACTTTTCACATTTCACATTCCATGTGAATCCCTTTGCAAGCGTTTAGTAGACCATCTTTCAATCATATTTTAACTGCTCATGCTGGTCAGGGTCATGGAGGGGCCTGCAGCTAAGCAGCACTGGGCACAAGGCGAGAGTACACACCACGTGGGAAACCATGTACATGCACAAGCACATTAATTTCATATAATTACTTGCCTTTTCAGCATGAAAACAGAAATTCTCAAGTAAAACAAAAGAACAAAAGAAATACCTTAAGCATTCTTCAAATACAAGGCATTGAGTTTGAGTTCATTAATATTATACTTAGGACTGGGCGATATCAAATCGATTTTATATCGCACATGTGCAATAATCACCAGTGCTTCAGACGACGGGTGAAACATTTGGCCGTACGGTAGCTTTTTTGGTACTATACGGGTGTTTATTTAAGACCACAATTTGTTAAGCAGATTAGTAGCATGGCTAAAATATTAATGAGATTTTGTGACTAAAAAGTAATCTGTATAAACTTGGCGGATCTTTATGTTTATTAAATTTGGTTTACAGAGCACGCCACATAATACTGTTCTGGTATGCTATGGTTTGGTAACCATTGTCTGATTATTTTCAATTCAATATATTTTTATATAGCGCTTTTCACAACATCCTAAGGCACTTTTCATGGGTGTGTTGGGATACATTACAATATCTTTAAGAAAGAATAATG
This sequence comes from Petrocephalus schoutedeni, assembly GCA_026780765.1. Taxonomy (NCBI): domain Eukaryota; kingdom Metazoa; phylum Chordata; class Actinopteri; order Osteoglossiformes; family Mormyridae; genus Petrocephalus; species Petrocephalus schoutedeni. The sequence goes on from JAODKL010000041.1 coordinate 14,233,048, forward strand.
CAAAACAAAAGAGAGCAAAACAGAAAATGAAAGAGAAATGAAAGAAAGAAAGCCAACTGACAATGGAGGATAGGAACCAAAATCTCCCATGTAGGGAGTATAAAACCCCTGTGCAAGGTCAGCTGGCAAAATGGGCTTGCTTTCTAAAAGCGAAGTGAAAACTGTGGTTGAGCGTAAAGCCAAAGCCCATTAATGAGTCAGTTCTCCACGCCGACCTGTGTAAGGTAGCAGATTGAAAGCTACATCCACAATGTTGAAGGTCATAAGTCATATCCAAGATGTCACCCCTCCATGGGACTAAACCAGGACTCCAGCTCAGACATGTGGGAAGGCAGAGAGTCAAAACATGCATTGATACACTAATGGACAAGCACAGTAGGTAAAAAGTGACATGCACAATTGCACCAGCAGCCATAGTTACATTGGGTTATGTGTTGCAGGTAAGTTAAAATGAAGTAATAGGTTTTCGGTGGAGATTTAAATACTGAAACCGATACGTCACCCCGAACATAGGCTGGCAAACCATTCCACAATACAGTATAGGGGCCCTGTAGCAGAATGCTTTACTGCCAACTGTCACTTTATATATTTATATGTGGAACAGCAAGGAAACCTGCATTCTGTGATCGAAGTGAATGATGCAGCTTGTAAGCTTGAAGTAAATCTGTTAGGTAGGCAGGTAGTAGACCTTTAAGTGCCTTACATGCAAGTAGGAGAACTTTGAAGTCAGTCCTGAACCTAACAGGAAGCCATTGCAGGGAACTAAGAACAGGTGTTGTTTGTTCAAACTTCCTGTTCCTGGTGACAATTCGAGCTGCTGCATTTTGAATACAATGCAGGGTGTTTATTGTGCGGTGTGTGCTCCCAGATAACAGAGCATTACAGTAGTCTAGCCTACTAAATACAATGGCATGTATCAATTAGTTATCAATTAATTCAAAACTATATTTAAAAAATATTTTGTATTATTTGATTGAAGCCTAAATTGACTAAATGCCATCATAAGATGATTCCAAAGCAGGCTGGCCATTCCTGACCTTTAAAGACTAGATAAAGACTGCTGCTGCCCTTGAAGGGCTTCACACCTGTAGAGAACATCTTACTTCATGGCGGGACAGCAAACCATAGATTTGGATGATAACCAAACAAGTCGACTTACATCTGCTTTACAATGTACATCATAATGAAATGGCAAACAATTATGAAAGGTTTCACAAAGGTCATCAAAATGTAATAAAAGGTACTACTTCAATTGTATTCCAAGAATAAGGAAAGCCAACATTCTGTAGAAGATACTGTTAAAAGCTAAAAGCAGAAGCAATGTCTCAAGAAGAATAACCTGCACTGAAGAATATTCTCCACTGAAAACACAGCTGAACACAGCATTTGACTTTTTAAGTATTACTGAGGTCCTGCTCAATCTTTGCAAACACATGCAGGTTACTCCAATCCAGTCTTTGTAAGTAGGATGACATCCTCACTGCTGGTAAGACCAGAAAGCATAACAATAAATGTGATTTATGGAGGCACACATTTTCTAACCTAAAAATAAAAATACTCCATCAGTTTACAAGTCATTGAGAAGTATTTGCTTAAAACGCTAACTCTTAGTAGTGTTTCTGTATAAATAATCAGTCATCATCTTAATCTTTTTCATTTTCCAGCTGTAAACTATTTTAATCGCAAACTTATGTAAGCCTGTTTCCACCACATAGAATTGTTGAGATACTAAGTCATAATTACAAGATACTGTCGGAAAAAAAAAGACTAAGTCATAATTATGGGATATTAAGTCATAATTACAAGATACTAAGGTGAAATTATGAGATACTAAGTCATAAGTATGAGATTCTAGGTTTAAATTATTAGATACTAAATTGAAATTATAAGATAACCTAGACCCATCACATTGCTTCATATACACAGCTCCCACCTCAATTTCAACTTAGTATCTCATAATTATTACCTAGTCCCCCATAATTTGGACTTGGTATCCCCTAATTATAACTAGTATCTCATAATTTAGACTTGGTATCGCAACTATTTTTAATTTTATGTAGCGGAAACGCGCTTCTGTATAAATGTCATTGTGTCAATGAGTTGTGAGCCGCAATCATCTTTTCTTCCTTTTCTCATCTCTCGTTCTCTCCCATTGACTTCAGTGCATTTTGGTCAAGGTTTACCTACTTGGTACATCTGCTTGGTACAACTTCAATGCATTGCACATCATTTGTGGGTGTTGGGGAGCTGATGTAAATTTCTGTGGGAGAGGTGGGCTGTCTGAGAACTACAGTAGATGCTATCGGAATGATAACAGAGTCTGGTTGGTCCTGCCCCCCCCCCCCATCTAATCCCTACTGATTTCTCAGCCCCCATTATCTACAATCTATAGCCCGTCCACACAATCACATTCAACCTCTTAAAAAAATCTTTTTTAAAACTTTGTGTCTCAATGTAATCATTTTAGTGCATTTGTGGCTGTTTTTTACAGTGCCACTGCTTAGTTATAATTCTTCTAGTTTGGTGCATAAGACTGTTCACTTTCAGAAAATCTTATTTGTTTTAATGTAAGCCTGTAAATATTTATGCACCCTCCAACTCCATGATATCTTGTTTCTGCTTCACTGCACAGGCGTAGGGGGTTTTTCCACCACAGCAAGTACCGTACTTTTGGTACTTCGGTACTTCCTTTGTGTTGGTTTTCCACTGGCTGGTACCGGCACCAAATGACATCATCAGTAACCACCCATGAGTGACAACATCACACCAGTTTAGTACTTCTTTTGTGTTGGTTTTCCACTGCCGTAAAAACTACTACCGGCGCTGATTAAAAGCACAACGTGAGGTGGGGCATTTTGTACTGAATTCGAAAAATAGCTGTAGTGTACAGCCGGACGATGTTGGATATTAAATCTAACATCGCATGTTATGCACATGCAGTTCTTACATCGCTAGTAAGTTACATTAAGATCGTAGTTTTTCATACTTTAGTTTTTAAACAGACATTAATGACGGCGCAGGGCGTTAATGTTTTGCTAAAACATTTTTACTTTGGTCTAGGGAAAAAGCTTAACTTTGCTATTTTAATGATTATTCCTTGCATATATTTATATCCAATATATGTTTTTAAAATCAGTTTAAAGTTTACCTCTGCTGCTTTTGCTTGGGCGCTGCATGCGTTCTCCAAGACAATCATAATCATTCTCACCCTTGCTATTTAAATCACTCCTAGATCGGTTTGTGAGAATTTTAACTAATTTTTTTATTTTATGTTAACTAACTTACTTATAAATACCCCAATATTTATTTCAACAAAACCGCTATACATGGAGACTCTCCAATACCGTGCTGCAGTAGTATATTAAATAATATACTTTTTAAATTTCTGGTTATACTGTCCAGATCTTGTTGTACAGATCTGTTCTTCCGACCGGATCGCAATTATTATTTTTTTACTTCGTTTATTGCTGTTTTCTGAGTTCGTAACGTTTTGTCGGGACGCCGATTGCATTGTGTTTCAGAATCGGGCTATTTGCATAACCAATCGACAGCGAAAGCGTTTCAAGTTATGTCCCAAAGTACCGAAGTACCAAAGAACTTTTTGGTACTGGTACTCAACCGGAAGTCAATGGAAAAGCGAAAGTACTGAAAGTACTGTACTAAAGGTACCGAACTTTGTGCAGTGGAAAAGCGCCCTTATAGTATGAGCATTCTATAAACTACAATACCATCTCTCCATCTATCAATTTTCCACTACTTATCCAGGGTCGGATTGCGGGGGCAGCAGCCTACTGTAAGCAGGGATGCCCAGATCGCCCTCTCACCAGCCACCTCCACCAGTTCCACCGAGGCTCCGGGGGAATACCAAGGTGTTTCCAGGCCATCTGGGAGATATAATCTCTCCAGCATGTCCTCGGTTGGCCCCGAGGCCTCCACCTAGGCCTCCACCGAGTTGGACATGCCTGGAAAAACTCCCCAGGGTGTTGTCCAGGAGCCACCTCAACTGGCTAGAAAAAAGTTCCTTAAGAAATTTTACCTACTTGGCCACTGCTCATGCCACTGCTCATGCCACTGATTCAAGACTCGATAATCAACCTCAGGCCACATTACCTACCACCTCATGACCACCATCTTGACCCGCACTCATCTTTTCTTTCTTTTATCATCCCTTGTTCTTTCCCATTGACTTCAATGCAATTTGAGAAATTTTGAGATGGGCCTACTGCGCTTGGTGACCCTGGGACAGCTGCTGTTCTTAATAAAGTGGCCAGGCTCCTTTCGATGCAGAGGAGTAGTGACTCTACTTGAGCCCCTCCCATATATCTGAGCTCCACACACACATCTCTAAGGCTAAGCCCAGCCACCCTGCAGAGGAATCTCATTTGGCCGCTTTTATATTCATTTATTCATTAATTTATTCTTTCATAACTATAGAGAGTAGGAACATAGATGTAGCGGATATAAAGATCCCTAGTTTTTATTTTAAAGTTTTCCTGTTAGTCTCTGGGCTCGGTGGATCATACAGTCATGCCTTAGCCTATCCAATGAGTAGCGTTGGAGGGCAGGTCTCTCATGGAGAGATGTGAGGCAAACGAGGGCGCGGGTTTTTTTTTTTTTAAAAAGAGACGTAGATAGGGGAGCGGTTAAAGAAATGGCGGTTGGGCGAAGCGGAAGCAGAGTCGCGTGAAGTTTCTACAAGGAATCACAGCTGTTATAGTTTGAGCCTGGGTGACCCGGCTTCGTTCTGGCAGGACGAAAGTCTGCTTTTTTTGTCTTGCAGTTGGGGATTATTGAGGCTGTGCCATGGCAAGCGGAGAGCGTGGTGGGCAGCCTGGTGTGCATATGCTGGCTGCCATTTCGGTCTGCAGCGGAAGACAGAGACGCGGAGGGGCTGTTTGAGTGGGGTCGATGACAGCGGGTGTGAGTGGCATCTTCGGGGGTTTAAGTCGTATCCTGGCATCCGGTGGAACTGAAGGAGCTGGGGAATATCGTGGAGGAGGGTATCCGGATTAGTGGTGCTGAAGTGGAGGCAGCGTGCGCCGGTTTTGAGATCCAGGGCCCTGGAGCTGTATTACACGGGCAGATACTCGGGCGATTTCGACCTCAGATGCAGCACGAATGAGTGACCCTGCCATACAGAGGCCTCCTACTGCAACTCATCTCAACCCATTCCGTCATTGACTGGTAAACCTGCTCCTTTTGTTCACCCTTCTCGACCGGGTGAAGGTCTCGGCAAGGTTGCACTTCACTTCACTTTAGCATAGAGGAATGGGTTGCGGCCATGAAGTCTGCGTTCCAAGTTATGAAGCTGCCTGAGGATAATCAGGTTGAGTTGATTAAGCAACAGTTAGTAGATGAAGCAAGGATGACTATGAGGTTTATGCTGAAGGAAGATGAGCAGAGCGTAAAGAATATCTTCACGGTACTTCTGCAAATTTATGGTGACCAAGTTCCTATTGGCATCCAACTTAAGGAGTTTTATGACAGGAAACAGACTACAGGTGAGACAGTGCGTTGCTATGCCTATGACCTACAGGAAAGGCTTAGCCGAATTCAGTGTAGAGACCCCACACTTGTTCCTGATGCCGATACTGTACTGAAAAAGCAACTGGTATTAGGCTTAGAAGATGACTTTCTGTGGCGTGAGATGAAAAGGAAAGTTAAAGAGGATAGGAATCTGACTTTTGTTGAGCTGATGCAAGCTGCCATCACCTGGTCTGAGGAGGAGGAGGTGCTAACACCGTGCACCACAAGAAATAGTACTCGTCCTAGAGGAGTTGTAAATGCTGCGGCGGCTACAGAGGAAACTCCAACCAAGTTATCTCTTGAAATGCTTCATGAGAGTATTGGTCAAATGCAATTTGGTCAGAGTTTTCCTACTCAGCCAGTGTTCATGCTACGACTACAGAGCTCAGTATAATTATCTACCAACCGCATAGCACCAAGTTAGACTCACCTAGCAACCACCTAGCAACACCCTAGCAACCACCTAGCAACGCCTTAGAACCCACGCTGAAGTGCACTTTAACCACATACCAGCAAACACCAGAGAGTATTCAGAAGATAGCTGCTCGCCAAGAAGAACTGTACAAAGTTGTACGGAGTCAAGAGGGAGTTAAGTTTAGGCAAAACAGACCCCCAAGGGCACCACTGAAAGAGCGAAGGTAAATATATCTGCTATGCTTGTAGAGAACCAGGGCACAGAAGCCGATACTGCCCACGGAATGAGGGGGGTGAGCACCAAACAGTCTTCCCAAGGGGTCCATCAGGAACCACAGAGACTGGAGCTAAGACTCTGCCTAGCGCATGTGAGAGACCAGGCCCATCAATGATTAGTAGTAGGACGGCTGAGTCAGTCGCAAAGGAAGCGCCCAAAGTTTTGAGAGAGAGCGCCTTTGGAGATTGCCTAATACTGGAAGTGGCAATAGCTGGTGTCAAGGCGAATTGCCTTCTGGACACAGGTTCAGAAGTAACCACCATAACTGAGTCTCATTTTAAAAAGCTAACAGCAGCTAATGGCTGAGACATTCCTGTCCTTGGGTGCCTTGAGGTAGACATTGAATGTATGGGGAGGACACTTCCTGGAAAGTGTGTGCTTGTTCTAACGGATAATAATCCAGACATAGAGGAAATGAAAGGTCTCCCTGGCATCTTGGGCATGAATATAATCAGTGAGCTTAAGGACCTTTTCCTGGCTGGATCAGGTGTGAAGCGGATGAACAGATATGGTCAGCAAGGTGAGGCTAATATTAGACGCGTGTTAGCCAAAGTGGAGAAAGAGTTGTGTTTTTCAGGACCCAGTGGCAGTCACCATTCCTCCCTACAGTGAGAGAGTGCTGCAGGGCCACTGCAGCGTCCCACCAAAAGTAAAGTGCCAAGTGCTTATTGAGGCCACACCTGAGGCAAGTATTCCAAGGGGGCTCCTTGTTGGTAGTGTCTTAGCTAAAGCATCTGGGGGGAGAGTTCCAGTAAGGATGATGAATGTGAGTGATAAAGCTATTAAGTTAGTACCTAAATTTAGGGTGGCATCAGTGTACAAGCCCTAAGCCGTGCTTTTGAAAGAGACTGTTGAGTTCGATGAGGGGGATGGAGTGTTGCATGTGAGAGCAGTGAAGCAAGGTGACCGTGCGCGGTTGGACGGCAGCATTAGTCAGCTCCCAGTCCCTGTCCAAGTTAGTCTTGAAGGGCTTATATCGACACAATGTAAGGAGCTAATGGACTTGTTGGTAAGGCACAGAGATGTGTTCTCGCGTAATGAACATGATTATGGTTACACCACCACAGTGACCCATGACATCCCCACAGGCGATGCGCCACTGATTAAACAGAGACACCGCAGGGTTCCACCACAGGTGTTCCAAGAGTTTCAGAGGCATGTCCAAGGTCTTGTTGACCAGGGGATACTCCAAGAGAGTTGCAGCCCATGGGCATCACCTGCAGTTTTAGTCCTTAAGAAGGATGGCGGTATGCGGTTCTGTTGTGATTACAGGCGGCTGAATCAAGTGACATGCAAGGATGCTTACCCGCTCCCAAGGGTGGAGGAGTCACTTGACACATCAGGTAATGCACGATTTTTTTCAACATTGGCTTTACCTGCAGGTTATTTTCAGGTGGCAGTGAGTGAACAAGATAAACCAAAGGCAGCTGTTACCACTCCATTTGGGCTGTTTGAGTGGCCTCTCATGCACTTTGGGCTGTGTAATGCCCCAGCCACTTTCCAGCACCTCATGGAGGTGGGACATGGAGCTCTCACTCTTGACATATTGCTGGTATACCTTGATGACATCATAGTTTTTTTGAAAGACTTTGAGAGTCACTGTGAGAAGCTGGAACTGGTGTTTGACCGCCTGAGACATCATGGTTTAAAGCTAAAGCCCTGTAAATGCTTTCTCCTAAAGCGTGAAGTGAGATTCTTGGGTCATGTGGTCTCGGATAGGGGTATACAAGTTGATGAGGAGAAGGTTCACGCTCTAAAGATTGGTTGGTTCCAAAGACAGTGAAGGAAGTTAGGCAGTTGCTTGGGTTTATGAGCTACTACAGACGCTTCGTTCTTAGATATGCACATTTAGCAAAACCACTTCATGCTCTTGTAGGTAAAAGTGGGGAGAGGAACAAGGGTGGAGCATCAGGGCCCATTGCTTGGAGTGAGGAATGTCATATTGCCTTCGCTGAGCTCAGGAAGTGTCTGATGTCTCCACCTGTGCTCGCCTACCCGGATTACAGTCTCCCTTTCATACTTACCACTGATGGGAGCCTACGTGGATTGGGGGCCGTGCTCAGCCAAAAGCAGGGAGGAGTCGAACGTGTTATAGCCTATGCCAGTCAAGGTCTTCACAGATCAGAAAGAAACGACAAAAATTACAGTGCATTTAAACTAGAGCTACTAGCCCTTAAGTGGGTTGTAACTGAAAAATTTAGGGATTATTTGATATTTTCAAGATTCACAGTAGTTACTGACCATAACCCGTTGCATTATCTTGAAACCGCCAATCTGGGAGCAGTAGAACAGAGATGGGTAGCTCAGCTGGCAGAGTATAACTTTGCTACAAACCTGGAAAGCAGAACACCAATGCAGATGTCTTGTCAAGGATTCCGGGTTGGAATGAACCCGAGGAGGAAGACACTGAGAAGGATTTCATACTGATGAGGTCAGATGAGGTACGCGCATGTTTGTGGCCAGCGGTAGAAGAGAAGCGGAAGGAACCGGTGGTGCAAGCAAGGGTCAAAGCCTGTGCTAATAAGGGAGTCAGCGGATACAGTTGGGGTGAGATAGAAGAACAGCAAAGGTCTGACCCAGTTATTGGTCCCATCCATGGCTGTGTCAAGGGTAACAAACAACCTAGTCTGGCTGAACAGCAGAAAATGGAACCAAAGATGAAGAAACTTTCCCGTCAGTTCGATAGGTTGAGGATACGTCATGGAGTGTTGTTCCGCTGTATATACCATCCACGTGATCTGGAAGAAATCTGGCAACTTGTTGTACCAGAAACTCTTCAAAACCATGTTTATGAAAGCCAACACAACCATAGTGGGCATAAGAAATTTACAAACGAGAGGAGGCCATTCGGCCCATTAAGCTCGTTTGGGGAGAACTTACCTAATAGCTCAGAGTTGTTAAAATCTTATCTAGCTCAGATTTAAAGGAACCCAGGCTTTTAGCTTCCACTACACTAGCAGGGAGACTATTCCATACCCTAACTACACGCTGTGTAAAGAAGTGCTTCCTCAAATTTGTTTTAAAATGTTCTCCTGATAACTTCCACTTATGGCCACGAGTTCTAGGCATTTTGGGGAGAGAATCGGAATTACTATTAGCTAACAATGGTTAAGGATATTCAGATGTGGGTTGGGCAGTGCAAATGATGTGCACTAGCAAAGGATGTATTTCCACGGATTCGTGCTCCAATGACCTGTAGCAGTGTCTGTGTTCCATTGGAAGTCCTTGCAGTGGATTACACTTTGTTAGAGAGATCCATGGGGGGGATATGAAAACGTGCTTGTCATGACGGACATGTTTACTAGGTTTATGGTAGCTGTGCCAACCAAAAACCAGACCGCTCACACAACAGCGAGAGCACTAGTGAAACATTGGTTTGTCCACTATGGATGTCCTGCCCAGGTGCATTCCGTTCAGGGACGGAGTTTCGAATCCAGTGTTATCAAAGAACTTTGTAAGTTATACAGTATCGCGAAGAGTTGCACGAGCCCCTATCGTCCACAAGGGAATGCACAGTGCGAAAGATTTAACAGAATGATGCACAATATGTCCTGAAAAGAAAAGAAGCTCGTGATGGCATATAATAGCCATGTTCATTCCTCGACCGGGTATTCGTCTTTCTATCTCATGTTTGGTAGGGATGCCAGGTTGCCAATGGACGTACTTGGAGGGAAGGATCTGGGAGAAAGTGATATTGACAATTTGGATGACTGGGTGAAAGGCCATCACCAGAGACTGAAGACTGCAGTGGAAGTTGCTAAGGCCGCCGCCCAAGAGACTTCCCAGAGGCATAAGAGGGCATACGACCGCAAATCTCATGGAGCACTAGTGAGGCCAGGTGACCAGGTGCTGCTTAGAAACCATAAACCAAGGGGCAAAAATAAGATTCAGGATAAGTTGGAGCCTTTCCCTTACATTGTAGTAAAACAGAACCATGAGAGTGTTCCTGTTTACACAATTCGTCCGGAGCAGGGGGGGTCCTGATAAGGTTGTTCATAGAGATCAACTCAGACATTGTACATTCCAGTCACAAGCATGTCGCCCAAGTAGTCATGCGTCAGGAGGGCGCGCAGATGAAGATGCTGACGTAGTGGGCCCTGACATTATTTGCATTCCAGTAGCAACACCAGCACCGGACATTGACCTATGTGTATATCGTAGTGTAACACTAGAAGCACAAATAGATTGCGATGACCAGAATCTGGATATAGCTTTAGATGATGAACAGGCAGGGGTGTCAGATGTAGAGGACGAGCCTGAGAGCATCTTTAGGCCTAGGCGTTCTGAAAGGCAGAACCAGGGTGTGCTTCTTGTTAGATATAGGAGGCATTATGTATTCAAATAATGTATGGACCAAATGTATTCTAAATGTGCGCATTGTTATTGTTTATGTGATACTCTGATACTAATGTGTGATGTTTTTGTTCTTTGTTTTGCAGAGATGAGTTGCCTGAAGGATGCCTTGTGGTATGGCAGGGTTTAGCAGGGGGGAATGTAGCGGATATAAACAAATGTAGTTTTTATTTTAAAGTGTTCCTGTTAGTCTCTGGGCTTGGTGAATCATACAGTCATGCCTTAGCCTATCCAATGAGTAGCATTGGTGGGCGGGTCTCTCGTGGAGAGATGTGAGGCAAACGAGGGCGCAGGTTTTTTTTTTTTAAAAAGAGACGCAGATAGGGGAGCGGTTAAAGAAATGGCGGTTGGGCAAAGCGGAAGCAGAGTCGCGTGAAGTTTCTACAAGGAATCACGGCTGTTATAGTTTGAGCCTGGGCGACCCGGCTTCGTTTTGGCGGGACGAAAGTCGACTTTTTTTGTCTTGGAGTTGGGGATTATTGATGCTGTGCCATCCCAAGCGGAGAGTGTGGTGGGCAGCCTGGTGTGCATACGCCGGGCGCCATTTCGGTCTGCAGCGGAAGACAGAGACGCGGAGGGGCTGTTTGAGTGGAGTCGATGACAGCGGGTGTGACAAGTGGCATCTTCGGGAGTTTAAGTCGTATCCTGGCATCCGGTGGAACTGAAGGAGCTGGGGAATATCGTGGAGGAGGGTACCCGGATTAGTGGTGCTGAAGTGGAGGCAGCGTGTGCCGGTTTTGAGATCCAGGGCCCTGGAGCTGTATTACACGGGCAGATACTCGGGCGATTTCGACCTCAGATGCAGCGCGAATGAGTGACCCTGCCATACAAAGGCCTCCTACTGCAACTCATCTCAACCCACTCCGTCGTTGACTGGTAAACCTGCTCCTTTTGTTCACCCTTCTCGACTGGGTGAAGGTCTCAGCGAGGTTGCAGATTTGGACAATTGTATGCATGAAGTGTGTGTTGGATGTAATTAAGTGAAGTCGAAGTTTTTGTTTAATATCATTTACGTACTGTATTTCGAATAGGTAAATGACGATTGGTATTGTGCTATGCTTTGCTGTGTAACCCTGAGATGTTTTCCATTTTAAGTTAAATCTGTTTTTTTCTGTTATTGATGGCAATGGGACAAATTGGTGAATTGTTAAAAAAGGGGATGTTTGAGTTATTTAATTTCCTTTGCGTTGTCGGGGCCTAATTCGGCTCTATTGCCTGAAGTAGTTTCTTTCATGCCATGCATTTTTTAGCTTGCTCTTTAAGGATGGAGGACAGCGGAAAGAAAAGCAACCTTTCCGTTTACAATATATCACTCGTTTATGTGTTCATTTTGTGTTTAGGATGGTTTATGCGTTCGAACATCGTGTAACTATCTGGGGGTAGGGGCGTCCCACCCAACGTGCTAGGTTTTGGGAGTGCAGGGTTGTCGGCAGATTATATCGATACCCGGCCAAAAGTGTATATACTTCAGGGTGCCACTGTGTCCATTTCGTCCCCTGAACCTGCCTTCCAACACCCTCCCGCAGCAGGACAGGTAAAACATATTTGCACACGCAAATACTGGGACTAAAAGAACTGGGGTGAAGGACTCAGATCCTCTCATTACTTAGTCTCCCTGGGTAGAATAATAGCCAGACCTTGACCTTACTCTCCTGCCAGTGAATCTACAGATGCCCACTCTCTTGATGTCCTCGCAGTGATGGCAAGTCCAGAGAGCCCCAAACATCACCTGCGTGAAGTTGGCCCCCCATATGTTTCAGATTTCAGCCAAAATGGTCTCAATCGTATGTGCCACATTTGGACGGGAGTATGCCGTTAACATTTTTGTTTGTGCTGTTTTAGTTTATGAGATATAAATGTTTGTTTACATGGTGATGTCATCAACGTGAAGTTGGCCCCCCATTTGCGTTTGATTCCCACCAGACCGATCGCAATAATGTGCGCTGCATTTCTGGTGGTTTGTGTCATTAAAACTCCTTTGTGCTGCTTTAGTTTCTGAGATATTAATGTTTGTTTACACGGTCACATGACACCAGTGTGAAGTTGGCCCCCCATTTGCGTCTGATTTCCACCAGACCAATCACAATCGTGTGCGCTGCGTTTGTGCTGGTTTGTGCCATTAAAACTGTCATTTGTGCTACTTTAGTTTCTGAGATATTAATGTTTGTTTA
>JAODKL010000041.1:14284070-14300270 GCA_026780765.1 Petrocephalus schoutedeni
ATGCAATATGTCGAGAAGCAGGCCCCTCGCGACAGCAGCTTTGTTAGTTTAGTCTTTAATCATGCACTTGACCATATGTTTTGGGACTGGCCTTGCTTTGATGAAGAGGAATTAAAGGAACGCACGGAGCTAGTGTATCCCTATGCAAATATCCGACAACAAACACTCGAAAAGTGTGGGATTTTGTGGTGAGCTGGGAGAATTCAGAGAAAAGCCCCTGACTAAGATGACTGGAAGTGGTGCAGCGAGGCTTGGAAAGCCAGGAAATTGTTTAGGAAAGTGTTGATAGGATTTACAGAGTGTGAGATTAAGTACATAGCCTCAGGCTTTTAAGCATGGATGTGTAAGTGTAGATTTTTCTCATGCTGGTGTCATGTCAGTCAGCAGGCACCGATTTCAGAACCTTATTTAACAAATGCAGAATCAGGACTGAAGAAATCGCTGCTGGAGGGGCACTCTGTGCATTTACTCTCGACAGTACTCATTTCTCATAAACGATTAACTTAACATAAAACGATTACATTTAAAAAATATTAAGAGATAGATCCTGTTTTTTTTTCTAACAGTATTATGTGTATGTGTGAGTGTGTGTGTGGGGGGGGGGTTGCATAGATCACATCTGGGTACCAAAATGTCCCCAGTATGATAAAACGTGAAAGTTCCCTACTTTCGGGGACATTTTTCAGGTCCTCATTTGAATATAAAAAATCTGTGAATGCAATCAAAAAAGTAAAAATGCAAAAAGTCTTGTATTTGGGTTGGTTACTAATTTTTAAGGTTAGGGCTGGGTAGAGGTTAAGGGTGTCGTGATTGGAATTAGGATTTTTCCCTTAGAAATTAATGGACGGTCCCCATTTAGATAGGCACACGAGTCTGTGTGTGTGTGTGCTTTCTACCAAACTTTGGGTAACCAGATGCTACTGTAACATGCATAACATTAGTCACAGTACCTGCTCAGCTAAAATAGAATGTTCCTTTTCCGTAGGGTCATTTTCTGGCTGGGTTCATCCTTGCTTATGAGAAACTAGAACACTGGTCATGTGATCACGAAGGCTGTCAAACAGTTTTTCAATACAGTTGGTTTTGTGCTATTTTATCTTATCTCATCACTAAATGCATAAAAATAATGCACCCATAGTACGGTTCTGTTTGCAATCCTGGACGCAAGTCTACCCCCTACCCATCCCTCCCCTTAACCACAAGTAACCAAAGAAAATACAAGACTTTTTGCAGTTTTAGTTTTTCATTTGCATTCAGAGTTCACACAGTTTTCACACAAAGTCACATTTTTTATCACATTGTGGGGACACTCACACACATATAGAGAAACTTCTACAGAAGCAAATAGAGAATCTAGTGTAAACTATTAGTATGAAGGTCTGGGGTATATTAGATGGAAAGCTACTATTCAATACTCATAGTGGACATGCTCAATGGAGAAGAAGTCTGATTTTGACAAGGGCCATGTCACTGGGGCCATAGACTTGGATCAGAGCATCTCAAAGACGGCCGGGCTTGTGAGGTTCTCCTAGTAAGCAGTAGCACCTACCGACAGTGTGTGTCGTTTCCCTGGGGATGCAGAGCCTTTACATTTAACATTTACATTTTATTTATTTAGCAGAGCCTCTTATCTAAATCAATGGACATTTGAGAATGCAAGGTCAGTCAGTCCCTGGAACAAGCAAGAGTTTCCCTGGTAGAATCCCTTTGCCAACCACCTTCACTGTGACACTTGATACTGAGATGAAGTTCATCCCCTTTCTTGTAACTATGTTGTGGTGCCTCGAGAACTAAACCTTGAATGTAGTCCACCTGAAATAAATCCACTTAATTCACTGAAACAAATTGGATATGGAAAAATTGGAAAGGAACTGTATGCAAACCACTTTGATGTCAATGCACAGATGTGAAAAAATAATTGGCAATGCATGCAATGGGGATTTGGATCTCAGAAGCATGGTGGCTTCCAGTCCGTATAAATGGAAGTTTAGACCCACCAAAATACTTCCCAGAGCTGACCATCCAACTAAATTAAGCATTTATGCAAGAAGGACCTTAGTTAGGTAGGAAGAATCCAAATGGCACTTTAACCGCGGTAGAATTCTTGTGTAATGGTAGGAGAGCCTGCAAGAGGAACATATGTGCAGTACTGTATCAGGTCTCTACACTGTATGGTAGAGGGGCTCGGTGGAAGTCTGTCCAAAATGGAATAAGATGCCCAATGGTGTTTTCCAAAAGGAAATCTGAGAGCACAAGATACTATTCACTGGTTTGCTAGAGCAAAGATTTGACTTAATGTCTGGGAAAAATCAGATCTCGCTCATTGCCTGGCTAATACTGTCCTCGTGTCGAAACATGCTGTTAGCCTACGTTACAGTATAGAAAACTGGTCAGGACTGAGATGAAGGTGAACAGAGACATTGTGGTCCTTCAAGAAAACCTTCTCCAGAGTACTCAGAACCTTGTACTAGGAAGGTTCACCTTTCAGCATGTCAGTGATCCGATGTACACAGCCAAGACAATGACAGAGTGGCTAGGGATTGTGGATGACTTTGAGAGTCCCAGGCATATCCTAGATATTAACCCCATAGAAAATCCCTCAACAAACCCAAAGAAAATCTGTGAAGAAACCTGAAGTTGCGTTTCATCAGTGCTCCCCATCCAGTCTGACAGAGCTTGACGAGCATCTCTATGCATTATGAAAAAGAACGGGTAACACATGAACATACCTACATACCACTTACAATAATTTAATTGAATTTCACTACTCACTCAACTGATGTTATATTAATTGTTGATGAAATGTTAATGTTAATTGTCAATGAAATGTTACAAATACTCTGTATACCATCTGTAGGTAGTCTATCCAAATAAAGTATTAAAGAATAAACTCACAACTGTAACTTTTGCTCAAGATAATCCTACAAGGTATTGAAGAAATGGTCCGAATACTTTAGGACAGTGTTTCCCAACCCGTTTCCCAGGAACCCCCAGACAGTTCACATTTTTGCTCCCTCCCAGCTCCCTGCCAGACAGTCCACATTTTTGCTCCCTCCCAGTGACCCACAGACAGTTCACATTTTTGCTCCCTCCCAGTTCCCTGCCAGACAGTCCACATTTTTGCTCCCTCCCAGTGACCCACAGACAGTTCACATTTTTGCTCCCTCCCAGTGACCCACAGACAGTCCGCAAAAACGTGGACTGTCTATGAGTCCCCGAGCACCAGGTTGAGAAACACTACTTTAGGAGATGTCAGCTATGTATACATTTTTCTTTTTAATAAATTTGTTTTCACTCTCCAAGCGCTGTGAAAAAGATAAGGGGTCTTACTTCCAGAAGGCACTCCGAGGGCAGTTTTGGGCGTAGGGTGGTGACCACGCGTGCTGATGCACCATTGAGATGCATGTTGCATGTTCTGCCCATATTGTGTAGTTTTCCAATCTTTAAGAGCCAAGGCAGAAATTCGGCTCAGCACTCTTTATTCAACATATACGCACTGTCACAAGCTACAGCGACAAGCATCAGCAGTAAGTCTGGTCTGTTCTCTGTATGCTAAAATGGCAGGGTCATCTGTTAGCAGACTTCTGTAAAGGTTCTCAAGTCTCCGAGCTCCTTCTCCTTTCTTACTTCCTCATCGTAGCGTGTGAACAAAAGTGGAGCGTCAGCACAACAGCATGAATAATGCATCTGTATTAATGAGACGCACTCGCAGCTCATGTTCTCTCTGGATGAGTGCGTAGCTCAGTGTGTTCCTAATGTTCAGACTTGCATGTAGCTTTCCCCCTTTTTTTCTTTTTTAATTAGATGGAGTCATTGTTCCAGTCCTTACCGTCCCTTTCATCCATTGTGGGGGCAGCGGCGGGGAAATAAGGCATTTTGGTAATTCACAGTGCATCTAAAATGCGCTTTTAACATGGACTAAAACAGCTAAGCAGCTGTCATTAAATGATCAAATTGCAAATTACCTACATGTAGAGGAAGACAGGATCTTTTTCGAGTTAGCAATTAATTGTATTATCATCCATCCATTTTCTGAAACTGCTTATCCTTCCAGGTCGCAGTGGGTCTGGAGCCTATGGGCACGAGGCGGAGAGCAACCGCAACCCAGGATGGGGGGGGGCATCCCATCGCAGGGCACACTCACATATGTGCACCCACAGTATGGGCAGTTTTAGTAACTCTGATTGGCCTCAGCATGTTTCTGGACTGAGGAAACTGTAGTACCTAGAGGAAACCCCACAGGAGAGCATGCAAACTGGGTGGAGACTCGAACCCTGGTTCCAGAGTGGTGAGGCAAACGGGCTAACCACTGCACCACCATTCACATTGTCATTATTACTATTATTATTATTATTGCTGTTGTTGTTGTTCCAAGTATAGTTCTGTGTGTGAAGATGCTATTAAACAATGGTCTCTGAAATATGCACCCTTTGTGATTATTCTACATTAATTTGGTGATTGATTTTATATTTAAATATGCATTATAACAGGCTTTAGTCTTAAGAAGAAAAACAAGTCTGTGATCATGATTAATCATGATTAATTGCAAAATGTGATTAATTCATTTTTTAATCAATTGCCCTAGTATGTATATTGTACTATATATATAGCATAAATAGTATTTGTTCTGCCCTAGTATTTATATTTGCTATCATTCTTGATTTTCTTCAATGTTGCAGAAGAGTAGAGCTATCCTCCAGCTGATTTGGGCTCTATATTCTAAGTCAGAAAATTAATGTTTCTTCAAATAAAGCTTTACAACATTCAAGCATAATTTCTAATAACTATTGCAATAAGAAATTACAGCATTTAGTAAACCTACTGCAAAAGGCAAATTTTAAACCATATATGAAACACGATCTTATAAAATCAATGCAGAAAATATTACTTACAATTCATCGCATAGCCTCTTCATTGAGAATAATTATATTTTTATTTATGAGTTACTGGTCAACCAATTATAGGTGAAGTTTTCTAATTCTTAATGTATTGTTTCAGAGCTTAGTCAATAGGTAGCTGGCAAAGAAAACAGTACCTCACTGGATATTAAAATGGAATAATATCCCCAAAAATAACTAGTTCTCTGCCTACATAATGGACACCAGATGGGCCAGTGGCCCAGAATCCTTAGAACCGTCCATATCTAGAATACTTTGAACAATTAAAAATAATAAAAAATATAAAACGTAAAGAAACAAGATCTTAGAACTCGGAGTTATCTGGTGTCTTACGTCATTTATTATTATTATTATTGTTATTATTATTATTATTTAGGAGGCAAAGGTGAAAATATATGAGTAGCAACTCAGCTCCTTTCCCCACATGAGAAATTGACATTTTCGACATCACACAACTCCAATACGAGAAAAAGAAATAACAATATCCATGGGCCTGGAGCAGGACAAGAGGTGAAAGATGAATGAATGGATAGATAGATAGATGGAGACTAGTTTTTACATACACAGACATCTATGGCAGAGTGGAAAATAGAGAAACAGTCAGATTGTAGAGGAGGTAGGTCCAAGTGACTAGTGGAGGCGGACCCACGACATCTGATTGGTTGGTCTGATATCTAACACACAATTTGATTGGTTATCCATCTGAAACAATCATTTTTGGCTCTGTGTAAGTAAAACTCTCAAGAGCACAGATGGATGTATGGAATGATACAGTAAGTGCAACTTAGCGAATCTTAGGACATCAAGCTAGTATCTTTGGTATCATGCCCAGTGGAAACCTTTATACCTAATTAGGTAGTAAATCTTTACAAATCTAGGGTACCTGCAAATCCTGGATCTAGGGCACCTGCAAATGCTCATTAACTGCGATGGAGAAGATGCTGCAGATTTTCATGGGGCCTCATGTTTTATTAAACCCTCTAGAAGGAAACGATCTTATGACTGTTATAAAGCGGTTCTATTTAATGCACTGAGGTGTAACTGTTACAGAAATCTGAAGTTTAAATGTTTTAAATGAGAGATATTAGACCAGAAGAAGAATACCAACAACCAGTCGCATTATTATTATTATTATTATTAAAATGATTAAAGCTGGCCTAATTCTATCTCAGCATGCAACTGGAAATATACTAAAATGGGTTTTTAAGCTTTTGCTGATGACAAGAGAAACTTAAATAGCAGTGGCCAAGTCATAATGCTTCACAGCACCGGACAGGCCAGCACCCAAACAAAAAAGAATCCAGTGGAAACCAAATTCAAATCCAAACCACCTTCAGAATACAGAGTCAAACTCGTGTGACAGTCCAGCAAAGAGGATGGGAATCCCCAGTTCAGCAACAAAAAAATCCAATACCTTTTGTTTTACTTCTAATGCATCAATTGCATTTCAATTGATATTACTTATATAGTTATATTAAACTCACATGGGCTGGTTATAGAACATGTGCCAAATATCAGGGTAGGGATATATAACATATATGTGAAATATATAACTCACCATATAAGAAAGGAAAGTTGCTGTAAGAGGTATTAAACTTTTGCAAGGTAAATATCCTGAAATTTAAAGTTAGTAAACAATTAGTTATTTAAATCTAAAATTTTCTCATAAAAGAAAACATGCAGCCAGAAAACACTTTTCGGTGCAATAATTGGCACAATAGATTGCTGTCAGGCATAGCAATCAGACTAACTGAACCGTGCCACTTTACTGCTAAACCTAAATTGTAGTCGTTCCAGTTTATACCTCCTTTAAATCTTAAATTTAATCAGAATGACTGATTATAATGGATGGGGACTCTGATAATTTTATTAAATGTGCTGCATGCTTTTGATGGAAAAAGGTCTTATATGGCAAGCTGTCAATAGAACAATGCTTATATTCTCTTCTTTGGACGACATTAAAATTCAATTTGACTTTTAATTAAAGCATATTTTGCTAATCACGGGTAAGTTCGGCTATTTTATGATCCTCATAATTTTCTGAACTATCATGGAGATGAGCTGACAACAGTCAGGAACGCAATCCGATACTGTATAGAACATGCAGGCCAGCCCAGTGCCACGGGCCGGTATGCTGCTATGCAAGGCGAATGAAGTGAATGGTGGCTGTTGCCAGCTTGAAGCAGATGTTTAATATTCCTAGAGTAGGTAGGGGTTAGGATATGTGGAGGAAAGGCTAGTTCATGCTTCACTTTTCCGTGTGCCGTAGTGGTCCATGCATGGTGGTGCACATGTACATTCATGTACATATTACAGGCACGCAGATGGCTGCATGCAGTGTGTGCGTGCAGCAGTAATATTCCACCAGACCAGGGCAAGGCAGATGTTTGCTACAAACACAATTTTTCTTCTACTCATTGGAGGTTGTGACAGTCTGTCCTGCCACTTACTGGACATCGCTAAACAATCCCTTTGCAAACGCACAGTCGATACTCACAGATGCACAGGATGTCTGCCAGACATAAAATTCTGGAATGCAGATTATGACAAAATTTACATCAGTCACCCTGTTTCCGGACCATGCAGGATGCAGAAAGGTGACTTGTGACTTGGCCTTAATGCCAGCATTGGACCCTTTTGCAAGGGCCTTTACCCTAATTGCTCCTGGGGTGCTGGATGCTGGTCGACCTTGTGCTCTGACCCCAGAACTGCTCATCTGTCTGTGGCTGTTATGAACAGCAAAATGTCATATGATGAGATAAACTATCCAATTTCCCCACTGAGATGAACGAAGTATCAGTGTCATATAATCATTACCTGTGGTTGCTAGGTTGTATTTGGAAATATCATGTCATTTCCAATAATTTACAGCAAAAAAAACGTATTGCTTGGATAGTTCATAACCGAATCGTAAAAACCCAGACCCAGGTTTCCTTTAAACTGACCAGTTGAGTAAAAAGTCACAGAGTACTCAACTGGTTATTTAAAACAAAATCATGGCCGGGATTTTAACCTTCTAGACCTGAACTATCCACCTGCTTTGTGGTCTATGCTGTGTGGGATAGGCAAGACCCCTGTTTGACCCTGAAAAAGATATGCAGTTAGTAGATGGATGGATGGATGGATGGATGGATGGATGGATGGATGGTTGGTTTGAAGAAGTGGTATGGTGAGTAGGAACGGGCATTGCAAGTGTAAGACAAAATGCACTGCATACAGGTCTACAGCAAAATACAGACAAATTGCCATGCAGTCTGAACAATGCAATTTGAATAAAAAGAAAAATCATGTTAAATTGCACAACAGAATAGAAATATATATTTTGCAGCCCAAAACCATGGGGTTGGATAAACCAGCACCTCTAAATTGCCCATCGTGTGTAACAATATGAGTGTCTGCTCTGTGATGGATTGGTAATGGCTCCATAAGTGGCATAGAAGATATATAAACACGGTGACCACTTTATGAGGATCACCTGTACACCTGCTCGTTCATGCACGCTCGTAATCAGCCAATCACATGGCAGCAGCTGCAGACATGGGTCAAGAACTTCAGTTAATATTCAGATGAAACTCCAGAAGGACGGGCCGAGGAAATGTGATGTAAATGACTTTGTTTGCAGCATGGTTGCTGAGGCCCGACAGGGTAGATGGAGTATTAGAGGATCTGCTGACCTCCAACAAATCAGATCTTCACTCTTCAGGCTGTTTTGAGAGCAAAGGGTTGTGTCATACCTGGTATTAGAATGGTGTTCCTAATAAAGTGGGGAAAAAAGAATATATACATTCTTTTTTATATTCTCCCACAGTCCAAAGACACAGAGGCAGATATCTGGGTTCTCTCAATGCCTGTTTCATAAGTGTGTTTGTGTCCTTTGACGAGCTTGCTTCCTGTCCAAGGTGTACCCCTGTCCCCTACCTTTTGCTCAGCGTTGGGAGAGACTCCAGGCCCCTTCATGAACATGTCAAGGATAATTGCTTAGAAGATAAATGGATGGATGTGATGGTCTTCATACCTAATTAGTTAAAGTAATTAAACAGAAATGCAAAGATTGCTAGAAGAGCTGACAAGAATTTGCCCCCTAATACCTAATTATACTAATTTACTATACTATAGTCTGCCATCTTTTCTCCTGAAAAGTGTAGCCTTTCATTATATTTAAATGAGAAGATAAAGGTGAACCGCCAATGAGTCTGATAAGACATTTTCCCCACGATTTAACAGGGAAGGCTAAGCCACAATACCAGTTTTAATTGCATCCTGATTAATATTAACGTTATTCGGTGGAAATATTATATAAACCATAATGTGAAGGGCTATAGTACCAGTAAAAAGTGTGAGTACACTTAATGATTTTTTATTTTTTTTGTACTGCTCATACCTATGTTTAAGTACTTGAAAGTG
This sequence comes from Petrocephalus schoutedeni, assembly GCA_026780765.1. Taxonomy (NCBI): domain Eukaryota; kingdom Metazoa; phylum Chordata; class Actinopteri; order Osteoglossiformes; family Mormyridae; genus Petrocephalus; species Petrocephalus schoutedeni. Next base: position 14,293,373 of record JAODKL010000041.1, read on the forward strand.
GAAAAAAAATGATCATGCCTGTGACTAAATCACCACAGATGCCACTCATTGACTCCAGAGATGATGGACATGATTTTCTTGACTTCACCTCAACCTTGAAGCACCCTGTCAGAGAGCCGCGTGATGAGGGCAGTGAGCTTTGCTTGGGGCTCTGCTTTGTTTGATGTTTTTCCTGACAAGATGGGGCCGGCTGCCCTGCGTAATTTAGCTCTGTTTCTGTCGAGTTTTCCAGCCCTTCACACTTCATTTCCAGCGCCGTTGAATCCATCGTCATCCTGGTGTCTCATTGGTTGCCTGTTTCTCTTGCCATTTGCTTTGAATGGACTCAGTGAGCACCGGGCCGTCAGGTAGGGAGGACAACTCAGTGTGTTAGTTTGCATGTTCTCCCCGTGTCAACATGTACTATGGTTTGGCTGATCTATCCATCATGGATCCAGAAAGTATTCGGATGCTGTTACGCTTTTCACATTTTATGCTGTAGCCTTATCCTAAATCGTTTCAGTCATTTTCCCCCCTCAATCCACCCACAATACCACATAGCGACAAAACAAAAATTCTTAATTAATCTATTAATTTAATTAATAAATTGAAACAGACCCTGTGCTATGGCGCTAGACATTTAGCTCCGCTCCGTCCCATTTATGCTGATCATTTTTAAAATGATCAATAGAAAACATAACATTTTTTTGCATTGGAAGTATGGTTCATTTGATTGGTTGGACATTCAGAAAGGCATGCAAATGTCTTTGTAAGGGTCCCATAATGACTAAGTATGTCAGCAAAAACCAAGCCATGCGTTCGAAGCAATTGCCTGCAGAGCTTAGATATTAGATTGTTGAGAGATAGATCTGAGGAGGACAGCATTTTTTTCCAGCAGTAAAGTATTAAAGCACAGTAGGCCCCATAATTCTTAGATGGAAGGAGTTTGGAACTAACCAAGACCCTTCCTCGAGCTGACTGCCCAGCCAGACTGAGCAAGTGAAGAAAGGCCACGGCAAGAGATGTGACCGGAACCCAATGGTCACTCTGGCTGAGCTCCAGAGAACCCGTGTGAGGATGGGAGAACCTTCCAGAAGGACAACCATCATTGAAATATGGTAATGATCTGGGCTCAGTAAAAGCCTCACCTGTGCAATACCATCCCAACAGTGAAGCATGGCGGTGAAGGCATCATGCTGTGGGCGTGCATTTCCGTGGGAGGAACTGGGAGACAAATCCAGGGTGAGTGAAGGTCGAATAAAACAAAGTACAGGATGCCTGCTCCAGAATGCTCTGGTCCTCAGACTAGGTAAAAAGGTTACCGTCCAACAGGACAATGACCCACAATGCAGGAGTGGCTTAATGAGCGCTCTGTGCATGTCCCAAAGGCTGGACTTGAAGCCAACCTAACATCTAGGGAGAGACCTGAAACTAGCTGTCCACAGACAGTCCCCGTCCAACCTGATGGAGCTTGAGAGCATCTGCAGAAAATCCCCAAACGGAGTACTGAGTGTAGAGAAAAATAAAATAGAATGTGATAAACGTGAAGGAATCTGAGTAATTTCCGTGTCCACTTTTCTGTATCCATCTGTATTTATTGTTTATTCCCAACTAAAAAGAATTGTGATATTACAATAAACGATGGACTACAGAAGTTCAGAGACAGGTGTAGGAAAATACATAGTGTATTATAATAAAAAAATTGTAAATATTAATTTGTCTAGTGTTCAGACCTATTGAAAAGGCCACTTCAAATTGTGCACTGCATTTAGCACTACATGGGCTCATTGAAGCATATTATTACATGAAGGTTACTTTTTATTTCCAGGTGATACTTGATATATAGTATAATCTAAATATGCCTATAATAATTATGCTGTGCTTATAAATTGTCACACCGAGAGGTGTATGCTTGTGTAGGAGTGCCAAAGACTTCACATCTCCCATCGCAGCCTGTAATGTTCTGCACATCATCAGCTGTAGAAAGCCGTAAAAGGCAGAGGGGAGATTCCGTGAGCAGGTTAGGGTTTGATGTGAAGGTTTGCACATCTTTAATAACTTGATATGAAACCAAGTTTGAGTTTGATATCATTTGATTATTGGTACTGTATTTTATGTTTGAATTCACCACACCGTCAGGAGAAGACAGGGCCACCAGTTGGTGCTGAAAAACAATTAATTAAAGTGATGGAAACTAACACCTGAGGAATTTAGAAATCCAGCGCTTCACAAAATAATTAACGACATAAAGTCCAGCTATCAGTTATCTGTCATCACGAGTGTAAAATCACTGGCAATAATGCATTTGAAAAAGACGTTTAAGCGGCAATTAGGTGCCACTGACAAAATGACAACTGTTTCGCTTTATATTTCTCAGTGTATTAGATACTATAAACCTACAGATTTGCAGAATATTGTTTCAACACCTTGATAGTTATAGTTAGCTAATTATCATAGCAGCGGGCAGACTAATGGGGCGCTGTATCAATGTAAATCTTGCCACTTACCACTTCGTACACAGCTGCCACCCTATATTTAACGCATATCAGTGTTATTAGGCTTAGGATACACATCAACGTATGTTTCAGATACTTACTACATCTCTGCTTCGAGAGGGAAGCTTAATAGCCTAATAGTCTGACCTTCAGAAGCTGAATCTTATTTGAATCTTCAGTTCCGACAGCACCTGATAAAAACAGCAGGTCTGGTAGCACAGCAGTGCACGCTCGGTTTCAAAGGGTGTACATCAGCACTCGCAGGGTGTACTGTTAGAGGATTGAGAGAGGGAGAGAGAGGGAGAGAGAGAGAGAGGGAGTGGGAAAGAGAGAGGGGGATTAAGAGACATTTAATCTAGGCGTTTAAGAAATGACATGAAAATAAGATGTGCTGCATTTGCAACAGAATTGCGTGATACAAAGCAAATATCAATGAAATAAAAACAAAAATTAAACTTCCGAAAAAAATCTGAGCGGGCAGGTGGCCTCTCAGTCTCCACGGGCTTGAAGCTTCCGAAATCTGTGTTTTATACTTGAATTAAGCATAAAGGCAGGACAATATGTACTATATGATTTACAAACGCGTGTCTCTGTCTTTGGGAACCATCGCAGTCACACCTTTTACACATTTCTTCCAGGGCTTTTATTTCGCTTCTAGATTTATTGTGAACCACAAATTTAAAACTGCAAAGCATTAAGTGAGTACATGCATTCAAGTAGGTCGTGTGGTAATTGCACGTTATATTCATAAAGTTATGACCCATGGAGTCAGAAAATGTTATTTATTTGTAACCATAGCAATGGCGTAATATTCCCACGGCATGGCCAGCTGTAACATGCCCATCACAATCAGCCTGTCTAGCCACTGGAGAAGAAAAAAAAATCATATGCTGCCTTGTTTAACAAATTAATCATGAAATGGTTCTCGAATTTATTATCAATCTTGCACGAATTGCAATAAATGCCTCTCACTGAATAATATGACTTAACTGGTTGGCTTATTTAATTTATATCAGTTTCTAATTAAACTCTCTCCATATAATTACTGGGTAATGGCCTGCATACAGTACACTCCGAAATACAGAAAGGTTGTGGAAAAGTTGCCCAGCTAAAAGATTTGTCATCTTTTGTTCCAGCTCGGTTAATTTTCCTACACATTTCGATAGTGCATGGCAAACGACCCCCTGGGCTTCTGCCTGGGGTATAAAGAGTCACAAACTAACAAACATGCTTTGCCCTAAAACTGAAGGCTAAGTTAACATTCACTGTGGAAAAATAAGAAAAGTCACACTAAATATATATATACTGACCCAGGAAAGACTTGCCATGAATGTGTCCGGGGTTCCTAACAGGAATCTGGCAGAAAGCAGAGATCCTGTCCACTACAAACCCACTGGCTGGATGCAGCGCCTAGTAGCTGTCTGTGCTTCTAAAGAGGCAGAAGCCCATCTGCCATGTGACGAGTTCTGAGAACATGAAGCAGGGGTGACGATATCACCAGAGGCTGTACATTCCAAAACAATTTGGCACTTTTCTCAGATGTTAATCAGAGAAAGACAAAAGAAAACATCAAAGCCGTCAAACTTTGAATCACTCCTGAATATCTTATAGCACAGATATTCATTTTGTGAACTAAGAGGTGTTACAAAGTTGCAGTAAAGGATGGGAAACTATAGTTTTTGATGTTAAAATAACGGCACTTTTTGTATTAAATCCCACGTTTATGACGGAATGTGTTATTGTAACTGTGTCAAATATCATATCTTCACACACCCACTAAATAAAATAGGGTAGGAACAATCAACTTAAACAACACTAATGGATGTGATCCACATCACACCAAACAGAACAAAAGGCGACTGGATGATAATGGAATACTTGCTTCAACAGAGAGATCATGCATATCCAGCCATTCACCCATCTAACTGCTTCCCAGCTTGTGTTCAGTGTGAGTGGCTGGGGCCCAGGTAGTTTAAGGCACAAAGCTGGGGGCACATGGACATAAATGCCATGGCCAGGCACAAAGGAAGACAGGGGAGTGGACATTGGGGCCAAGCAAAAGAAGGTTAACTGAAGGAACAGAACAGAGCTAGAAACAAATAGGATTGCTGGGGATCTAGAAGTAAGGCTATGCCACAGGAAACAGGGCAACACGACGAGTGACAGAACTGGGGATCCCTCCACTGGGAAGCACTTAAATACTGGTGTAACGAAGAAGCAGACAGGAGGCAGCTGGGAGTGGTTAACATGAGGGCAGGAATGAGAGGTGAGACTAACGAACACCGGGCGTGGCTTGTTAAGGAAGGAGACAGGAGGGTCAGGCAGGGTGGGACATGACAGTAACCCCCTCCAAATGCATGCCTTTTGGGCACAAAGGACGGGCCAGGGAGGGGCCCAGGGGCCACACAATGGGGGGGACAGACGGAGCCCAGACACTGGGCAGGACAGGATCGGGCCAGAGTAGCCAATACATCTTAACTGTTACCGCGAAACAACTGCAAAATCCACATATAAGGGGAGTGGAATCTGAGCACTCTGGCTTGGATGTGAGTGGACAGGTGCTGTAAATAATATTTAATATTTAGATAAAAATTTAGACCAGTCTGCACTGGCCATTGATATATATTTCAAAATTAGCATAACCGTGGTCTAATTCTGGTTATGAGGCAGCTAATAAATTGATTTCATTTGTCAGGTTAAAGAGGACAGTTATTATTTATTATTTTTGTAGCTATTGAAATGAGCAGACATCTATATGAGTGTAATCATTTTAAAATGTCATAGTTCTTACTTTGATTACAAAAAGGAAAGAAAAGAAATTAAATAAAAATGAAATGGTAGCTTCCTAAAAGCATTGCTTTTCCCTAGATAAGCAAATACTGTAATTTGCCCAAGTGAGGCATGAGTACGCTCCAGGAGGAAGTCAGAACAATTAATTCAGAAGGGCGGGAAGGCTCAGGAAGGCCTCTCTACATTATTAGAAATTATAATTTAAATCATAACTTACGCCATGATTGCAACAAATTCACTTGATTCACAGGGATATTGAAAATACACACATATCAAATAATCTTCACAATGAGCACAATAATACAATTCATACTTGACACATTCTAATAATAATAAAAAATACTAATAACAATCACCCATGTTTTAGTGGTTTAAATGTCATATTCTAAACACAGCTGTAGGTTGGCTGATGCTGCCTGTAGATGTTTGCAGCAATGTGCCTCCTAGAAGGAAGGTCCGTTTTGATCCACACTCATTCCTCTCTGTCTCAAACTGATATCAGTATAATGATTTCATTTCTGTGATATTTTTCTGATGTCATATTTTTGGACCATATTAAATATTCATATTGCACTAGTTGAATCACTTGTTATACACAGCAGCGCCACACTCAGCATCTGAGAAATGTATGAGCTGTTGAGCCATCTGGATGACTCCATCCACTGCCTTGTCAGAGTCAGTCTCTGGTGTTAATGCGAGCCTTTGCTGCAGCTGACCTTGGCCGCTAGTGATGTGAAGTCTGCCTGAGACCTGCAGTTTGCCACTGAAACATTTCGCAGTCTATGAAGCTCTGACTGAAAAGGTCCAGATAAAGTCTGACGCCAAGAATCCTCAAAGAACCCGTCTCTTTGTGTGAATCCTTAGTGATTGTCGTAATGAGCTAGACTCCTTATACAGTGACGGTCCTCTTGTGTTTCCACTGCATATACTGAATTTTCTTCTCTTTCCTAGGAAAGTACAATGTGTTCACAAGAACACCAGGGCCTTCCTGACTGAGTCACTCCTCAGCTTCGCTGATTGCAAGGAAATGGTGACGTCAAGAAAGGGTTACACTCAGACCATCGACGTATTCTGCCCCACTGCCCACAATTCCAATCATCTGAGGATAGTAATATGTAAATAAATAATATGTATATGTGTATCCGTATATACTGCATGTCTGTATGTATAAAAGGTGTCAATTTCACGGCCAGAAAGTAAAAATCCAAAACAAGATGTTGTTTCCACCAACCAGTTGGGCACAGCGAGTCGCAGCGGCGTGGTGCTCAACTGGTTGGTTGAAGCAAAATTTTGGTCTAGAATTTCACTTTCTGCTCCTGAAATCTACATATCTTCATATGTAAATATGATAAATCTTACAAACCATTCACCCTTTCAGCTGTCTTTGAACACAGAAGTTGTGCAAATACTGTGTAAATGATCCTTAAGTTGTACTTCTGGAGCAGAAGTAATAGTCTTGACCTAGTTCACCTTCCCACCTTGGAAATTGGAAAGGGGCATAGAATGATCCAGAAAAGGGTACCTCGTACTCTTCGAATCAGTACAAATCTGAAATAACCTGTTTTCAATAATCTGATTTTGAGGATATCTTTTAAATGAATGAGCAGGGAGCAGTAGTGGGGGAAGCATAGAAA
>JAODKL010000041.1:14418579-14431201 GCA_026780765.1 Petrocephalus schoutedeni
TTGCCTACGTCCCCGCCGCCCGCCCTGCCGCCACTCCTTTGCCTACGTCCCCGCCATCTGGCCATCCCCCCTGCCGCCCTGCCCGCCCTGCCGCCGATGCTTTGCAGCTACGTCCGGATAGACGGATAAAACTGTGTGGGGTGGAACCATATCTCCTACTGCCTTAGTGTACCAGACCTTGTAGGGGTTACATGACACTGGCTTAGTGTATATTCCCTTGGGGCTGGCGCTGTCAGATTCCACAAGGGTCAGTGCCCTATAGTGTGGTTGCCAGCAATTAACACCACCATCACACCACATAAAAATATTTAAATTATGAAAAATAATATCTCTGAGGATTATTTGAGGGGAAGCATACTGTTGCCTCACACCTAGCCTGGAGTTGCAGTTACTTCCCCAGCCCTACGCATGCAGGGTTTGCATACCCTTCCTATACTCTCATGGATTTTCCTCTGGGTATATTTTTTAGGCAAGGACCTGAGTGACAAGGGACAGATGACTGGGTCAGACCTTCTCTAAAATGGCAGGTCTTGTGGGGCGTTCTCAGTATGCAGTGGTCAGTACCTGCCAAAAGTGGTCCAAGGACGGCCAACCGGTGAACCAGCGATGGGGTCATGGGCACCCAAGACTCAGTGATGTGCGTGGGGACCGGAGGCTGGCCTGAGAACTACCGTAGCACAAATTGCTGAAAAAGCTAATACTGACTGTGATAGAATGTCAGAACACAGTGAATCACAGCCTGTTGCGTGTGGGGCTGTGCGCTCAGAGTGCTGATCCCTGTCCGCACCTGCAATGGGCTGTGAGCGTCAGAACCGGACCATGGAGCAGTGGAAGGTGGCCTGGTCTGATGAATCATGCTTTCTGTTACATCATGTGGACGGCCAGGTGCAGGTGAGTCATTTACCTGGGGAAGAGATGCCACCCGGATGCGCTATGGGAAGAAGGCCAGCCAGTGGAGGCAGTGTGGTGCTCTGGGCAATGGTCTGCTGGGAAAGCTCGGGTCCTGGCATGCATGCAGATGTTACTTTACACATATCACCTAGCTAAACATCACTGCGGACTAAGGACACCCCTTCATGGCAATGGCATTCCCCGATTGCAGTGGCACCCCCCCACACTGCAAAAACTGTTAATGAATGGTTCAAAGAGCATGCAAAGAGTCCAAGATGTCAACTCGCCCACCTTCACACAGCTGTAAGAAGCAGTGGAGTCAGTGTAGGCCGGCGCATCGAGCGCATTCCATGCCCTGATGAGCACAAATCCTGTTGTAATGAGTCATTTCTGGGGACTATTGGGAGTATAACACAAAATTAATATTAGACATTCAGTTCACAACAATCGGTAGGTGGCCGTGTTGAGTGACCAAACAAGCACTGCCTCTAGACGTGAGTAGAAGAGTATATGATGTCCCAAGCTAATGTATACTCAGATTGTTGCTTGCCCTTAGCCTATGCTAACTAGAGTTTGAACATTTTAATGATAATGTCTCTCAATGGTGGGGAATCCATCACTGAAAGAACTATACTAGGGTCAGGCCTTGTTCTTTTAATAGAGGTGATTCTCGAACCACATTCCATTATAGTGTTTAATTTCAGTGTTTTGGACTCAGGAGGTGCATGGAGACCGTGGCCAATTTGGGGGGGGGGGCAGCAATGTTTCAGTGTTTTGGGTTGCAAAATCTACTGTGAGGGTGCCCCTACTTGGCAAAATAAAGCATGAAGCCCCCCCCCCAATCAGGCGATTCTGTCAACTGAGTGACTCGTATTTCTTCAGATGCAAAGTGCCAACCCAAGCGGGGGGCCCAAGTTCACATATTGTTAGGTGGCCCAGAATTTCTATCTAAGCCCCTGATAGAACTATTGGCAGAACAAAGTATTGGATTGAAATAAAAAAAGGAAATAAAAAATGGAGACAAGAGAATTTTTAAATCAAATTTATCTAGATGCAAGAGAATACAAGTGCAGTAAGTAGATTCTGCGAATAGTATATGTTCCACTTCTTAGAATATATGTGTGAAAAACTAATAGAGTTAAACAGCTTTATGTTGCATGTTGTGTCACAATTATGGAATTAATTAAGGGATTAGCAGTAGTTAAGGGAACTGAGGGGCGAGATTCAAAACGAGAAAGGGGTTTATTGTATTATGGAAACTGTAACAGAAACTAAACAAGATTTCATGGGATCCAAAACAGAGGAAGGCAGGAATAGATCAACACAGGGAGGCAACATCAAAGACAGCCCTGGGGAACACTGGACTGGGAAGCACTTAAATACAAGACTAATAGGGAGTAAACAGGAGGCAGCTGGGAGTGATCAACACAGGGCAGGAGCAAGAGGTATGACTTAACATGTATCAGGCTTGGCTTGTGGAAACAAAAGGATTAGGCAGACATAATGGGAAGGACATGGCAGCACCCCCACGCCAAAGAGGAGCATACTGTAGGCAGTAACCACAGGCAGGGTCCTGCAGAAATCCAGCAGAGTGAGGAGCAGAGTAGGAGGATATCGTGATCGCCCTCCCACAAACCAGAACAGCAGAGGTATCTGGGCAGGCCCCTCCGTATCAGTCAGGGTCTTGGAGACATGTCCAAACAAGGTGTCCCCATCTTCCTGTTTTGGTAATGGAGACCCAACCAACCCCTCTTCAGGGGCCCGATTTGCACTACATGCTTGTGGCTGCCCTATTGCATCTGTTGAGCTGGAGTGAGGGCTTATGGATTATGGCCAGGTCTAGAGGGTATCACTCTAAGTGCTCGGGGGGGACATCCTGAAGGTCCCCCACCTCAGGGCCAACAGCGATCGGAAAGTGAGGAGCCGGGTGTCGGCCTGGCAGTGGGCTAGGAGTCAGACGTCAGTGTGGGACCGGGGATCAAGTGGAAGCCTAAATGACGGCAGGAGACATGGTGGATGCCTGGGCAATGGCAGGAGACACAGTGGAAGCCTGGGCAATGGCAGGAGGTAAGGCAAGCCCTGATGGGATGGGTGGAGCTGATGAGGCAGCCTGAGACAAGGCACGTGCCTGGGCCCAACAGTACCATGGTACCTGTACCCTGATGGCTGCCCCCTGCTGTTTTTTAGTGACTCATAAACAATGCTGGAAAAATAGCTCATATATTATATATGCTGGCATCAAAGGATTTCAGTTTGTGAATTCTGCGTGCAAGAAAATCTGTAGAAACGGCTGTAATTAATGATAAATAGAAACGGAGAAACGGGTGTACTTAATGATAAATAGTTGTTCCAACTTCTTTTTCTTTTGGGACTATATTTTCAGTCTGGACTTCATATGTATGACTATAAAAAATTAATGCATGGTCCAATTTAGAGGCTTAGGGTTAGAAAATTGCTTCTTATAGGCCAGAGAGTGACAAAGTGTTGCTGTGAGAGTAAAGTGCGTAGCAATTTAGTAAGTATTAAGGCCAGGTCATCCTTCCCACTGCTGCTCTCTAACTCCAGTGCCCCCCGCTGTCTTCACGTAGCTTTTAAGAGTTACACATCCCCACCCACATGAGGTCACGGTGCTACTGGCAACTCGCAAAGAATAAAAACTGCAAAGTAATTGGAAACTTATGCACCAGTGGCCAAAATGGTGCAAACACCCAGCATTTTTGGCACTATGCTTTATTAATTTGCGGTAATGTTTATAAACAATGTTTAACAATGTTTACAAATATCACACATTGGACGAATACATAAGTAACTGGAGCAACAGTTGAACAAAGTTCTGCAATCTGTAAAAATTGGAAGTGTTCAGAACATTAGATTGCCAAAAAAAAAAACAACAACAGTTGACTGCAGTAATGGTTTAGTTGATTTAAGCACACCATTAATAAGGTTGGAATATTTAGTGCCAAAATTATGTTTATAATTTTATATATGGGCCATTGACAAGACACCTAATATTTCTGTCCAATTGATTTTTATTTCCTTGTAAATATACATTTTTTGACTAATGATCGAACCTTTCATCATTTGGTATGACTGTATGGTCATGTGGTGTAGCCAAAAATGAAAGTAATTCCAAAATTACTGTTTTAATTGCTATAGATCAAATATTATTATAGATGTTGTATGCTTATTTGGATAGCATTGTTATACCTTTTTTCGAGATAAAAAACGGGTCTGTAAATGATAAGAACATTATAACCGAAAAAAAGCAAACCTTTTATCTTTTCAGGACAACTGTACTACTGATGTCAGGTTACAATATTATGCATATTGAGGAAATATGTTATTTTTCAAGATAAATCACGGTTGCACCACATGACATTTTTAAGGGCATGGAAGGAAATCTTGATTTAACAAAAATAAAATTCACAGAATGTCATGTTTTTGTAAAAATTACTATGCACATAACAGTCAACGCATTTGACTACTAGGCAAAAATATACATATTTCTTGTGTTTTTAAAATTACAGTTCAAAAATGACCTTAATCCATCAGCTGACAGCACGGTTGGAAAGCGTTCTCCTGACGCAATGGAGTGCTTAGACAGAGATTGGGCGCATTCAAAAGGTTCTCAACGTAGTGTGATGACTCCATGGACTCGCTTGATTAAATTTTGAAGACTTCACGATCAAAAGATGAAAAGAATTCTTGACATCATTCAAAAGCCTCCTCTTTCGGCCTAAGGCACCGATTCCTACAATGTAACATCAAGCTCTTTTGTCAAAAGAATGTGGCGATTGAATAGTTGTGTCAGTGACAACTGATGGAGTTCCCTGGGACAGCCTGAGGCACAGGAAAGCTAGACATGGACCATCGTATTTGGCTTTTTGATTTGAGACTTGACATGATTGTAAATGTCTTTATTGAAGTGGAATCATTGTAGCATCATCAATTTGCAATGCATATGGAGTTTAATGTCTGACCTTCTCCATCTTACAATTACGAAAGATAAACCTTGATAAACTGATAAATGTTGCAGAACTGCTTCCTGAAATCACGAGGAACACATAAGCATCCTTGAGTGTGAGAAAGGCGCTATATAAATAAAGCATTATTATTATTATTATTAACATGGACAGCAGTCATATTTAAGCAAAGAATAATGCTTAAAGAATATTTTTGCTTGTAAATGACCCAATATTGTTTGACAAAAACACTCATAATTATATAATTATAAAAATAATATAAACGTAAAATTTGTGATCTATAATCCCAGATGATTTGATGAGTCAGAATATCCACCTGAATGCTCCCAAGTATCAAATATAATCAGAATTTCTGCTTTTGGTTTGCTAATTGCAAATCAAATATTGCTCATTTTTACATTGTCAGTAACACCTTTTCTGAAATATGCAATGAATCGCAGTTTTTTTTTTAAGACAGCTCTGGGAGATATGTGATGGACTCACTAATGCACATTGCAATGAGAGTTTTGACATTCAGAGACAGGAAATATATGCCAAAGGCGTGACATTTGATCATGTGATAATGCCAGCCATTAAAGTTATTAATTCAGTTTATGCCATAGGCAAATAGCATTTCTGACATTCTGAAATAAATTGCTATTTCTTGATTCAGTTAGTTTCACTGTCAGTTTTTAAAAAAGGCAGAGTTTGTTTAAAGGGTCACATTTAAAGAGCTGCAGCTAATCGTTGGCACCGTGTGCAGAATGCGACGCACATGCGTGGTGTTCTAAAGGCATCTTTGATGGGCTCAGCATACCCATGGAAAAATGTTTGCATACCAATGGCTCTGCCCATCTCAGGAAATACCGCAGATTGCAAAGCAGCTCTGATACGCAGCAGCATTTCTGCTAGAAGCTAATATATGATTACTACAGCAAAACATCCGTGATGCATGTTTTAGCTGAATGGCTTATAACTGGACTTGTCAGTATCCTGTTATGAACCTGCAAGCCATCCAGGGTGTACTCTGCCTCACGTGTCCAGTTGCCTCCAATATGTTCTGGGTACTTGACAACCCTAAGTGGATCTGCATAAGCAGCCTAACTGGTCTGGCCTCGATTACGCGTGTGCTGGGTCGGGCAGCTTATGGCATTATAATAGGAGCAAATGAGTGCGACTTACGTTAAAAACATGTGGTAGGAGTCCCATTGGAAGGTTTTAAGTACTCCAAGCTGGCGTCCAAAACAGGGACGTATAACTTATAAGCATTTTTAGGGTCCTTATTTACATTTCACTGGCTAAAAGATATCACTAAATGTATCATGAAGGAATTGCGGATAGTTGAACACAGGTAACATTAAATTGATACAATTCTATCGTCCTTAGCTTGGCATGCAGGAAAAATGCACTTAACGGAAAGAGAAACACAGGTCGTTATGGACCTTGATTGTCTTAAATATATTAGTGCATTCATGCCTTTTACTTCGAATTAATTCAACAAAGGAGAGAAAAATGTAATGCCTCACGCTTACTGTAGCTTTTGATGACATAGGGTCTCCGAGCTTGGGAACTACATGGGGATACGGTGAGTTTTACTTTCCACTTTGTGACTGAGATCAAAGGAAATCTGGATTCATTATAAATCCAAAGTGCTGGCCTTTGTTTTGAATTTGCAGGGGGGCCCGGTTGATCCTGGGTGGTATGTTTTCAGGCTGGACAAATGGTGGCCCCCCCAGGTGAAGCGTCCTTCCTTTCTCAGAGGCAGAATTGCCTCCCCTTTGATGCTCTGTTTATCAATTACATTAATTTAAGGCACACATTCTGTAAACAGCAACTTCAAAAGAACAGAAGGAGTAGAGAATTGGCAATACATGGCAGAAAAAAAGGCCAATTCAGCTTCTTAAGCAGATTTAACTTTCTTTTTTCCAGCTATAGATACATTTCTGTGAAGCTTTGTAGTGCTAATGGAATCTTATTACCAGCTGACGTTTGTCTATAATTTAAGGGCTGATGCATCTCCTTTGAAGGACTGGAGATTAACAAGATGTAAAAAAATGACATTAATGTGCTCCTACTGTGTGTTAGAGAGGTACTGCTACATCTCAGTTATGCCGTCAGATGAGAATATACTTCAGATTAGCAGATTGCCTGCCTTGAGAATCCAGCTTAAGAAAGGCCATTGTGAAATATATATACACACACACAGACACACACATTTTTGTATAGGTTTGGTTAAAAGACATAGCCAGGAGATTCTTGAAGGAACTTCATTTCTGTTCAATGAGTGTTATATCATCATCATCATCATCATCATTATTTTAATTATTATTATTATTATTAAAAGTAGTATTCCTTTAACATATTGAACCTTATCTAATGATACTCATATATAGAAAACTGTTATAATATATATTGAATTTCATCACATAACATTGATATGGTACTATAGTATTGACTTAATATATTATTGAAAATATTGTTGACCAGGCAACAAATGCTGAGGCCAATCCTGGGGTGAAATGTCTAATAGCAAACGCGTCTAACTTTGGGGCTCCTTCATTTGCTGACGTTTAACCACTATGCTCGAGGAACCTTGGAAGAAAGGAGAGGAGGTTTAGGCTTAGTGGAAGAGGAAGACTTTCCATGACTGTTTGACCCAAATAAAAAAGACATTTTTACCTCTGTATTAGAGGAGGACCATAGCGTTAGAGAAGAATATAGTTCAAGTAGCTCTGGAAAAGTTCTTGAGCTGATACATTGTAGAGCTTAATGCTGGCTGATCTTAAGAAGGCTGCTATAAAGTGTGGGTCACCTAAACCGGGATGGACAGAAGTCCAAAAACTCATATATCCAAAACCAAGAAGAGTTGGCAGTAAAATGAAAGACATTAAGGTCATAGTCATCACTTTAAACTTTTATTGTAATAATAACATGTCTGAGATGAAAAGTCAGGGTTGAGTATAACATTAATAGATATATTTGTTAGATAGATCGAGGCATGAATATAAAATACACTTCAGTAAAGGGAATTTATGCATGAAAGAGCAAGCTATGCCAAGTATATGCGGCTGAAGCTGAACGATAAACCCTCGGAGGGATTGATGGGTGGGTGGGAATGTGTGTGTTAGAGGAGACTAAATTCAGACTGGTGGCAACATGTGTTAGAGGATGGCATCAGAAAAAGAGTAGGTGACATGATGGTGTTTTAAAAAATTATAAAAGGAAAAACAGCTCATTTGAAAAAGTAAGGGTCATTTTTTTTTAAAAAAAGAATCAAGTTCTCTAAGCTACAGGCATTAAGAAAACATTTCATATCCATCCATGATGCCACAGAATAAACATACATTTTGAAAGAAAACATTATTTTGACTCCGGTTTCCCCCCACAGTCCAAAGACATGCTGAGGTTGATTGGCGTTCCTAAATTGCCCGTAGGTGTGTATGTGCGAGTGAATGGTGTGTGAGTGTGCCCTGCGATGGGCTGGCCCCCCATCCTGGGTTGTTCCCCGCCTTGTGCCCATTGCTTCCGGGATAGGCTCCGGACCCCCCGCGACCCTGAACAGGATAAGCCGGTTGGAAAATGGATGGATGGATGGAACATTATTTTGTTTATGTATTTGTTTGTTTGTTTGTTTTTGTGGCATAGGAATAATCAAGGCTGCTTAATCCTATATGCACCATAAATAGCTGAATAGGTAAATGGCTAAAAAACTGGAGATTCTTCAAGGAACACATTTCATTTCAGTGTATTTCGGTGCATTTTCCTTTTGGTCCATTTTCTGGTTCCCATTCCCAGTTTTGGTTTTGTTCCGAACTATAATGTGAAGGTTTGCGTGGGTTACAGAGGGCCTCTGATTTGGAAAACACAAAACAAGGCCAAGGCCTGAGATAAGCTCTCATTAAATCGCCTCTGAACCCAGCACTTCTCGGTCAGCTCGTGGCCACAAGAACCATCGACATCTCCAGAGTGGGCGAGGTGTCTGCCTCTCCGCTGATTAACTAGCAGGCTGAACAAAACACATTGTGAGACTGGGCATTCAGACTGAAAAGGATATCAGAATAAGTCCAGCAAAAAAGCCAGATGAATAATTATATATATATATATATATGTATCTGTGTGTGTGCATATGTGTATATACTGTAGATACACACACATAATAGACATTATGCATATTTATTATACATTCCATAAATAGTATATGGAGCACTGTTCCAGCCACCGATATCAAGTCTATGATTCTGCAGTGCGACTGGCATCACTGCACTGCGGCATCATGGGAAATGCACATAAGTGGCTTCTTAAATAAGGCACCATTTCCAGTAGAGAGAGATGAGTCATCCCTCTAATTGGTGTTGCCTTGTTTGTATGGTGGCCCATGACCTGCCGTATATATAAAAAACGCAGAAGAGCATATAGGTTCCCAGCAAGTCTTCTCAGCCGGCAAGTGGGACTTTCCTGATGCCTGGCACAGGAGTGTAAGCCATAAAAACTAGGTGAAAACGGTGGAACGTGTTTTAATTACCATAAATTCCCAGTAGTAGTTAAAAGAGTCAGTTGGCATCTGCTCATACAGACGTGTTACATGCAGGTTTATACATATATGCTAACGCGATTGAGGTTATAATATTCAGCTGGTCCCCCAACAAAGCAGTACTTTAATAAATGATGTGCTTATGCTAGCCTTTGCAAATATTTGTATGTAAGGTAGAGCAGATGGTGGCAGGGTGCACTCAGGAGACATGCATCATGGATAGCATTATTGAATTACAATTGACCTATTTCATTCTCTCTGTGAGCCACTTTAATCCAGAAAACAACGGGATGGCTTAGTCTCCAAATAGGTACATGCCCGTATATCCGAAAGTTTTCTGATTTTTCATACAGCCTTAAAGAAAGCCAAGAAATAAAAAAAAAAAAAACAGAAAATGCATTTGGTAAAGCTTGTAAATGTTATCCAACCGTCCATCATTTTCAAAGTGATGGTCTTGTACAGGGTCGTGGTACGCATGTTGTCTACCCCCACATGCACCAGCAGCGAGCAGGGAACACCCTTTATGGAATATGAATACAAAGCCGACTTTTTTCTGGTGATTCAATTGTTTAATTTGTATTTATCAGCGAAAATGCATCTGTTTAGGACATTCTGTCTCGAGGTATTTCATGGCTGATTGGGTAAGTGGGTGAAAACCGGATGAAAGTCATTCACATCATATCTAGATTTCTTTGAAAGAGAATTGACGGCTTCCCCAAAGTGGCGATGCCGTTAGGATGAAATCCTTCCCCAAAAAGGTTCTCGAAACAGACAAATCATTTCCCATGCGCATTTCTTAGGCTTGTCGCTAACTATGCACTTCTGTGTGAGTTTATTTTTAAAAATGTGCCTGTGACTCCCATATATTACATATACAGTATTTCCAGTGTATTACAATGACTTCCTTCCCTAATTGCCATCCACTGCATTTACAATTGCATCCCTACTGTATACCAGTTGTAATTGCGGAGGTCAAAACACTAAATATAATTTATCACAGCAGCAAAATCATTTCGGCTACCCATTGAGTAACCATACGATTAATTCCCCATCTGCCCTTTCAAGTTTACAAGCATTATTCTCCATCCATCCATTACAATCCCCCCCCCCCCCCCCCAAACCCCACAATGGTCCTTGTTGTCCTCAAGCATATCTGTACAGTATATACACTACAGATCCATCTACCTATAAACTGCTTGCTATTCAGGGTCACATGGTGTCCAGAGTATACCCCAGAGGCTATGGTGCAAGGTGGGGAGCCTCTCAGAATGGGGCACCAACCAATCACAGGGCACGTTCACACCATTCACACACATCTGGCGGAATCTGGGAAATACAATACCCAATGAAGTATCAAGAGGAATCCCCACCATGCTTGATGGAGAACACTCATCTCCACACACATGGAGCCACGCACATGGAGCCACACACATTATATATATATATATATAATCATATTTTTAGATGGTGCTTCAGAGGATCAAAGTACTGTCATTTCATTAGTGTTCTATCAATTATTTTCCCTCATTTTCATATAATTTTTTCTGACACCTGGTTTGCAGCTACAATGGTCTGGTTGAGCACTTAGTCAGACAAGGAGCTGTCTTCCGGCTAAGGAAGGAACATATGTAGCTTAGAGAAGACGAGAGCAGCCAGTGCAGGAGGAAGCCAAGGCCTTGGCAGACGAGTAGCAATAGCAAGGAGACCGTGTGGCGAGTACAGACGAGGAGTCTGCCACAATGCTCTGTTTTGTTTGGAAACTTGGCCAAAATAATCTGAAGGCAACCAGCTGGTCAGACGTTGGTGTGGAGGGCAGCAGAATGCAAACACATACAGTAAATAAGTCTGGTAAAGGTGGAAAGGTATCTGTCATCACCGGGCTAGTGGGACCACTACAGTACATCATGTGTCAAACATCCACAACACTGCTGTGTATAATATTTGATGTTTGCTGCCCTCTTTTTCTAGAAACTTTGTCCTGTCAATCTCCAGAGGAGCTGAAAGGCTTCTGGGGAGACCCTTTGAAGCTGAAAATTATGGTTTTAGTTGTGGTGCTCAGAGTTCACAGTTTATTTGGTTAAGGATGTTGTCCTACAGGAGTTGAATCCACCTCCTCCTTCGGCTGTGTTTCTGGGCTACACTCTTCACCACTCACACAGAACATAACAGGATTTTCTTCAGGGAGCTGTCAACAGCTAGCGTAGCGGGAAAAAAAAACCAGTCAAGTATGCTGCTGTGACATGCCAGACAAAGGAAGGGCTGCAGACTGAGCACTACCACGGCGCATTTTATTACAACACTTACAAAGGCCGACATCAAACTAAACACATAACTAGTCTAAGTGCCGAGCGTTTAGGGTATTAAAGAATTGGACCAAAGAATTACACTCAGAAATACAGACATAGTCTCAAAAATCTCCAGCAGTCATCCTTTCAGATCCACAAATCGCTAAATTCTAGCCTGCCAGATTAAGAAATAAATAAATAAATACACAAATAAATAAATAAGATGTAATCGAGATATACTACGAAATACTAAGCCGCATCTATGACCCAAAAGACACAAAAATAAAAAATGAATTTAAGTTTTTTCAACTCAGAAAGTGATATCGATCAGCTAAATAATATATTAACATTTAGGCAGCAAGTAATAAAATATCCTCTAATCAATTATGGAGGCGCTCGTTCTATTTATTTATTTATTTATTTTTGGATCTATCATCTTTTACTACGTAAGTACACAACAGTGGCTATCTGTTGGCATTGATGTATGGGATCAAATCATTTTGTAAGGGCAGCTGGCACTTTGGCTCAGGCATGTGACCTCATCCATTCCCTCTCTCTCTCTTGCTCTCTTTCTCTCTTTTCCTGTAAGGATCCTCACTAATACACGTAAGTGTACAGAATTATCCGTAGTAACAGCCTGCAGCGTTTTGCCTGCAGATCGCTCCTGTACAGCCCTGACTTCTGCTTCAGGTTTGCTTCGCACACACCCGCAAAGGGCCGCGTGCATGCAGGGTTTCGGGATAACCCTGAGGTCAGCTGTGCAAAGCCAAGGTTGAGGACTCTTCAGCCCCTCAGTCCTCTAATTAGTAACCTAATTAGGCAGTTGCAGAAAAAGCCTATATCCACAATGGCCCTATGCGAATAAGATTGAGTACCCCTCTTGAAAAGCAACCCCGGACTGGGAAGCCAGTATAAAAAGGAATATGGGAAATTAAATCTTACCTGTAATGTAT
>JAODKL010000041.1:14498082-14520727 GCA_026780765.1 Petrocephalus schoutedeni
TTTTAGCTTTGTCATTATGGAGTATTGGGTGCTGATTGATGAGGGAAATTAAATGTTTTTAGGATAAGACTACAGTATAAGAAAAAGTGAAGGGGTCTAAATACTTTCTGAATGCACAGTACATGGTGATATTCACTCTCCTTTTCTCAAAGCATAACCCAGATCCACATTAAACATCTGACAAGTAACTGCTAGCTGTCAGTTGTAACTTGCAGGGCACATAAGAAATTGCACACTTTGTTTCTGCCCTGACAGGACATTTGTTAGAATTTAAAAAATGGAATATTGTGGTGATTTGCATAAAACGTCATCAACTAGTTCACAATGTCAAAAGACATCAGTTAACAGCACTGTCCATCAGCATACGTGGTATAACAAAATATGCAGTTTTTTGTTGCAGCACAACTTCAATTTCTGTTTTACTTTGTTTTTCATTTCACAAGCTAGACTATAAGACAAAACCAATAGCTTTAAGTGAATCGAATTTCCTATCTGTAAAGTACTGGCTTTCCTTGTCATGTTGTTTATATTTTGTTTTGATGTACCTACCGTTAAACCCTCTATCCTATTTAAAAAAAAAAACAAAAAAACTTTGGCATGATTTATCATATGCACTTTCTGTTTTTGAAAAAAAATCATGATATAATTTAACAGTTACGTTCAATTTAGGCCTTTTTGACATTTAGAGCAATTAAAATTCTGATATCTTTTTAAATGATTATAGAAGGACGATCTTTCACAATGACATTTGCAGTTAAAGTTATATGAGTATTTATTGTGGTAACTAAGTGATCCTTCTCTCTCCTCGCCATAATGATTATAATGCTTGCGGACGGGCAGACGTCTGCATTTACGTTTCTGTTTAGGGAACAATGCCAAGAGGTGAAGTATTGTTCTTGATTTTCTTTAATGGATGTTGGTGCCCCAGCCTCTCGCTCTCTAGATCAAATTATCTTGTCATTTTCCATTACATTAATCCACAGGGCTGTCATTTCGGAAATCACTCAGGAGGGGTGATCCTTATCTGTCATGCTGACTCTAAAATTGCATGCATTAAAGAGGTTAATGAAATATCAGAGTCACTGAATAAGGAGCCTAACGCCTGATCATTGGTTACCCGGCATTGTCATAAAGTGACACGGGTCAGATTAAATGCTACATTTGGAGCACACCAATGCAAATCAGGCAGTTTCACTTAGAAATCTTCAAATAACACTTCAAGAACAGCAACAGCTTTCAAACTCAAACAAGAGTCATTTGATATACTACCAGGACCTGACTTTTAGCAGTATGAAGCCATCGTGTGTGAAGACCATGCCTGACCCTTTGATTTCACCCAAAAGAAAACAAACAACCAGACAACATTCATATATAGAACCAACAGGGAATGAGCCAGAATTCAGAACCGGTTACAGGAACATCTGTAGGATTCATCGCCAGCACCGGTTGCTGTCTTAACAAGACGCAGTTGCTGCATATCATGGACGAGTCAGGAGGCCTCATCCACAGAGGTGACTGCCGTGGGTATGTGTGTGTCGTTATTGCACATGTGATACATTTTATATATGTACACAAGTACTGTGATAATAGGACAGAACAAAACATGACAAAAAACTCTTTAAAAAGAAAGGGAATGGATATCCTGGGGTGGGAAAGTCATTTAACCTGTATTCACTGGAGGAAGCACGACTAGAGGCAGAGGTCCAAGCCAGCAGCCCTCTGCCTGTTTTATTTCCTTTCCCTAGTTATCGTTCCTCTCCCTCATTTCCCTGCTTACCTCCTCAATCCCCACATATCAAGTGCTTATGATCCTCGTCCTACCTGGAGCAATCTTATACCTTATTATTGTGAACGTACAAACGAATAATGCAGTCATGTTTCCAAGTAGTTTTCCAGCACCTTGCCACCAAGGAGCAGCTTCTAAAAGTAGGCATCTATGAATTTTACTCAAAAAAGGAAAAATCTAGATCCATTGTTATTACCATTAGTTCTTCTGCATACCCTTTCCTTAAAACCAATGCTGGCAGCTGCATTGTAGGGAACTGCTATCTAACAGCTCTTGGGATGCAATTTAATGAATGCCTGACTTGCATCTGAAACACCAGATGAGATGAGCTTATATTCAAATAATTGCTTTTGGAAATGCAATCGAGAGCTTAAATAAAGTAAAAACCAGCATACCCTGCCCTGATCTTCTTGAGGAGTTCATGACCTCTATTATAAAAGGATTCCCATAAAAGCTTTGGCAACCTCATCAAAATCACAAGTCCCTAAATACAGTTCTGGCCCCCCAGTATGTATATGGGCTTTTTTTCAGCCTGCAGACGGAGATGTCAAATTAATTATTTCCCCAGTATAATGCAGGATTCTTTCCACAAAGGTCTGGACCACCAATTTGCCTAAATGTGGTCCTTATGGACTGGAATCCTTAAGGTTTTAGGGAATACATGTTAATTACAATCTGTTTTACATCTCAAAAACCAGAAAAAAAGTTTTTTTCTCCTACTCTAGTAATTATTTCAGTGGACCAAAAACTTTGACCCACCAGCAGTAGGGTTGGCTGCCTCAGGCTTAAACTGGGAAAGCATTGCAGATACTACAGCCTTTCCGTTGTCTAGTGGAGTGACCCTACAGGCCCGTGTAGCCTTCCAGTTTCATTTTACCAAAATCTGTGATCCAGAGGTCACTGCTGTATCAGTTTGAACCTCACTGCAAACTAAATGTTTTAAACATTGCCGTGGAGAAATGCATGACTTGGGTGGGTAGATGTCTCAGCAGGCCGGTAGGCAGCGGGTCGCCCCACACCCACCTGCAGATCCATGGGTTTGTTCTCCATCTCTGAATTTGCGTGTGTGGAGTTTACACTCTTCTCATCTTCCTGTTAATTTTCTCCCACAGTTCCAAACAAAGAAAAAAAAAAACAAACCTCAGAAATGCCCAAGGTTTGTTCCCGGTGATGGAGGAGAACGCCAGGTACGGGGTGCTGGGCTTCACGGGATAGGTTTTGCTTGTCATTGCTTTGGAAAAGCCGCAGTGCACAATTAACTTTTCCAGTAATTGCAATTCAAGTACATATACAGCAATGACAGAGATACTAGGAATCATGTGGAATTTGCATTTCCTTTCTCCCTTTTTTTTGCTCTCTTTCCTGGAGAATGCTAAGGGTCACTGCAAGCATTTTCAATTTCAAGCAAACAGCTTTGCCTGGGTTCAGAACACAGGACAGTGTCGTGAAGGACGATCACAGCCTTCTTGCACTCCCAGCAGAGTTCATTATCCTTCCTTTATTCCGTCTATAAATGTTACATAAGAATAGCAAGGAAAGAAACGCTATTCACAAGCCGCTTACAACATTTATTTGTAGATTTTTTATATATGTTAAATTAATGAGAATCCCTCTTCCGTATTTCCTTGTGATATCCATTTATATAAATGTTGGATTCCAGTAGTCATCAATGTTTAATGGGATATAAATAAATGTATTTTCAGAAATTTAAAGTGAAAATCCTTGCACTGATCTATGTTTATGTCTTAGCACATACACTATATTGTAAGTAAAAGTAAGTATTAGTTCAGTCATATTATTATACACTACAGTGTAGCAGTTACAAAAAAAATAAACATACAGTTCAGTTCCCAGCCCATGGTTTGTTTTACAATTGTGTACCGCAGCTCAACATGCAAAACAATTAAGGAATAATCAGAGGTAGATATCTCAGGGCCAGAAAGTACAATTCCAGACCAGTACAAATTCAGACCAGGACAATTCCAAGGGTTCCTGAAAGAAAAAAAATATATAATTCAACATAATTGAATTGGTCTGGGTTGGGGTTCCAATATGACATGCTTCCAAGGGGTACAGACTTTCTAGCGGTGACCCTGGTGGCGAGAAGGAGGAAAACCGGAGGATGTGCCGCCATCTTTCATAAGTGGTGTGTGGAATCACCTCGGATTTAAAAATTACCTGTAATACTGGCAGAAAAAAAGTTTTCAACACTTCAACGATATAGAAGCACTGCCCAAGGCTTTTTTTATAGGACTGGCAGTAACACACAAACCATAGCTAGCCATTTACCCGACATTACCCACACAAACCACTCACAGCTGCCACGAAACGCGAGCGATTGGACTCCTCTATCTCCATGCATCTTTTAAGCAATCACTCAGCACTGGCTCAGACGCACAAAGCAATACTAGAGCTAGTGTTTATAGCTAGAGATTTGCATCCCTACTGTGTTGTGGAGGATCAATTTTTTCAGAATATGAAAAGCTCAGCCTGCATTATCACATTCTTTCTTCAGATCAGGTCCTGCTGAATATAATTCCCAAACAGTGTGAAGAAACAGAACGTCAACAATCCACGAAGCGAAGAAAAAAAAGTTAGGAACAGTAATAGTATTTTTTGCCCAGTGCACTAAATATATACAGTATATAATATAATTTATGTTA
The DNA here is from genome assembly GCA_026780765.1 of Petrocephalus schoutedeni. NCBI lineage: Eukaryota > Metazoa > Chordata > Actinopteri > Osteoglossiformes > Mormyridae > Petrocephalus > Petrocephalus schoutedeni. The sequence goes on from JAODKL010000041.1 coordinate 14,502,532, forward strand.
TAATTTAACTATGGGCGCTGATTTGTTTCAGGTTTCAAATGTTCTTTTCACATATGTTCAAAGGAACACAGTGTAATTCTTATGCCACAGTTGCAGTATAGCAGATGGGTAGATGGGAGCCAATAGTGAAAACAGGAGTGTAATTCAAGACTAACGGCAATGCGACAGAAGGGGAGACGAGTGCGATATAAGAATGTGTGATCAATAAACAGGATGCAATGGGGAAGGATGTGCAAATAAACCACAGCATAGGAAATAATACTGATAAATGCACAAGTGGAATATTAACAACAGTAGCGTACGATACAAATGCCGGGGGGTGGGCAGATGTAGCTACCTGACAGCTTGGGGAAAGAAGCTGTCTCAAAAGAGGGAGGTGCGTGAGGTGATGGACCAGAGGCCAGGAGCAAGAGGAGGTATGACATGGGGGGCTGGCATCCCTGATGATGAACTTGGCCCTTTTTTGATAGCAGAAGAGGTAGATTGCTTGTAGGGGAGGAATGTCAGTGCAAATGATCTTTGAGGCTGTACAGACAGTTCTTTGTAGCAGGATGCGTTCAGTGGTGGAGCAGACAATGTTCACCAGGATTTAGGCTCCCAACCTAAAGCTCTTTAGCCTTCTCGAGGATACAATTGGCGTTAAGAGACTAGGAGTCGCTCATCTGGATACCCAGTATCTGAAGCCGCTGACTGGCTCAACAGGAGATCCGTCGATGAGTAATGGGGGGGGGGGCCTCTGCTCTTCCTGAAGTCAACGACTCGCCTTGCTTTGTAGACATGCAGGGAAAGGTTGTTATCATTGCACCATATAGTCCAGTCTTTCACCTCCCTCCTTTGAGGTCCTGATGAGGCCAGTCACGGTGGCGTCATCGGCAAAGTTGATGAGGCTGCTACCCATGCTTTGCCACACGGCGGTAGGTGAACAGACCGGCCTTTGGGGGGCGCCAGTGCTGAGTTTCTCACTGTCCGGGCTTCATTAGCTACGTCAAACACCCAGTGGCAGATGGAGCCGCTCGCACTGAGGTCTCCGAGATTCAGCACCAGGTTGGGTGGCGCTATGTCATTAAAAGCCAAGCTGTTGGTGATGGAGAGCGTCCTGATGTACGCGCTCCTCTTACCATCAAAGCATCAGCTACAGCAGAATGCAAACTCCAGGGGGTCCCGGGTTGTGGGGATGTTGACATTAATTCTTCCAGACGCTCCATCACTTCATAAAGCAACAGAGCCGTATATGTAATACATGCATGTCAGTATGGTTGGTCTTGCACACCAGCAACACACTGCTAGTATAAGTAATATACACTTACAAGCCACTTTACTGGGAACCCGCACACATCAGCTTATCACATGGGGGCAGTTCAGTCCATAAAGTCATCCGGACAGTGGTCAACAGCTTCAGTTAAAGGTTAGATCAAACATCAAAATAGGGAACAAATGTGATTTAAACAACTTTGACTGCCGTTGTTAGTGCAAGTGTTTTGAATATTTCAGAAATTGCCGATTTCCTGGGACTTTCAAACATAAGATAATGAAAAACACCCAGAAAGCGGCAGTACTGTGTGCAGAAACACCTTGTTGATGAGGTCGGATGAGAACAGCCAGACTGGTCCAAGCTTATCGGAAGGCTACGTTAAGTCAAATAAGCACTCTTTACAACAGTGGTGAGCAGGAAAGCATTTCTGAATACTAAACACGTCAGGCCTTAAGGTGAACATAGTACAACGGCAGAGAACTGCATCAGAATCTGGTCTGGTCAGCTAAAACAGGGAACTGAGGCTATTGTGGGCACAGGGTCACAGAAACTGGGCAGCAGAAGACTGGAAAAAGAGTGTGTTTCCCGAGAACCTCCCAACTTGCCTTGTGTCAACAGTTCCGGCTGATTGTGGTGGCGTAAAAATATAGGAGATGTGTTATTGACAGACACTGGACCCCCAATGTCTATCGAGCATAATTTAAATGCCACAGAGTATTGTTTCTGACCCTTTATGGGCATAATTTACCCGTCTTCTGATGGCAACTTACAGCAGGATAATGCACCATGTCACAAAGAACAAGTCATCCCAAACTGGTTATATGAACATGATAATGAGTTTCATAAAGATCAGGGGTCTCTCCAGTCACCGGATCTGAGTCCATTAAAGCACATATGGGATGTGATGGAACGGGAGATTTGCCGCATGAATGAACAGCCGGTAAACCTGCAGCAATTACACACACAGGACAGAAGCAGAATGTTCTGAGAGTGTAAAGGGTTGGGGAACAGGGGGGAACAATCAATCAATACCGATCACCTTCAGATTAACAGTACCTTAATACATCGATATCCAAAATAAATGTGAGTTCCTCATAGGAATTCAAAATTTTTCATAAAAAAAAACAAAAATATTCTATCCTTGCAACCTCATTGATAAGTTCAAATAGGAAGTTATTTGTTTAAAGTGGGTAATATGAATTTTAGCTACACGTTGTCTGTATTGATGTATCTTAAATACATACAGACACATACATTCCTAAATGAATTTGTTTTTGTATTTCAGTACATAAAATCATTAACAGCTATGCAGACACAGTGTTGCGAATTGTTTTATTGGATACCCTCTCTTCCTTTTAACTCGACCCTGGCCAGGGCTACAGGGACACAGAGCCTATCCCAGGCAGCTTAGCGCTGTTCACTAAAATGACATCACACGTTACTCTGTCTTTTCAAGTCCATTTTATGTTAACTCTGCATTTTCTTTTTATAAATTACTGTTTTCTTTTTAGTGAGGGCTTTATGCTTCATTGACACCTGTTTCCCATTTAATGAGTTTCTACAGTAGCTCTCCATCCAGTATTCTTCAAAACACCAGGCAATTCTGAATATCATTAGCCCCTCTTCATTTATTCTGTGCAAAAACTTGTCAAACTAGGACAGCACCTTTAGCCCTGCCCATGCTAAGTATAGACAGTGTTGGGAGGGTTACTTTTAAAATGTATTCCACTACAGAATACAAAATACATGCCCTAAAATGTAATTTGTAACCTATTCCGTTAGATTACTCAATGTGAGTAACGTATTCTAAATGCTTTGAATTACTTCAACATTATCTTACATTTTACAACGGTATGAATGTGGCAAACATACTTGGTTAAAGGGGCTGGTAGGCGGAAGTTCCGGTAGCGATCCGCCACTGGGAAGCGACGGCGACGATCGGGGCGGACCTGAGGACCGAAGGGGAGAGAGCAAGTAGTCTTTCGGAAATGATGCTTCGGTTGCCTCGCAGGCGTGGACGTCCGCTGCTGAATACGCTTGTGCATAGACCTGTCGACGCGAGAGTCAAGAAATAGTTCTATGTTCTCTGCAATCAGAAGACTGTCCAACGCGGTTGGATTGATTAGATTAATTTGTCTTATTTATAATTAATCGGTTATGGCTGAGTTAACAATATATATCCTGAAGATTAATTTTATTTAAGTGTTATGCACCGTAAGTGTTGATATACTTTATTACTATCTGAAATGGCATATACTGATGAACAGTATTTTATTTTATATGGATAAAAGTGGTCTTACCTGTTGGCCCAGCTGCACAGACTGTAGTCACTGTGAACATGTGGAGAGGATGTAATATCTGTTGCGTATTGGCCAGCCTCCTGTCCGTGACAGTCATGCTTGTGAACAGCTGTCCTGAATTACATCCAACATACTATTGAACACATGGCATCAAAAAACCGCCGGGCTCCAGATGGTGCAATAGATGAAGGTAGAATTTAGATTGTAGGTAGCAAGCTTGACATTCACTTCACAAGGACCCACAACATCATATGTTATAGGGCTCCCTGAAGCTGAAATAGGCTTCATACTGTCTACCCCATGAACGATGATTACAAGGTTGTCACTTTTCATCTCAAGTCATAATATCTCAAGGATGCTAAAATAGTATTAGGTCCAATATTCATGTAAATGGAAAAGTTGTGAAAATGTATGTGTTCTACAGGAAAACACCACAACTTTTCATTGAGTCGAAGAGTCCATGTCATTCCCAGGTATACATCTTTGTGCCCTTGTAAGAAAGATCTTAAGAAATAAGAAAGATCTTGTTTTGTTACCTTGTTACAAAAGAAGAAGACAGTTATTCTGATTTAACAATGCCTTGGTTTTGCATCAAATATGTAATTACGGCACATTTCTCACCTACTGTTTAATCACCTTGGACATCAGTTTGAATGGTTTGACAAAGACTATTCATTGGAACATATTAAAAACATTGTTACTCACAATGCAAGTATAATTTGCATGGAATGATGTATTGTAGTTGGAAGGCTATGATGTTATTACACCGTGTAAAAATGGCCTCAGGGTGGGTTAATCCATTACCACAGGACAAAGCTGCAGTATATTGCTGATTAATAAGTATTCATTAACACTTTTTTTAGAAGAGCACCGCTAGACAGCGACCTTGGCGCAATTAGAAATACAGCTAATCCTCCCAGTGCTCTTTCCACAACTGATCCAGAGCATTCTTAATGAAGGGTGACACGTTTGGGGTTTGCTCCATTCTTGGGCATCCCAGATGTTTTCTCTCAGATGTTTGCCATCGCATGTCTTAAGGTGACGCACGTTAGCGCCATCTGTTACCGCAGATTGGGGTTGCTGTGCAAGACGAGGTGGCTGGACATAGTACTGCAAAAAAGGGGGAACATTCCGAATTAAACTGCACTTTATTGGCTGTCTATTAGCGAACATAAGGAGGAATCCCAAGTTTATCCATTCAAAATGAGCAATTTGATGCAATAGATTAAAATATATATTATTGCAGAAGCAGTAATGAAGGTGTGACTGGAGGTGCGTGGCTGCAAATATATATTCATTATTTGATCTTTTCATTTAAACTGTCATTTACATGCCCATTGCCATAAAGGGCGATACTTCCATCTATAAAAAGAAAAACTACTAAATATACTGAAGAAACAGAAGTATTAAGATCCCTACATAAATAAATAAATAGCATATTGGGTAACACTTTCCTTGAAGCCCATATTCAAAACCTTTAAATATGGCTATAACTTTTAAACATGGCTATAACTATGTATAAAAATATGTAATACATTATAGTCTTGTATATTATGCATTATAAAAGCTCTATGAAGCTCTCATCTATAGTGCACTATAGATACCTTTACAATGCAGCACAAAGCATCCCTAATGCTTATACCGGCCATTATAATACATTAAGAATGTATCTATAGTGCATTATAGATGAGAGCTTCATAAAGCATTCATAATGCATAATGCACATGGTTATAGTGTGTTATGCCAAGGGGCAGACATTTCAGGCCCAGAAAGAAAAAATCCAGACCAGGATTTTGATTCAACCTGCTAGTTGAGTATAAAGAATCCCAGACACATAGTACTCAGCTGGTTGGTTAAAACAAAGTCCTGTTCTGGATTTTTACTTTCTGGACCTGAAATGTCCACCTCTGGTTATGCCTTCTGATAAATATGTATAGCCATGTTTATTATGCTTTTTGAATGCATTATTATTTATGAATATGTTTATAGATTACAAAAAACATGGCCTTAAGTTAAGTGGTACCACATATTCCAACATATTTCTGCAACTCCTTCCTTATGTAGATGCGTGACCATGTGGTCTGTTTTGTCCCCCATAACCTGGATACCAGTTTCAAGACCTGTAATCCTCTCCTCTATTATAATTTCCCTATTCATCCCTGTTGCAAGTGTAATGTCTTACTATTACAATTTCTTTTATTAATTTAATTTTTTCCTCTTTGTCTATGTATACAGCTCCATGTGCCAGTTTTGGTATCTGTTCCTAACTCCACTCCGTCCTTGTTTAAATGTGAACAGCCTAATAGTGTCTGTTAAAGTGAAATATTGTTTATTACGCTCAAGTCACCATTCTGCATAGATTGTCTGCCAGCCAGGCTAGGACCCTAGGAGGGCTCTCCTCCCTACAGGCACACAAGAGCCCCAAAAACCAGGTGGATCCCACAGCTCCAGGCCAGACAAGCGAGATTTACGCAAGAAGGTCTGGTCTTTGTGCAAAGCTGGGTTATTGTGTTTATCTCCCCTACGCCTTTTCCTCGGAAGGCAAGAAGCTGCTTTAAAAGAGAAATTTCCCAGCAAAGATTAATTAGGTGCTAGAATCGGGTCCATGATAAAAGAACAGGGGAACCAGTCATTGATCATACAGCATTAATTCACCCTGCGCTCTCCCCTGTGTGGAACACATACACCATGAGACTGCATCAATGCCTCTAGATAGCTGGTCATGATGTTTCAGGGAGCTTTGAGATGCTGTTGAAATGAATCCACTGATCCACCTATCGATCCATCTTCTGAAGCTGCTGCTCCTATTCAGGGCTGTGGGGGGTCTGGAGCCGGGTGCAAGGCAGGCAGCAACCCAGGATGGGCGCCAGCCCGTCACAGGGCACCCTCACGCATGCACACCTACAGACAATTTGGCAAGTCCAGTTAACCTCAGCATATTTCTGGAGTGTGGGGGGAAACCCCAAAATGACACGGGGAGAAGATACTCTGGGGAAGATTTGCACCCAGGTCCCAGAGGCGACAGCATGCCAACTCCGATCTGCCGATAGCAGTGCATATTAATCTCAGAAATAATGGCTGGCCTGTGTGCTTTAAAAAGAATCGTAATGCTCCTGTTTATTGTAACTTCCCCGTATCCCCTCTGTATAACTTACAGTAGAGAGCCTCTGATAAATCAAGTTTCCTCTCTGCAGCCTAGTGGACTATAACAGAAGCTTTGCATGCTATTAATATTATTAATTGCATCTGCAGTTCCGGTGCTGAAAGGAACACAGCTGCTTTTTACGGAAGGTGCTGTGGGTTTATTCAAATGAATCATGGAAGATCTGGAATATAAGCTAACAGTTACAATAAGGATGCTGATGTGATCGAGAGCAGACAGTCACTTCAACAGTCAAGAAAACAAAGCTCTACAGTGAATAATAAAAATAATTAGAATTATTAGTAGTGTTATTATCATTATTAGTCCTGTATGTATGAGTATTATTTAGGTTTAATTTGCTAATAGTAGTATTAATAATTTCTGCCGCTTTTTTTAAGCTCAGAAAGAATTGTTAAATTCAGATTTTTTTTATTTTTTTTCCTGATTTCGGGACAGATGTTCACCTTCCTATAATAATCCCACTTCTGATCCCTCCTTTCAGCTGGGAATCATTAGGCAAACAAGTACATTTAAACACACGATATAAATCTGTGCATCTTCCTGTGGCATCATGTATCTGGAGGCGAGCTCTGCTTGAGGGTATGACGTCAGTCGTAAGTTGGGAAAAGGAGGAGGGGGGCGGAGAGATGTGAAATGGAATAAGCGGCACACGTACATGTTTAGTTCCATAGCGCTGCTGGATGATTATTGGCTGAAGGTATTGACACAAATTCCACAATGATGCATGGCTTGTTCATTTCCTAGCTGGATTCCATCCATCTATTCTAAATAAATAATTATCCAAATATGTTTACAGATCACTGGAAGGACATGGTGAACAAGCCAAATTGTAGATAAAAAAGTTAAAATGGGAAAAAAAAGGATTTGTTTCAATTTAGCTGGATGTTAAATCTCACTATTCAATAATTATTACATTTGAAATACTAATTAAACATTGCTGTGATCTACAGCTGATGAGACATAAAACACGCTAAAGTGCATAAATCAAAATCAAATCGCTTTGATTGGCTAGTGGAATGCATTAATTTTCCATAAAGTAATACTCTATAATCATTTACAGATAATAAAAAACAAAAACGGACTAAGGAAGGGGTATAGCGAGCATCTGAAATAGTATTTTTCTTGTTTGGGGTTTTTCTTTTCTCAGACAGGACAGGTTAGAGTGAGTAAGCTTTTGGGGCTGAGAGAGTGAAATCGCAGGACATGCATCGGACAGACGGGTGAGATGGCGCTCGACTTGTGTCCATGCAGTATTCTGATCGAAAGTACAGCTGTGCGAAGGACATATATCATCACATTTAATGCGACTTAACACGCAAAATAACCCCACGCGACCACAGTATGGTTACGCAGGAAGACGTGTTTATAGATGGATGAATCCCTCTGCATACAATAAACCCAAATCCTAAAATCCGGCCCGAGACATAATTCATATCCAGGCAGGTCTTTCATAAGGAAGAACACAGAGTCCTTCTCACTTTTCATAAAAGTTGGCTGCCAGTTATCTTAAAGCTGTCAGAGTTACCATCCCCAGAGTAACCATGTTTATTTTGTACATAAATCACTGTAAGAAGCAGAATGCGCACTGTGGGCGTGCAGTTGTACCAGGGTAGGTCTGTTATTCCCAAGAGGAGAGTAACATTTATTGTGGTCTTTTTTCTGCCGTTTCAAAATGAATGCACATTACCATGCACACAGATTTCAGAAAGACAAAAAAGGGAGTCATTTCTTATGCCTGTTAAGGACTTGATTCGTTTGTAATTAGACCACTTCCAGGTGCCCAGGCTGGGCATTTGCTGCTGCAGGGCTGTTTTATTTGTCAATACCGTGCACTCAGGTCGTGCCTTGACCTGCCTCTCCAATTACTGGAGCGCTCCAAGTCGCTCTTTAAGCTGCTTTTGGAAGAGAACCTGGAGAGAAATTGAAATACTTGTTAAAAATAGATTTACCTGTGCGGTAATAATGGGAACCTGGCTGTTATTGGTAATCCCATTAATATGCATCGACCCTGGGTCTGCTCCGTGAGCAACATCAGCAGGTGAAGAATGCAAAATGCAGATTCTTGCACGAACGACTGTGCAGCATTTTTGCTCTGCCCAGCCTTCCCGCGATGCCCCAGGGAAGGCATCTGTGAATGAGAGACAGGGTAATCAAAATAAACAAATAAAAAAAAGAAAATACAGTACATCGATTTTCAAGTGTATGGAATAGAGGTAAGGCAGTTCTCCTGGCACACTCAGACCGACATGCATTACTGAGAGTTACATCACCAGGATTTACATCAACTATTCTTCATATTTGCCTCAGTCAGATGTATGCGCATCATCTGGAGTGTGGACAAGCAAGTATCGACCCCTGGGACCCCATAAATAAGCTGTTATCTTTTTAATTATAAGACTCCCCTACTCGCCTACAAGTACATGTACAAACACATATAACTGACTGTACTATTGAGTGTACACACTTCACTCATTCATTCGTTTGTTCCTTGTTAATTTTCTATACCCTTTGATTTTACGCAGGGTTGCAGGACCCAGAGACAATCCCAAAGGTTACGTTAGCAAGGTAGGGAATAAACCAAGAAAATGTTTAATTTATTTAGCATAAATCGAGCTCAGGTATAGAAAAAGCAAGAGTCAAAGCTATACACATAATTTAATTCATAGCCATATACATTCTAGCTCCAATTTCTATGCTGTACATATTCAATTTGGGGCCACACAAAAATGCTAATACTGCAAGAAAGTAACGCACATCCCCAAGGGAAAACAATAAAAGAATATTCCACCAGGAGTGAATGAACTTAAATCACCGAGCAGTTATTTCTCTTAATATGGGCTCCATATAAGACAGGTTGAAAATCATATGCTGGGGCTGCAGGAAGTATAACTTAATGAATAAAAGTTTAACTACTGATCGTTTGTAATACAAACCTGGCAGGTATAATCTACAATATTTGCCCCCAATATCAGTGCAATTTTCTTTGCAAAAACAGTCACAAATACCGGGAGACTCTAGTGTAAAATAGTGGGTAAATGTTTCTGTAGCACATGTAAATATCCTTATTCATTTGACTGGACATAGGCGACAGGTGGGCTATAGAGAGCCAGATTAATGCTCCCCCATCATCTATTTAGGGCAATCTTGGCATATTACAGCATGCCAGATCCAGTAGACCAAACTGTGTAAGCATTTGTATGCAATATCCCTGAATGTGCATCCATTCCTCGTGGACTAGACTGGACTGCTCTGGATTCTTTCCTTTTTTTGTAATATGGAGATTTGTTAAGGTTTCATAGATCAATACATTGATGGAAATTCTCGGACGTAAATTGATTGAGATTCTGGGACATAAATATAGTCCAGCCATAAAATGTCTTGCGATGCCAGGCCCTTTCCGAATCATTCTTAGATGGGCTACAGAGAAACACCTAGGTGGACATGTTGGAAGGCTGCGGGTAAGCCTTGTGTTATTTTAGGAGACACCAAATCCACTGCTTACATGGTTTATGAAGCCATTTCCAGGAAGAGGACCCACAGCCTTCAATAACAATCAGGCCACGGCACCATTGAGAGTTAGGGGAGTTTTCTGATGCCTCGAGAGAGATGGAGAAGTTTGCTATGAAGACGTGCGAAGGTGACATTGATACAATACCTGCCATCGTTTCTGCCTGCTGTGGCCTTTGCAATTTGCTTTTGATTGTTTCATTGACTCGCTCGCAGCAATTACCATTTCATCCCGCGTACACAGGAGCAAGTAGCCGTGCAGGGACTCCAGCCGATGGCCTAATCAGCAGCAATCAGGCAGACCACTGTGCAAACCACAACTGAGAAGCTTTGTGTCATTGCTGGGGCCAAATCGCAGGAAGCTTAGCCTATCAAAATATCCCGAGCAAAGAGATGCGATACATGGCTAGGAATGGAAAACAGCACGTGCTATTTTCCCACGTTCTGTCAATACCCTAATTGTTGTCATTTTTTTAATTATTATTTTTTCTTACCGGTTCCTAGAGAAAGCTACCCATTTGCACCTGTCTCACCGTCTTAATCTTCTCTTTCCTGCGAGTCATGGATTGCTCTGCCCCCACGTCCTCTTCCTCATACAAGCAGGATGGACACTTCAGCTGTTTCTCCTCTGGCTTTAAAAGCAATCTCCAAAAAATGCCCACTTTAAAAACACCCCCCCCCCGAACTATACTCCACATTGTATTTCTAGTGGAGTTGTTGATGGTGGCCTTTTGATTACAGTTTTATCTTAGCTCTTCAGTGTCTTTAGAGACATTTTCAGTGCTTTAAGTCGTTTTTTATGGAATATTTCATTTTCTATCTATTAACGTGTGTTATTCATGACTTGTTCCTTGTTCAGAATGGTTTACAGGATTAGCCAGATGTAGTAACATATACAGTAACTGCTCAAGATAAAACATGTTTCATGATTCTTTAACAATGAATTAAATGAAATTATGGGATTAGTATGTAACTAACCCTTAGTTTGTGGTTAATTAATACAAAGTTCAATAGTATTCAATAGTATAATGCTATATTATTTGTGCCGCGTCAAGTAAAGTGTTACCAATATATGTATTACAATAATATGTAATATTAATATCGCACAGAGTGGGCATCATTTTCAGCCCATATCTAGTCCAACTTGTCTTAGTTCTGGGGGAACTTTGATAAATGTTGATAAACTTTGACAAACGCGTTGATCTATTCTACTGAGTGTGTGTGTGTGTATGGGTCATGTATATATCACATTGTGGGGACTAAATGACCCCACAATGTGATAACCTGTTTTCTTGATATTGTGGGGACCAATTTTTCGGCACTGCATGTGTGTGTGTGTGTGTGAAAACTTGGCTAACATTGGTTGGTTAACATTGAGTTTTAAAGTTGTAAAATGATATTGTTTCTGACCAGCATAACAGCTAAATGGCCGACCGGCAACTCTGCCGAGCCTACCGATTGGCCTCTGGGCCTAGCTGTGCTGGTATTTTTTGTCCATATAGAAGTGTCATTAAAAACAATGCACTTTCTACTAAAACACGGTGGTGCAGTCAGCAGCACTGACGCCCCAGCGTTGGGGGAGTCACGCAGGTGTAGCCTTTGCACGGTCCCTGCATGCTTCCTCTCACCTCCCACACGCACACCGGCAGAGCTCCAAAGTGCCCAGTGATGGAGTGGCATCTTATGTAGGGTGCCACCCCTCCCTAGTGCACCATGCTGTAAAGCATGGGCTCCTGCAGCTGTGACCCAGTACTGAATAAGTGAATGAAAAATGGATGAACGCATCTATACACTTCGGTCACCTGATCATTTATTAACATTGCAGATATGCACAAAAAACATTGCCGCAGAGCTCTATCTCACTTTGTCAGGCCCCTCCAGAAATGCATGTCGGCCAAATATGCTCTGTAGCTGAACTTTCTTAGGGCATTTAATGTACCATTGGTGATCCAGTTAAATTGTACATTAACACAGTGTCTCTGTGAGTTACTTATGTTTTACCAAAACAAAGAGCAGGACGGTGGCTAAGCAGGTAGCTGATATGGCCTTACATCCCTGGGACTGGTCTTTCAATTCCTGTCCCGGTTGGCAGAGAATTATCCACCACACCAACTGGCCTTTGTTTCTGATGATGAAAACATCCCAACATTACAAATGAGAAACACTGGCCCTGGTTCAAAAATCTCAGAACATCTCATACGGATAACGTGCAGTGCCGTTTTTCAGTGTGCTCAATCATTAGGCTATGAGAGTGCATCACCGAAATTGAATTTGGAGCTCACTTATCGCCACTCGGGCAATGTCTTAAAGGAAAAGCTTGACTCTGTGAACTCAATAAACCAGACATTACTGCACACTGTGTGCGTTGATGTTTATAACACCCAACAGGGAAAGCTAAAACGCAGGTTTAATTCATCTTCATACATGCACATACTGCCTACTGTAGGTGGATATTAACAAATCCATCAGAGACAACACCGGCTCGCAGATGACTGGAAATTAACCCTGAAATGACACCAACTCACACCAAAGTTTGAATCCAATGTAAAGCAGCTATACTTTAACATTTAGTATATACCCTATATAATTATATGCTTGGTGATAATGTGCGTGATTCTTCATTGAGAAGAATTAACAGTGCATCATTTAATGTGGCCACTTGAGTTAAAATTCTCACCTGTATTATTTTATCTGAACATTTCCTCGACATAAAGTAATTATAATTCAAGCAAAAAAAAAAGAGGGTAAATAACTCTCATTTAACAAGGTGGAAAAAAGGTGTCCGTGGCAGAAGTCACACATTCCTCCTGCTTGTTCTACAGCATAATATAAAAATAATGATTAAAAACCTGACTCTATATCTAAAATCTAGCAACACAAAGGTCACCGTGTTCTCACATTGTGCTCTGGGTATTTGCGGGGCTTTCTAAAACACTGTCGTGGATTTTCAAAGGAGAATATAACTAAAAGAAAAGATTAAATTATACATTTTCACACCCCATAAACGTCATAAAACACATAATCAGTTTTATGGGGTAGATTGTTCCGATAATCTGATGTTAAGTCCAAAAGGAAAGGAAATGAGTTCCAGGGGCATTGGTGCTCTGAGATCTGCTAGTTTCTGCTAATTTCTCATTTTGGGCTGTAGCATTGCAAACATCAGTACATTAGAATTGCCTTGAAGTGTAAACTGTGAGTTACTTAAAGCACCGGCACGAGAGAAAATGTCCCTGGAAAGACATGTAATTATACACGTGGCAGGTTATTACTGCAAGGTTTAAATAGATGGAAAAGACTTTCTTAAACAAAAACTACACAGAAATGGGTAGAAGCCACCATCAACAGAAAAAACTGTGACCAAGTAGCCAATAAAATTTGAAATACAGCTTTCAAATACCCATGTATATGCAACACGCCTCATGCCTCCACCAACACTAACCTGCTGGCATCATTAAAGGCGTTTAAGCTAACATTAACTCTGTTAACTGTAGACCCAGACCTGGTGATTGGTGTCAGCTATAGAAACACAAATCATTACCGCAATCCAGTATGCCTCTGACTAGGGGATCCGGACCCTTTCCCAGCGGCAATGGGCTCAGGATGGGACCCAATCTCACCCACATGCACATTGGCCATCATCAAACTTTAGCCTTTATTCTACGTACGTTTACATTGTGAGGAACTCTCTTTTTCCCGTTTTGTGCGGATGTGGTAATTCATGGGAATGGTAATACCAAACTCACTGATCTATTTTTGCCAAATACTGTATGACCATTCTACATCTACCTCAGGAACCCACATGCGGTCCACTTTTTTTGCTCCCTCCCAGCTCCCTGCCAGAAAGTCCACTTTTTTGACCTCTCTCAGCTCCAAGAGTGAGTAAAAACATGGACTCTCTGGGGGTCTCCGAGGACCAAATTGGGAAACACTGCTCTACATAGATTAAATAGAGATTCGCAGTGGGGCAATATAGTTCGGTTACCCAGGTCTATGAGACCTCCCCGGCAGAATTGCTTGATGCATGTTTTTTTGAACACAAACCTTGTGCCCCGATACACATCTGTTCATTTGCTTTGCAATTTATTTGGACTTACTAATCACTATAAAATCGCTAAGGTGTAAAGACCAGAACAGAGTTTTTTTGTTTCTTGTCAGCGTGATGACTGGATTCCCCAAGGCATTCTAGACAATGACTTAAGTATGTTTCATTTATAAAGAAATTAGAATCCATCTCTTCTCATTGTTGTATTTTCCAGCCCATAACCATTTAGCAGTTGAATGGAGCAAAGCCAGAGCAATTGCAAAAGTATCTAATGGAGAAATGAAACTATTCATCTTCAGCTAAGACCAGGGGGCAAATCACCCAGCAGGCTCCTTAATTTAAATCTGTTTAAAAGAAGCTCCACCCTTTACAACTCATGAAAATGCAGTGGGACCCCATTGTGGCTCTGAGACAGCATGGGCAATGTATAGATTCTGGTTGGGCAATTCCACCAGGAAGTAGCTGCTGCTTGCATTTCTGAATTGATTATGTTTTCTGAATATGCAAATTATTTTCTTCTTTGTCTTCGACAGATCGCCCCCAGAAAAAGGCCCCCATTACCCTACACGTGCCCACAAGGCTGTGATCTAAGGCCTAAGACCTAAGTAATTGAAAAAAGTGAAGGTGGAAAGAATTTAGGTGAGGTCAAGTTAGGTTAGGGTAGGGGACACGCACTGGTACAGCACCCACCCCAAGAGGAAACACCTCAGGATCCTAGTTACAGTAGCAACCCCCCAGGCTGACATGCAGTCCAGTCCCATCCCCTGGAAATGCCCGTCAATCTATCAAAGCCAGGTGTTACGTCAGCGTGCATTTGGCCTGGTCCAGCTGCCCGGGTCCTCGTTAATGAGGATCCTGAGAGCCAGATCAGCCTCCAGGAATGGAGGATGGTACCTCATTCAAGACTCCCTCAGCAACAGCTCATTCAACACAAAGTCAATCCAGCGTTTCCCCAAGATTCTCCAAAGAGACACAGTACCGAAGGAGTCCAGTCTCCATCTCTGATCACTGCATCCGTGTTTCACAGCCATACAGCAAAACAGGGAACACCTGGACTCTAAAGACTTAGACCTTCATCCTCTTACAAAGATACTGGGAGCACCACACACCCCTATTCAGTGCCCTCATGCTCTCCCAAGACATCGACTACTTCATAGGAATAGTCATCAAATACAGTCACTACCAAGTAAGTGAAACTCTTGATGCTTTTCACATTCTCTCTGCAAGCAGATGGCTATGCTAAAAAGGTCATTAAAGGCCTGGATCTTGGATTTTATCCAGGACACACACAAGCTCAGACAGTAACACTCACTTAGTCTCTTAAGAGCCCAGAGCAGAGCCTCCCTTTACTCCTGGAAGATCACAGTAGCATCAGCAAAGTGAAGATCAGTCAATCTTTCTTCACCAACAGATGCCCTCAACCGCTAGACCCCACAACTCTGCTCAACACCCAGCACATGCAAGCATTGAACAGAGTAGGAGCCTGCAAAGCCCCGGGATGTCACACAGGGCAGCTTGATCAACTGAGTTGAATGCTTTACAAAAATCAAAAAAGAATGCAAAGAAACTGCCAATATTTGCACTTGTGCTCACATGAGAACTCTCAGTGCCCGGATGCGGTTGATAGTAGACTTCTTAGGCGTGAAAGCAGACTGCTCCAGTTGCTGATAGGTGAGCAAGTGATCACGGATTCTGTTGAGGATGACCCTAGCAAGGATCTTACCTGGCATTGAGAGCAGTGTTATCCCACTGTGCTATCCCACTGTGTTATCCCCCTGTAGTTGCCACAATCCAGGCAATCACCGTTCCCTTTCCAGATAGGGACAACAAGTCTCGTGTTCCAGTCAGGTGGGATGATGCCCGTCTCCCAAATAGAAGCAAAGATTGCTGGCAATGCCAGGAGGGCAGCCTTACCACCAGCCTGGAGAAGCTCATCTTGGATACCACAGATCCCTTCCCTACCCTCACCCGGTTCACCACCTCTGCAATCTCAGTGAGACTGGGTGGTTCACAGCTAATAGGAGGATCAGCCTCAAGAACTGTGGACCCAGAGATGTCCAATGTCCTAGCCGCAGGATCAGCTTTAAACAGCTGCTCAAAGTAGATTACTCAGCCGGTTGACAATTGCAGTGATATCCGTAAGGACCATTCCATCACCAGCCCTAACTGCTACTCTGCAAGGATCAGATTCAGATGTGTGCAATGCTTCAGTTCCTCTGGAAGCAGGATGTGGGTCGCTAGATCATAGATGGTGTGTCACTTACGCACAGTTTCCTCTAACAAATGCATCCTTATCTGTCCTTAAAGCCCCTGCATCTCCATTCCCGGTATCAAGTAGTACACTGCGACTCCTTCTCGATAATTTCCAGGCAACCTTCAGGGTCTTGTTACGGAAAGTCTCTCACATCAGATTAGTATTAGCAGTCGCACCTAAGTCTGCAAGTTCCTCACACAAACTGCACGCAAACTCATTAGAGAGAGCCTGACCCTGGAGTCTGGTCAAGGCCAGCTTCATTCTCCTAGTAAGTGGTAGCGTACTGGACCTAAGCTGAATATTCACAGCAGCGATAACAAGTCTATGGTCAAAATTCACAAAATGGCCTCTCCCGCAGACCCCGCAGTTATGTCAGAGCCTCGTTTGCCCGTGAGGATACAATCGGTCTCCGTCGCCACACCACCAGTGTTGCAGTACCAGTGATGTGGTTCAGGGCGCTGGAACCAGGATCCAGCAACCCATAGCCCCTGACCTTTTTCAGTGTCAAGGAACATGGAAGCACTTTCACCACGCTTGCCACACCCGTGACGAGCGACACAATTCCTCAGAAGCTGCCCTTTCAGTGCCAGAGGTCGCAATGAAGTCACCCAAGCTGCAAATAAAATGTCTCCCTCATCGAAACATCACTCACCATGGTTGGAGCATACACTGAGACAACAGGACAGACACCCAGAGCGGGCCTCCATATGGGTCTCATGATGCCTTAATTGAAAGGAGGAGCCAATCCACTACAGCAGCAGTTACTCCCCGAGTACAGCAGCCATCAGAGTGCCCAGACCAGTAATAGGTCTAGCCACCTACTGAGATCTATCCACTCCCCTGGCTGCAGACCTCCAACAGTGCCACCACTGAAATGTGTTTATGAGTTTATGAAGCTCATTCAACAGGAGAAGAAGATGGTCATCATGCTGGAAAGACAAGATGTTCCACACACCTACCCAGATGGGCTGCCTCAGATTAGGACCCGAGTGTTGCAGTGCAGTGGGCATCACCTCAGCTTCATACCAATCCCGATCCCCAACAGATCCCACTGGTTCTCCAGCGGTCTCTTCCTGGGGTGAAGCTCTCGAGGGCTTCCCTCATCCCCTCCATGATGCATACAACATTCTCCAGCAGAGAGCAGAGTCCTGTCTGCTTCGTTGGAGCTCTGTGAAGTTTGTTTTTTCACAGTGGCTGGAGTGCCAATTGCACCACCAACCCCCATTTTTTCTAACTGCAATTTGGAGGACAGCTTGCAGGGCCAGGTGCAGTTTAGTGTCATACCCAGGAAGAATTTAAAATAATGAAAAATACACCTGGGCACTTTCCATGGGGAGACAGGGCTTAGCTATAAAGCCAGGTTATCGTGGCAAGAATGGATAGGCAATTCTCCACCTTCGTTAAGCACTTGCTTAGCTATGCAGTTGTTTTCCAACCTTTTCTTTTTTTCCTGTCCACCATTCAGTTCCTGCCTAAAAAGGTATTATAATAACTGGTTTAAAAACCCTTAATTACGCAACCATGATAATTCATATAAGCAAGAATAGCTATCCATCCGTCCCCTGGTCAGGGTTGCGAAAAGTACTGAAGTCTCTCGCAGTTGGCATAAAGCACAAGGCTGGAGTACATTATTGATGGGATGCCAGTCCATTGCAGGGCATACACACATACACACTCC
>JAODKL010000041.1:14526323-14538547 GCA_026780765.1 Petrocephalus schoutedeni
GTGACATTGATGATGATAGTGATGACTGATGATGGTGACATTGATGATGACAGTGATGACTGATGATGGTGACATTGATGATGATCGTGATGACAATGATGATGATCAGGTGGTGGGGCCATTACCTAATAGTTGTGGTATTTTTCCTGTTTTTGTAGAGTTTGTATTAAACTCAACAAAGAGTTTAATACAAACCCTACGAAAGCTCCCACCCTACGAAAATCTGTTTTTTATGATTATTTAGGAAGGTGTTTAGGTATGAAATGTGTGTGTTGTGATAAAAAGAGAACTGATCCAAATTTTGCAGAAAATTTCATCTGGGTCACCATGTATATGAGGAAGATGAATTCATAATTATTAGCGTTATGATGACCACCAATGTGACAAAAAATTGCTGAATATTAACATTACTACAGCTTCCAGCATGGTAATGTGGTGCAATTCTAAATTTGGACATGGAACAGATAGTTTCACATTTCTAACCATCTTTACTGGAAGTAATTGGGTCATTTCTTATAACCTTCAACCTTTGCCATACAGAAAGACTTTGATGCGTTCTTACAGTTTGTTTCAACTTATTCTGAGTTCCTTTCCATGTATTCCTCTAATTTTATGTGTATTTCTAGGCTGAATGGGTTTCCATATGTTTTGAGTGCTGTTTAATTAACCTTTAAATGAATACATTACTTTTATTATATTTCACGATCGACACATGTCTGTTATCTTACTGGAGTATTTTCTCTCCTTCTCTTTCGTATCAAGTACGCCAATACAGTTCCTTGGTGTTTAATTCAAGTATCTTTTGTCTGTAATTGCTAGCATGTTAATTGTCAGGGGTTTCTGTGACAATGAGGTGATCTTTGATAGCAGAGACTGGATTCAGTGATTAGTATGCGTACGCTTAATCATGTGTGTGTCAGTTATTCATTGATTTCCCAGACAGGCCTCTGGGTTGTGCCTCTGGAAGTGTGCCATTGGCCTGACTGAGTGTGGATTTTCATTTAGTATTCTGGTCTAAATGACATGCTACCTATATTGATTAGCATTGCCAAATTGCTCTGTGTGCTAGTGTCCTGAGAGGAACTAGCACGCCATCTAATGTGTGGCCCTAGGGCCTAAGCCTGGATGTACGCGAGGCTCAGACTCACAGTGACAGCATAAGGACACTCAGTGACGTGCATCTCATTGCTGCTTGCATGCTTTATCGAGTCCTACATTGTGAGCTGTGGTTTAATTTGGCCACATACTGAGATGCTGAAAAATGCAAAACTCTCAAACAAGATTGCTTGGTACATTTGCATAGAAGAACTCTCTTCAGCATTCTGTAATTATAAAGTGAAGACAGCATCAACGATTTCTCTAGTAATTAGGCAAATAATAAGTATTAATAGATTTTTCCAGAGGGTTATTCACTCAGGCAGTATTCATTTCCCATTCTTATAATAAAAATAATATTTTGTCGTTAAAATGCTTTATTTTGATAATCTCAGATATATATCATACGGTACTGTGCAGCAGCCAAAGACAATGTTTAAAGCTATTTATCTGGGTAGTAAGTATCTATTTGCGCAGAAAAAAACAGCAATAAAATAATGATAAATAATAATTTCCTCTGTTCTCCAAAGAACTACTTAAATCTTGTTGGGTGGCCATCAAAGCACCGCTAAGTTTCCTAGACCTTACCTTGTATTTCACTGCTTAATTGATTAGCTATTTTATCATTGTTGCTGAGTCAAGAAATGCACAGGTATATCAGTAAAGGCATACATAAATATAAAGAATTAAGTAAATAAATTATTTGTCTGTTACTTTAATTTGTTTCTCTGGATTTATTTCATGAAGGACACCTGTTCTTTTGAGGTTATAAGGACCTTCCATTAATGTAAGTCCTTCACACCCTATACTTCTCCTTCATATATAATAAATAATTTAACACACTGAACATCCAAATGCTATCCAAATGTTTTAATTAGTTCAAAGTTATAAATTATATTATTAGAAAAAATTACATCACATATTTGGAATTTTTTATACATAAAGTGGTGTTTTGAATAAAAAACTTCATTTTATCTATAACTGAAATCTTTGAACACACTGAGCACTACTGGAAAGGAAAGCCTATGGGAGGTTTACTTGCGAAAACAGAGGGAAGAACGAATAATGATTGGTTCAGAGAAGTAACCAATCAGATTGTAGAGGAGGCAGGTCCTAGTAGCAAAAGGAGACTGGACCAGGACATCTGACTGGTTGGTCTGACATCTGACATAAGATCTGATTTTTCATTCTGCCCTCAGAACGTTTGTGTAAGTAAAACTCCCATGAGCCAAAAGAAATACAAGGATAAGAATTAATAAATTGCAAAATATCTACATGGATATTGAGCTGTTCTGTGGATTCTGGTGATATTTTTCAATTTTCTGTCATGTGACAATTTTAGTGACTTCAATACAAAGAAAATTTGTCCTGTTACTTATTTCTCAGGGTATTGGTCAGGTTATTGGATTCCCTGAATCCCAGTCCAATCACAGTAGTCATTACTGGTATGGGGGCTATCTGCAGGCAAGTTTTATTGGACTGGCCTGACTTTCTGTGTGTCAGAAATGAGCCACATGTTATTCATTTCTTTGGACTGCAGACTGATCCTGTGCACCCTGGTCTGATTTAAAGTTCATAAGATCAATCTATATGTCATGGAGGTATCATTTATGCATGGTTAAGCAGAAACGGGCCTCTGGTAAGCTGTGGCATAGGGGGGTGTTTCATCAGCTCGCATTTTCAGACGTGTATGGCTTTAGCCCAGGCAGTATGAGTCGCTTTCAGTATACTAAGGCAAATGAAATACAAAAAAGGGAAATAAAATAAAAAATGTAAACACATAAGAAAAACATTTCTTCCCAGCACCCAACTCATTTTGCAAAATTAAGAAAGCAAGGGACTGGGTGATAGCAGCTATGGAGAGCATAATACTTTTATCATAATTAACATCGGTGGAAATTCTATGCACTTTTGAAGGCTGAAACTTTTGAATTTAGAAATTGGCAGTCGACCACACAAAGCGCTGATGCAAATTTAGATTAGTTTAGAAGAAAATAAATAAAAAAACCTCACCTGGTTGCCGCTCTCTGTTCCGAGTGCATAACCCGCAGAGAGCAAAATCCGGCTTCTGGTATCAGCCAGATCCTTTCTGAATCGCTACATTAGGACACTTGAAGCACTCAGTGGGACTGACATTCAGGCCACTCTGGCACTGTCATCACCTGGGAGCAGGTCAGACAGTGACATTCCTGCATCAAATTATCAGCCAATAGGAAGCAAAGGGCTATACAGCCCAGTAATGCGCATTTCCTGCACTCCTGTCATCCAAGGACAGGAATCTTGATGGTTGCAAAGGTGTGCAGACAACGGAGGCGCATTGACATGCGAGCAGTGAACACAAGCCCCTCCGGCGGCTCTTTTGCCATAAGAAAACATTGACTTTGGCTCACGGTTAATCTACCTGTGAGTAATCGCACTAGTATCTGGCAGTGCATTTTCAGAATCTAGTTTTCGGTTCCAGAATAAACGCAGAATGCCACGGTAGTTTGACCACATTGTTTTGTTCTTCGTTTAATTAAACGGTATATGTGTCATTACGAAATAGAGGCGGAGATTATCCTCTTCTAGTGCATTCAGAATATCTGCATTGTTCTGGTAGATCTGACACTCAGAATGGGGCTGCTCCCATCAGCATGTCTGGCACACATTCTCTGGTTCTCACAGGTGATTCTTTTTTTTTTTTTTTCGTTCTGAAAGAATGAGAAAAGAGAGAAGTGCAGCAGAGTGGAGGTTACCGAAGGGCGGAATACGTTAAACCTGTCTATATTCACACACCAATCAAGCCGATCTCCGGGCGATCATTGCTGGAGAGGGGAGGACAGCTGATTCATGTGGCAGCCAGTGAAAATAAGTTGGGAAGCCCATAGCTGCAGCCAGCTGAAGAGAGCCTGCTGGCTCTGGGAACGTCCTGTTGCACTGGTGCCACCTGGTGGCTGGTCATCCAGAATTGGACGTTATGGGAGGGTTCTAATTCTTCTAATATTAATGAGTAGCCAAAGAGAATTAGAGAACTCCGTTTCTCACAATTGTATCCCTGATAAAGTTGTGAACAGGCACCCATGCTTTGTTAAAAAATATACAAGAGCAATAATCTTGTATTGGTATCTTACTGCCACTATGAGGAAATTAAAATCAGGACATCCAGTCCAGGTTCTGTGCTGGTTTTCTTGTGGCATGTAAGCTGTTAACCTCATTACACAAAAGGCTAATTCAGCTATACCTGGGGGACGCTGACTGTCTGTGGCATAGTGGTATGTGAGCAGTACAATCACCTTACATCTCCAGGGCTGGGGGCTCTAACCCTTTCCCGTGTGACCTGTGTTTGCATGTCAGGTGGGCCTCGCTTTACACTCCAGGTTTCTCCAGCAGTCCAATGATGTACAATTAGGTATGTGCGCGTTTCTGGTGATGGCATCCCACTTGGGACACCTTCCTGCCAGATACTGCCTATTAATAATAGGAACTCTAACAACATCCCTAACATAACCCACCTCAGCTTACTACTAGATCAGCAGTTCAGGAAGGAATGGATGGAGATTTGGAACTTAACTGAATGCTGAGTGTTTAGATACAATGGAAACATCACAGTTTCACACTGCCACAGCAAGACCTTAATTAGGGTACGCTACTGAATTTGTGTGACTCCCATTTCAAAAACTGTTCTGATCTTGACAAGGTTTTTTCAGGCAATATTTGGCAAAATTTATCTTTTATAGGGCCATAGTCTGAAAACTAAAACAAGGCAGAAACAAAAGGCAAATGCCATACTGTGCCAGAGGGTCAAAACGCCTCAATGTGCAAATACCAAAAGAGTGTATATAAAAAGTGTAAAAGAGTGTATATAATGATCCTCCTTGTTTAAGCATCTCCCATTAAAAAACGATGGATTCCCAAAAATATAGTTTCTCCCAAGAAATTCATATGGGCGACTCTGGGTAATTCTGAATTCTTTAAGCAAACAGTTTATTGCCTAAGCGTTCGATATTGGTAAAACTTTTATCGCCACCAGTTTTAACACCTTTGGTTTCTTCCTGGACCCGTGTGCAGTAAGGTCCATTTACTTGGCATATCTAATTCAGCCATACTTTGCCTTCCCCCTATGATAGACTGGCATCTGGTACAGGCTCTTCCCCTGCCTTGGACTATGGACTTGAGCTTATAGATTTCATACAAATATTTGCAGATGCCTAAGACCCCAGTATGCATTTTTCTTAGATTTTTCCTTTCCCTTGTTTTTCTTTGATTATTTCGCTTCTGTGGGCCACTTCCCGGTGCCCCCTTACCAAGCAGGGCTAGTTATCTGAATTTCTGCAGTCACCAAACTTAATTTGTATTATTCTGCTGCCCTGCCTGACCCAAACAACTCTAAAAAGAAGGCATTTCCTCGGGCCGGGTTTGTATGGCCCATTATGGAACCTTATGAAGAAAGATGACAACATTTAAGGCTTTGTTTTCTTGTCACAGAAGCAGACCTGCAGCTAAACCACAGGCTATTTCTCGCTCTGTCCTTGAAACCCTCGGTCGGAGACACACACACACACACGCACGCGCGCGCACAGTGCAGTCATTAGCATCGATGTGACAGACGTCAGAAAATCAGAAAACATCATGAATTAATGAGGCCACTCGCAGCACTCGCACATTCCCAGATTTATTTCCGAGTTTGCACATAAATGCTTCCAGAAAGGACATGTAGGATTTTTATGCTAAATATGTGTGAAACGCAACGAGGGACCAGACCTGCCATCCGTCTTGAGAGGGAGAGGTTGAAGATTGTGGTTTTCCGTATTAATTTGCTCCATTCGCCCCTTGTCCCTGTGCGCTGTGTAAATCACTGTACTTTATGTTGTTTCACCCTCACTAGCCCAGGTGAGGGTATTTGATCCCACACTAAAATGCCCTTTATTACAATTTACATTAATTACAATTCACTTGGATTGCCCCCCCAACTCATTACCTCACTATTTCTGTCTCACAGTTATTCCTATTGAATTCTGCTGGTGTTCCACTGGATTTTAGATCTTCATTATGATCTTCTTGAAATGTTTCTACCTGTGTGCGTGTGTCATGTAAAAGACTCTTGTTTGTCCTATTGACTTATTATTTACTTACTTATTTGTCATTGTTCTTTTGCTTGTTTGTTAGATTTATTCAAGGGGACTGAGCAGAACTGGAGACAAACAGGATCGTAGGGGACCAAAACGGGGGAGAGGAGTACTGTACATGGACAACAGGACAATGTAGCATCAATGACGGAAGCAGGGAACACGGGACTGGGAGACTCTTATAAACAGGGTTAATGAGGGATCAAACGAGAGGCAGCCGGAGTGACACGAGGCTGGAGCAAGAGGTGGGACTACTGATGAATAGGAGTGGCTCTTTGAGGCTGTGCTGGGGAGGAAACAGGAGGGGTGGAGGCGGGGCAGGACATGACAGTGTGTTCAGCCAAGTATGACGTATACGAAAAACAATAAAGTGATAAAATTGATGTGCTTGATTGTTGTCCAACTAATTATGGGCAGTTAATGTGAAAATAAAACAATGTCAGTATTCTTTGGAGCACTCTGTCCATTATTTGGCGAATATTTTGTTCTCATCTTTAAGGACCAATGTTATTTCCATCCAGCCATGGGGGGGGGGGGTATCTGTGGGAATTTTCAACCATTTATCCAGAAGAGCATTTCTGAGGTCAGGCGCTGATATTAGACATGAAGGCCTGGACTGTAATTGTCATTCTAGTTCATCCAGAAGGTGTTTGATGGGGCATTGCACTTGGTGATGTGAGGCTTGCACACAGCTGCTCGGCCATGGAAGCTCATTCCATGAAGCTCCCAGCACACAGTGTTTGTGCTGGGGTTAATGCCAAAGATAGTTTGGAATTCTGCAGTTATTGAGTCAACAGAACGTTGGCAACCTTTCCGCACTATGCACCTCGGCACTCAGAGACCCCACTCTGTTACTCTATGCAGCCTGCCACTTCGAGTCTGCCAAATTGTGGGCAGCAGCATAAATTTTAGAGGAAGCAAATTGATGTCAGACAAAACACAATTACAGATATAATTTTCAGGCTGCTGCCAACAACAGCAGAAGAGCTAATATTTTGGAAAATAGGATTCATTTTAAAGCATCCAATCCAGATTCCGCACACAGACAAAGCAGCAGACCATCTCCAGGAATGCATTGCGATTTTTTCTTTATTAAGATACCTTCAATTGTTTCTGTATTACATTTTGTTTTCTTCATTCAGGATCTGGGTATATTTAAAGTTAACAAGTGAAAAAAAAAATTGCATAAAAGTATTTGCATTAAACCGAGAAGGAGCCTCGTATAGAAAATGTTGCGCAAACGCATTATCTATCGATCTTTTCTTTTAGACAAAACGCAGAGGAGGCAGCCATGCAGGCAAAATACAAATGTTATTAACAGCGTGATATTCCTTAACGCAATTTCGTAAACCCATCATGCTATAAATCAGTCGGGCATAATACATGTGGACAAGGTGTAAGTACTAATAAAAAAATACATATATATTGTTCTCGTGCAAGCATATTTATTTTCAAACTAATCTTGTATTTCATATTACCGAGTATTACATTGTGCATATAGTTTTATATGCACAATGTTTTTTTTGGATTTATTTAATTTATTTACCTCTCCTCTCAGTAATTCTTACTGCACGCTATGATGCTTTTTCATTGGTTGTATATGCTACTTTTGTCGTCTCCAAAATACACTGGAAAGACTGCACTCCTAAACTCTGGGAAGTGCTGTCGGGCTTGTGATGCCTGGTTCTAACATCAGAG
Source organism: Petrocephalus schoutedeni (assembly GCA_026780765.1). Lineage (NCBI taxonomy): Eukaryota > Metazoa > Chordata > Actinopteri > Osteoglossiformes > Mormyridae > Petrocephalus > Petrocephalus schoutedeni. The sequence continues at coordinate 14,534,222 of JAODKL010000041.1, forward strand.
TAGCAGTTTAAATTGTTTCAGCATTTCTAACTGACACCACTAACCTGTCTCCACATTGTAGCATTATTAGTATTCATATGTTTTGTATGTCATATTTCAGTTAAGTCAGCGTTGCTCCTTCGGTTATGTTTCAGAAAAAAAAATGCCTTTCTGTTTCGCTTCACTCTTACACATTTTAAACTTTTCTTTTACGTAATGTTGTCAGCTACGTAATGTTGTCAGCTACGTAATGTTTTCAGCTAGTGAAAGATGCTAAAGAGGAACTGCTTGCTGTGGGTAGGAATTAATAGCTACGGTAAGAAGAAAGGATCCTCCTGCAAGTGTCCACCTGCAGGGGGCGCCAGGGAGACGGGCCTGACAACTGCCCCGACATTCCGGGATTAAAGCAAAACTGTCGATTAGAGGTGGCATCCATCTGATGACCCTACAGCTGGATGGAGTCTCAAGTGCAGGAGTAACTGACAGCAAGTCCCAGTAGGCGTGACCCTGACCTGTGCATCCAGCGAGTAAGCCTCCTTTTTTTAGGTTACACCTGTCCATTTCAACTCTCATCCACCATGAGAAAACCAACGATTTTTTTACTTAAAAAAATGTTAGGCCCAGAGATGGAACATCATCAAAAGCAATAAAATATTGGCAGCCGCAATCTGCCATGCCGGTCTTTCGTAGTGTCCTATTTTCAAAATATATTCTCGGCAGCAAAGACAGGAAGGTTATATCTACACTATATCTTGATAGTGAATTTGTTTCTCTCAAAAACCTTTTGTTATGCATTATTAATATATTTATTCATATAAAGATGACAAGAAAAAAACAACAAAAAGTAAGTACTTCTGAGGGGAAATAGCAGGCTGGGGAAATGAAACAAGCAAAGAACTCTGGAAAGGTTAAAATGTTGCAAGCATGCGTGCTGATAAGAATATGGATCATTAATAATTCAGATTTGTGAACTTTTTTGCTGTTTTTACTGCCTTAAAAATAAAATACAAAAGGAGTGAAATTCTAAATTAATCCTATTCAGAGGCACCCTCAAATTATTAAAAAAAAAAGCTTAATCCATACTAACAGTGATACTCCATCATGTTGAGAGCAGAACACCTCAGCCTTCACAGAGGGGGTGACATTTGCATAATTCAGACTGAGACTTTGCCCTGGACCAGCAAACAATTACATGACACAGGTGGACAGAACAGGGGCATTATTTGGGATTTGGGTGGAACAGACAACATCAGCACAGGGGAAATACACCGTGAAACAATCATCACACTGACTGACCACGTGAGATGTAGTATGGTACAAAACTAGATGGCTCATAATCACTGCAAGGGTGACCGAGTTTGTCATCCGACTTCACTCTGACCCTGGAAGCTAACTTTACATTTTATTTAAAAAAAAAAGAAAGAAAATTTATTCTACTTCTTTAGGGTCTTCTGTAAAATTTTATTTATTTTTAATGTAGGGCCACTGCAACTGTATTTACGTAATTCTGCGATATTCTTCATCAAAGCATTATTGGGTTTCTAAGAGCTATTAAGCTGTTCCCAATAAAGCAAACATTTCCCATAATTCCATAAAAAAGCAGCCTGTCGTCTTTGATACTGCCTATGTATCAGCTGTCTCATGCCTCCGGCAGCTCATATTTTTCTTGTTTTGTCCTGCTAAACCAAATAGCCATCGGATAGGGATTGGATGAAAATAACTGCACCGCTCATTAAGTAGCTCTGTTATCTTTCATGAAGTTATTTGTAAGTGGGAGATATTGATCCGGGAAACATCAATGGTTTCTCCATTTTACAGCATGTTTGGTGAATCAGCTTTACAAATTGCTTTTTGGAGAACACCACTTGAGTCGATAAAAATTGTATTCAGCATATTAAACCCGATTCGACCGCAGCCTTGAGTACTACACATATTTCAGTTGAAGACCACCATTTTCCATTTGGCCTTCTTCAGCGATGGTAGCACACTTTGGACCTGACTAATCTTTAACTTAGTATGGAGCCTTAATGTGCAGCTCTAGCTCGAAATATTCACCCATTCTCTCCAGAAAATGAAGGGCATGGCATCCTGCAGCAGGGAAAGATTTCACGGGAATGATAAAGCAAAATACACAGATGTAAAGGCACCGCTTGCAGGCAGAAGGACAGGGAAGGACACATTCAGAACACCAAATCTCATTATTACCAGTGAATACAGTTTCACTTAGTTATTCTATGTTTTTTGGCGTTCGTTTTGATTGTTCCTGCTACCCCTTTGGTTTAACATAGAATATAGGCAGAAAATTGAGTGAATGTGGTGCACTTAGCTTTATGAACATCGCAGTAGGTAAAATAGGGGCAGCTTCTCGCTTACGTAGGGAAGAGTCTGATATGGGTTACGGGGGTGATCTTTGACATCTTAATGATTTATATACAGACGTTTGTGTATTGGAGGGGCAATTAATGAAGCCAAATTAAATGTTACGGAAAATACATCCCCCCCCAAATCCTACACCCCCGGTCGAACAGTCTTTTCGTTTCACCTGGAATTAAACAAGTGAATGGTTATATTTAAATAAGTAGCTAATTTACTAATAAGTAGCTAATTTACACCTCCATTAAACCAGCACTACACCATTCCAGTTTCGTTTCAAAAGCTGTATGTTGTTTATATATTGAAAGGAAGAGCGATGGTAGTAATTTAACGGCCAGAAATTGCCCTATACAGAAGCACAACAAACAATATCATAGTTTGTTCTTTGAAAAGCAAAACAGATGCATCCCACATAAGTGCCGTAAAGGAAGCCGCAATGCATTTTCAGATGAAGGTGTGGAAGGCATTCCTGTGATGTTTAAGTCAAGATTTCTCATCTATTTGGACTCCTATCTAGAGGTTTACCGCTACCCTCTCTGCAGTCCATTATCAGGGCTTGTCTGACTTATACCACCTAGCATCAAAGAAGAATTTTCACCATCAGCCTTCAAAAAATTGGGTGGAAGAGAGCATTTTCCAGCAGTACTTTGAAGAGTACCCTTATATCACTACCCTCGCCGTTGCCTTTTCATCGTATATTGAGTCAAGGGAATCAAAAAGGTCCACTTAAGATTGGTGCTGGGCATTATTGTCGGAAGCAACACAACACGCCTTTGTTGTCTGGTGGTGTTTAAGACGGTCTCGGTAGCAGGAGTAACGAGAATAGGTTGGGCTGGCGAGGCTTCGTCCTTGTCCCGAATGCACCGAGCAGGGCTCTTATGCTCAATGTGTTTGTTTTTTGCTGCCATGTGTGGCCTGACATCACATTGATCTTCCCATGTGCCGATTCAGCAAAGTTACCAGCCTATGAAGAATGCCTGGCACTATTTCCCGGAAGGACACGGATGGTGACGGCACTCTCTCTTTCATCCCGGTGTTTGACACAGCTGCAGGTGACCCTACAAGCCGCAACGACTCAGATCCCGAAATCTATCACTTTAATTGGAGACTCACTGATTCTGCTCTAATTAATATTAGTGTCTCTCAGAACCATGCTCGTCCTTCGGACTTCTGTACCTGGCTGATATGCTACAAACAATTCATAAGAAGTTATATGTGGAACACATTTTTTCAAGGATGCAGAAACAGCTTCATAAATTGGACACAACAGAATAAGCTGGATTCGCTTCGCAGATGCAGTGTACAACCCAGATTGTTATATTTGATAATACTGATATCAAATAAAGGGAAGGATATTTGCAATGCAAGCATATAATGATGGTGAAAACTGCAAGCAGGTTGTGAAAATATCGCTAGCGTCAATATTTACGGGCACAGGCGACCCATGATTATAATGTAGGTGACAACTTGTTTTAGTTTTACAAGAATCCCAGCATGCCATGGGCTTAGCGGGGTCCGGGAGATGCCTGACACATGACAAGAGACTGTCAGGTAATTTGCATAGTGTCAGCCCCCGCCGCGGCATGCACCAGTGTGCCTCCCAAATCCCTGTCCCATGTCACCATGATTAAACCAACAGCCCATTCACCATTCAGGAAATGTACATGTTACATGTGCAGATTGCTCTAGGTACAAGTGGTTATATTTCACTATTATAGCTGCTATAATACGTTTTTTTATGATTAAAAAAACAGATCATATACAGTATTAATATGCTCTAATTACCTGCATGTCTCCGCTTGCTCCAAAGAAAGAGCTGGGGATTGTCTCTACATCGCTGAGGTGTTTTTTGAAGTCATCGTGTTAGAATATGAATCCCGGAACCCCAGAACCATCTGGAATGTTCTGGAAAAGGGAAGTAACGGCAGGTACGAAAAAGCAGGCAGAAAACAGATTACTAATAAAATATGTAAA
>JAODKL010000041.1:14547778-14557907 GCA_026780765.1 Petrocephalus schoutedeni
TATTTGCAAAATGCAGCCTTGCTTTACCCTGCTTCTCATTGATGAAGGGCTTCTTCCTTGCTTTATGGAACTTCAGTCCTGCTTCTAGGAGTCTGATACTAACTGTCCTAGCTGGGCATGTCACACCACTTAATGTTTCCCATTCCTTTTGAAGGTCACTTGATGTCATGAGAAAATGTCGGATAAGAAAATGGCCATCTCTGGCATTAGAAAGTCACTTCCTCCTTTTACCTGGCTGGTTTCTGGTCGTTCCCAGTGTCTCCTGATTCACCTTGTGCTTAAATTTTTAAAAGTTTAGTTTTTGATAGCATGTCCTACTAGTTTGTGTTGTATGAAAATAAGAGAGATTAAAACATAATTTAATAAGAAAATTGTCATCTGTGTTCAAGAGAAATAACATATGGACCTCGAATTAGAGTGAACATTCATTTTTAACCAGCCAAATTGTACCTGCTGTGGTGGATTTACACCAATAATGCATCAGCGCTCCGAGCTGCTAAGGCACCTTCTTCCTCGCGCTGGGACACAAATACACACAATAAACTCTCCTCATGTGGTGACACAACATTAGCCCTAACTGAGCGAGTCTGTGCAGCCAACTACTGCAGCGTGCAATTTCGGCAATAGAACAGGCCGTTTGTAAAAGTTTTGTTGCAGAGGGAGTGACCGTGCAGGACATAGCAGCGGTTAAAGACACTGGCTCGTAGTCTGAGGACTGCAGATTTATGTCCTAAGAAGGGCACAGCTTACCCTGAATAGTCCCAATAAAACATCCAATAGCCTTTACAATGGGCCAAACATCATAAGCAGCTAAATATAAAAGTCTTAGCATTCTGTCTGTCACATCTGTGCAAGGTAGATAAAGGGTATATCGTGGTCTACCTTTTGGCACATCCGATGAGTCACCTGGTCTCATTGAAATGGTTTTCCCCCACAAAAGTGTCACCTATGTCTCAGATACTATCTGGCCTTGATAGTGTCCAGTTTCCGCTGTTATCTTGATGACATTATCCTCTCTGCTGATACCCGGAGAAACAGGAGCCACACTTCAAGGAGTCACCTTCAGGCTGGAGGACTGCAGGAGGCCCTGCTGACAGCTACAGAAGCACACGGAAGGGGTTTTACGAAGTGCATCTCTATCAAACCCCGTACTGAGTAACAGTGCGACAGTGAGACGAGTACTGAAGTGACTTAAGATGTATGTGCGACAGAAAGCATCATTAGTGTCAGCCAAGACGGAGGGCATGATACGCTGAAATGAGTGAAAAGAATAACATAATTTGAAGAAAAAAAGTGACAGATCACTGTAGTTACAGTTTTCATTTCAGATATAATTACGCTACGCAACATGATTCTCAACTCAGCTTTCAACTTCTCAACTTTATTGTCCCCTGAGGACAATTGGTTTTGCAGCAAGGCAAGCCCAAAGCGAACATAAACCAAACATGAAAGAACATAGAAAAGGGAGAAGACACCAGACCAATAGCCTGAGGGCAACAGTGCACCCCGACTGTCACCTCAGAGCATTAAACAGCAAAAAAAACTTTTATAATCTACCAATCATAATATACATATGAATGACATAAATAACCCCAAAATAATCCGGCAGGTCACTGCTGGTAATATTAACGGCAAATTTATGCTGAGCGTAATGAACCAGCCAGAGTCTAGTTTTAAGTTTACTGAAGACATGTTGTATGCTATTGCAATGTGCAAAATAGCTAGCTATATATATATATATATATATATATATATATATATATATATATATGCACATATGATATATATTATTATACATTATATTATAGGCCCTATCAATATGTTTTGGCAAGACAATTAATGAGCAGTATTGAGCAGTATATGCATGCTGCACATATTTACTAATAAAATACTATAATAATAGAATAAAAATAATAAAATTTCAAGACCATGATTAACATCCATCCATCCATTTTCCAACCCGCTTTTTCCAATCAGGGTCGCGGGGGGTCCGGAGCCTATCCCGGAAGCTACGGGCACGAGGCGGGGAACAACCCAGGATGGGGGGCCAGCCCATCGCAGCCATGATTAACATTTCACATAAAATGAAAAGTGTATGATATTTTGAGGCTGCCAACCCATGTTGGCACGGTGCCCCCGGGGCATGGTGTAGAGCACCGATGCTTCACGCCTCCTGGATTGGGGGGCTGGTCCATGTGCGTGCAGTTGACATGTTCTGCCTATGTCACACACGTTTCCTCATAGTCATAGTAGTCAGCCTAATTTGTGTCTCTAAATTGCCTGTGGAGTCCTAAAGCTCCCTGAAACAGGCTCCTGCCCCGCCCGCACCTGTCACCCTTTTCTGGGTAAGTGATTAGAAGGTGGAAAGATGGAGGACCCCTTACATTAACTAATTAACTCCTGTGTAATTAATGGATGGTACTTAAAAAAAATAAAAGGCATGAAATTGGTTTCTACTGAAAATGTGACCTTACGGTCAAACAGAGCATTCCCATATAATTTAAATATGTTGAATATGTTGTCTTGTCAATAGGTGTCATTGATATCGGCACACAGATCTGGAGGTACTTTTGAGATATTTTATAATTTTAGGATTTGAGATTTGATGTTTGAATTGGATATTTATTCAGCGGTTACAAGTGATACCAGCAATAACAGCTGGCTGAGAAAACATAAGCATCGACCTTGAAATTCCCGCAGCACCGAGACATTATACAGCTTTAGCTACGTCTCCCACACAGCCCACCTTGGACTAACCTTCCTAGAAGAACCACTTCACCCAGAGCTCTCTTTCTGTGAAACACTGATCTAGATACTGTAAATGTAGATTTCAATGTAGAATTTTTATATATCATAATACTTTACAATACTGTATGCAAATTTTATCGTTAAAATTGTAATATTATCCATCCAACCGTCTTCTACTCACTTGTCCTGAATAGGGTTGTGGGGTTGCCTGGAGCCTGTCCCGGGCAGCAATTTCAATTCCATGTAAAATAAATTATTTTTATCTCTGGAATTAGCTTCATAAAGTAAGTGATTAAACTGCTGTTTATTAATCTTTGCCGCCACCCCATACGGAGCAATATGTGCCAGGAAGAAGTGCAAAACGCTACAGGCCTGGATTTAAGTGACCTCCCCCCTTAGCACAGCAATTGATCACCGGCCCAGTGCCGACATAGCTAATGAAGCAAAGCTGACCTTCTTGGTCTAATTAGCTTGTTAGAATTAAACAGGGTCAGTTGGGCAGAAAGAGGAAGTCGAGTCGGACACAAGAGTAAGTATGCGGCTATTTTTGTAGCAATGCATTTAGGGAAATGGGACACTAAGAGGCAGAAATGGTGCATTGTCAGTAAGTTGGAATAACTAAATGAATTGAATGAACTGTATTATAAAATTTTGTATTATGAATCAGTTACATGTTTGTCATCATGAGATGAATGCATTAAAGAGGCTCGACAGGAGTAATACGCCAGGGGTGGGCAGTATTGTGTATGCAGACTTTTGGGATAACCCTTAGGTCAGCTGTTCAAACCCAGGTGTGAGGGCTCTTCGGCCAATCAGTCCTATAATTAGTAGCCTAATTAGGGAGTTGCAGCGAAAATAGCCCTTTCTGCCCACCATAGTTTCAACAGAAATGCAATAAAACTAGGATTTCATGTTGTTAGTTTTAGTACTTTTTCCGTAGTTACGGGCTCATTTTCTGTTTGTTTTAGCAACAAAGCTATGCTACCTCTCATCCTGTTCAGGTGACAGACCTTTACAGCTGTTTCCCCATAATATAACAAAACAGAAGTGTTATGTAACACCTGTAATTATCTGAAAAAATCTAAAGATGATGTAAACTAGAAAGGAATACATTTTAAAAAGTGCTAATTTTACTCGCATGCATTTAAAAGTGTAAAATGGATGCTAGTCAAGCATTTCATCAACCACAAAAAAACAGATGTAACATGAAGAAAGTCAACTGGGGAATTTAATTTATTCTAATTCATTTTTGTTAGCATTTTGAATGTGTCCCATGCATAAGTGGAATGCGTTCATACTTGTTACAAATTTACACCTGTGAATTGCTCTGGTGTCAGCAGCCTGGGACAGTGTGCAAACCTGCACCGAAACTCAGCAGACCAGGTGTCCTCACGGGCAGCTGAGGGGGCCACTTTCACCAGCGGCCGACCCTCTGCACAGGGTTGATTTAAAACATATTTAAAAAAAAAAGGTGAGATTGTGTTCCAAAAGACACATAATGAGGAAAAAAGCAGTATGTTTGTTATTATGTCCTTGCAAATGCAGCATGTTAATACCGGAGATGGATTAACCTCAATGCTGGGAACGAATTGTGATTTTTAATCTCAAAAACTTCCCCTCAAATGCCGACATGAATAATGGACAAGCTCAGGACAAGCCAGGATTGTTTCTCTTTATGTTAATATGTTTGTAGGCTGCCCTTTGTCTCGGGCCCGCTGCGCCACACACTGCCTGGTCCTGAGTTGCCAGCGTGGCACTTTTCCGTCTCTGGGGAGGATATGTCATAGTTGCTAATGAGAGAGAAATGGGCGTGGGTGGTTTTAATTAAAGTCAATAAATAGTTTGGGCTTCTCCCTTTTTTATCACAGCAATAAATAGAATAAATAGCATGTAAGGAAAGTGGTACACACTTTCTAGCAATCCTCTGTGCTGTAAGAACCCTGTGTTTGTACTGTATAGTTACTCAGAATATAGTAGCGGACAATATGTATTGTGTTTAAAGTAGCATTTGCTGTATGTTTCATCTTCCAAAATGATGATGTCAAGGATGGAAAACTCCATTCTCTTTCTAAAAAGATTATTTGATAACCCTACCATTGCTATTAACATGCAAGCCAAAGATCTGCAGGGACTATATACAGTATAAGAAATTGGATAGCTCTATGCTAGCTCTATGCTAGCTCTATGCTAGCTCTAGTCTTATTTACACCAGTTAGAACATAAGAAGAATGTGTCAAGTTGTTTCTTGTCTTATTATATAACACATTAAGTAGAGAAGCCTGCTGAAATTCTTTTTATGTGTTCAGTGCTTATACTGGCAAGAAAATCAGTGCATATTAGCATATTACCCTCAGCTTGCAAATGGCGTAGGCTGCAAAAGTTACCCTAGCTGCACACAATTATTATAATTTTTTTCCCCCTGGTGTGATATGTTTCTGTTTATTTGTGGCTAGATTTTAACTAGAAAGGTATTTCTTAGGTGTGATGTTCCTGTCAAGATAATGTCTTTACTACTGTGAAGGAAATACTCATTTAAACTTAAGTTTAACATTGAATTTCACTATTCAGTTTTAGATGAAGCTGTCTGGAACATAAAAGTCACCAAGATCAAACCTTCTGTGATGCACTTTATAGCAAACACTTGCCAGTTTCTTGTGTTCTGTACTGTACTTGTAGCCTACTGTAACTTTTGTTATATTTACCTAGTTTCCATAGTAACAGTTTAAAAATCTCTTCAGTTTCAAGCTCTGAAATACATACTGTTATTTGTGATCCTCACAATGTTACTGGGGCATCCCAGCGACCATGGACACAATAAGTGATTAGAAGCCAGATGGGTCGATGGTCACTGTATTATGCTTTTTAAATTGTATTTCCTCAAAATGAGAAACTAAACTTTTGAACTAAACTTTTAACTTTGAATATCAGTTTCTTTTGGCAGTGCTTTACATGTAGTGCACCATCAATGCATTCAATATACATTTGTGCAATATTCAGTGCACCTTCATAATGCATTTATAAACCATTCATAAGTGGCATGTAAGTATTTCCTAACATACCTTAACAGCTATAATATTCTACACAATGATAAATACTATAATTGTATTATTATATAATGTTTGTTATTAATGAATATTAAGGCTGTTAAGGTATGTTGGATGTTAAGGTATACTTACATGCTGCTTATGAACATTTTGTGAATGCATTATAACGGCATTATGTATATATAGCGTGTCATTAATGTAAAGCACTACTGTTTTTCTTTCTGGAAAAGTATGAACATTAGAAACTTTGGCAGATCAGATAAAAGACAGGCAGGCTATCAGCCAATATGTGAGTGACCTTCCTTTAACGTCACATTTTCTTTATCTTTCTGATGTTCAAAGTGACCATAGGTTGTTGTATCGAGCTGAATGTATATTTGCAGTAGTTCATTGCTTTGTAGATTTCCTTGAATCTCAATAGACCCTTCAGCACTATGAATCATTGTTTGGAGGTATCTTCATATGAGGCTTTCTCACTTTGTATTGATCTAAAGTGTTCTTTAACTAACTGTGATTCTTCGGATTTGAGTACTTTTTAAGGGCTACAAAGAGTTTCTATCTTCTTTCTCATAAATGCTAATGCTTTTAGGCTTGGTTTGGCAGATTTTTATTTTTATAATTATTATTTCATCCACCCTCTTAAATCCATTAGAAGCACAAAGTCACTCCATATCACATAACTACGATCCAACAGCTTTTTGAAGATCCTAACCATCAAATGTATTTTTCTTAATTCCCAACTCTATAAATAAATTACCTCTCTGTCCTTATTTTTTCTGTCCTGTAGTGGGCAGGATACGCAAGAATAGAGCGTTTTTTTTTTCTTCCGTTAATACTTGAAACACTTATTTCACAACAATAGATTGGTAATTTCATGTATATGAAACAATGTGTGTTAAATATATATTTATAGAACAGTGCATAAAAGATTGAAACTTAATAATAAATGGCATGCCTGCCAGTAAACTCGCGCTTTTTAAGCCCGGGTTGACTGATGGTCGAGATCATTTATTGTGTGCATTATTTTGTTGGCCAGCTCTGGTCGGGAATTCCGCTGCAGTGTAATGCAATTGGCTGTGTTGCATTAGAGGAGAGCGCGGGGTCGTGGGCCTGTCAGGGTATATCGCTCGCCTGCTCCCTTAAAGCCTCCTCTGGCTTCTGGTTGCTGCTTTTTGAGTGTAGCCTGAACATCTTCAGTAGGGCGGGGCATTATTTCCCAAATCTTTTGATCACATTTTGTTAGATATAGTTAAAAAAAAACAAACTTAAAAAAGAAAAATACCATTTTATGTGTGTATGTTGGGAGGGTGGGATCCGTCCTGGACTTTTCTTGCCCTAGGCACCTGCAGCTGAGATGGAGAGACGCCCCCACAGGACCTGCCACTGGCTGATGTGCCGCCGCCTTCCGCTCAGGTGCGCCTGTCTATTCTTTGGCTGTGGCACGGCAGGGTCGAGGTACTGAAGCATTTTTGTAGCCTTTACTCACCTCGGGAAAAACCAGTCAGCATCCACGTTACAAATGAAGGCTTGAGTTACTCAATATTTCATGGACGGCTGGAATAGCTACATTGAGAGACACTGATCTTATTTGCTTCCCATTCATTGCCGTAAGTTGCATGTTTGTTGGCTTGTTATGTATTGGACAACAAAAATGTGTGGCAATTTGTTAATATTCATAATAATAATGATAAAATGTTAAAGTTTGAATCTCGTCCGTGGTCTGGATGTGGGCCAAACCACTAGTTAATCCCAGCGTATTGAAGTAGAAAAATACAATGTAGAAAACTTGGCGCGCACATAACTCATTATACCTCCCGACAGACGCACCACCACTGACAGCTAAAGCAATCGGCAAGCGCTACAAAGTTCCCATTATTGTTATGCATTTCTATATTTATATATTTGATTTCTATATTTAAAGTTATTGTTAATTCATTGACATTCCTGAAATGCTGTTTTGTTATTGAGAGTTGTTCAGCTAAGTTTGAGAAACACTGGTATGAAGATTATACTGTAGGGCTGGGGGTGCATAATACCCGATGATAGCAAAAATCACGCAAAATCTCACCCCACCGCGACTGTCAAAATGTACTGAAGGGGACCTGCCCCTCAAAAAATCAGGGCCCGGCCCTGTACATAATATATAGCACATAATATATAGTACACCGGTGGCTTAAAGCCAGACAGAGATTAATTGAGGAAGAGCTTTGATCTTTCATTGATTTTATATAATAAAAATATTTTTTCGTCAAAAATGTTTACCATATGCTCAGTTGACACATTTAAACAGCTAGGTACAATTGCATACAGTATGTTTCATTATATTTGGCTCATCACTATTGCTTCACATTTTTACTGCATTTTTCTATTTAATTGTGAGCACTAAAGTGCTTTCTCCATTACCTAAGTTCAGAATGACCAGTACATTTGAAGTAAGCCTTAAGCCTTGGGAGAAATTGAGATTACCCTGAAGAAACCTACAAGAACAGAAGGAGATGATGGAACCTCCGCCCACAGAGACATTTGGTGCACCACCCTTGAGTGGAAGATTAAGATTGCCTTCATCACGAAGAGTAATTGTGTATTGAATATAGTTTAGACATTGTAAGACATTCAAAGGCTTTCTGAGCTTTTGGACCATTAAAGTATTGGATATGGTTCCCCACAGAACAGCACTGCTGGGCTTGTTTGGCTGCCGTTGTTGTTTGGTCAGTAGAGAGAGCAGATGTCCTCCACCCACCCTAAGGGACGTCCCTCATGCAGCAAATGGCGCTGGGCTCCACAAGCACATATTTCAGAGAGATAGCCCCTGCTGCCCATGCTGGATGACCACTGAGCTCTGCTCATACATCACGGAAAGGGCAGCACGCTCCAAATCGTGGCATGGCACCACAAGGCACACGGAACTGGCTTTGAGGAGGACCCCCTGCTACCCATGCTGGATGACCACTGAGCTCTGCTCATACAGCACGCTCCAAATCGTGGCATGGCCCCACAAGGCACACGGAACTGGCTTTGAGGAGGACCCCCTGCTGCCCATGCTGGATGACCACTGAGCTCTGCTCATACATCACGGAAAGGGCAGCACGCTCCAAATCATGGCATGGCCCCACAAGGCACACGGAACTGGCTTTGATGAGGACCCCCTCATCTCTTCTGCTGCGTCTCTGAGGACTATAAAATTATATAATACACATATCTAGAAATCACATTAATATAGCATCCAAGCAGTTTCCACCCAAACCGTAGCTTTTCTGTGTGTGCTCACCACCTCCATCCCTTTGGTTAGAATCCAGCATTTCTGATGACCATGGCTAGTATTTCTACTGTCCATCTTTTCTACACTTTCCAATACCATAATAGTAAATAGTCTACTCTTTTTTTCCTAGTAATTTAGTCACAACCAGGTGTACAAAGAACTTTTCTACCTGAACTAATGTCAGAATCTGCTGCATCCATCTTCCATAATCGCTTACCCAGGACAAGGTCACGGGGAGCTTGGAGCCTGTCCCAGGCCACACAGGATGCTAGGCTGGGGACACCGAGGGCATAATGATCCCAGTCCACCCTCGGGTACACACACACTACAGTACTAAGAGTCAATTCACATAACTACTTATCTTTGGACAGCGGGAGGGATCTGTATTACCTGCAGGCATCCCGAGTAAACACAAAGGGAATACGACTGATGCCCATTTATTTAACAGTGTTAATTTAGCTAATAATGCCTGCATCATTGGGGCTACATTTCAGGAGATTCTGGCACACAATGTATCCCTCACTCAACAGTGTTTATGAGGAGATTCTCGCATACATTCAGGGCACAGCACCCCCTTACATCTGCATTTCTGCCGACCTCGTTACGACTCTCATGCGAAATTGCATCCAATATGAAATGCTGTTTGCAGAAACTCAAAGCCGACGGTCTTGCATTGGCAGACATTAAAGAATTCAATTACGCTCAGATTTCTCTCTATGTTGTTTGAGAAAAAAAACTGGTACATGTGTCACAGAGTGGTGAGAATTTTAATGTATAATTTCACAAAATGAAAGAATATTTTAATTAGTGGTTCTAAGGCAAGCAAAACAATGAGTTAGATCTTTTGTCCATTTTTTTTCTAGTTCTTAAAATATTTTTTATGGTTTATTTATTTTTCCTTTTATGCAATTTTTCCACTATCATCAGATTTGATATATATATATTTTTTAATTGTCGAGATGAATGAATGAATGAATGAATGAATAAGAACATAGGAACTATACAAACGAGAGGAGGCCATTCGGCCCACCAAGCTCGTTTGGGGAGAACTTAACTAATAGCTCAGAGTTGTTAAAAT
>JAODKL010000041.1:14558441-14570702 GCA_026780765.1 Petrocephalus schoutedeni
TGTGTGTGTGATGTGATGGGCTAGCATCCGGTACCCTTGTGTGTGTGATGTGATGGGCTAGCATCCGGTACCCTTGTTTTGTGCCCTGTGCTGCCTGGGACAGACTCCAAGTAGCCCAGACTAGGATACTTGGATAATGAGAGATGGATAATATTCACTTCGTATTTTCAAAGGAATGTGAATTATGATTTGACTTTATAATTCCATCATTATTATCTATAAAAGCTTATTATATGCAAAGTGTCTTAATTTGAAAAATTTACAATGTGTTTCTGGAAGCCATAATAGGCAACTTATGCTGTATGTAAGCCTGGAGATATTCAAAGATATCTGATAAAAAAATTTTAACACAGTAGATACGTTTCTAAAACATTCTACAAAACGTATACATACGTCAAATCATTTTGAAGCTGAAATAAAATATTAACACAGTAAACCAATATTAATAAATCCTCTGCTATTTTGTCTTTGTAATTCAAAATTCTCTTTGCCACCTACTCTAATAAAGAACCTTTCAAATTACAAATGAGAACAAACAATCCTTTTGTTTTAAAAGCCAGCGATTCACCTGAACAGCATGCAGACAAAAAGAGGGGAAAATATCCATATAAACAGAGCTGGATCAACAACGAAAAGCCTGGAGGTGTGAGTAGAATAATCCTCTATCAATGTTCTGCTCCTGGGGCTATCATAATATTAAACATTTAAAAATATCAAATTGCGATTACAGTGATTTACATGCTTTAATTAAAAAGCCGTTCATGCTGTGCTGGACTAATGCTTAATTAAAGTCATTTTTCACCGTTTCTTTTAGCCGTGGTTGTTAAATGTCCCGAAACAATTCACCCTTTATCTGAAAACTCTAAACACAAAACCCAAACCTACACTGTCAAAACCTGGCATTTCTGATGGTATCAAAATAATTGCATCTGTGGTCAAAATTCAACATACATTGCTGTAGTCACATACAAAACATCAATGTATAAATTCTTTTTATCATTCCTTTGCACACTACATCAAACACGGAAAAGCACTGTTTGACAAAAGAATACTTATGGACACACTATGCAATGCATAAGGCCTTTGAACAGAACTGCTGTTTGGGAATACTACACACAAAATAAAAATGCTATGGTACTAAAAAATAATTATGATTAGTACAGTAATATTTTCTAATTATTTGTATTCTGTGTGTAGTAACTGTAAGTATATTTATTTATTTATATACACCCAAATACATCAATTTGGGGCGGTGGTGGCCTAATGGTTATGAAAGTGCACTTGTAATTGAAATGTTGCTGGCTCAATTCCCCAACCAGCAAGGTACCCCTGAAATAGCCTGAGCAAGGTTGCGCCCCTGGGCACTGCTCCCTGGGTGCTGAATAATAGCTGCCTGCTGTCACATATGGGTTAAATGCAGAGGACACATTTTGTTGTGGTGTGTCAACAATGACCATTAAATGGTACTGTAATATACTTTCACTTTAGTGAAAAAAGCCAAAATGAAAGCCAAATCTACAGGCAAGAAGAGAAGAAGGGACGTTCATTTTGCCTTAGCATCCCCTCTCTGGGCTAAGCCAGGTCAGGTGACTTCATCTAAACCACAGGCAATGCCCTCCCCTGCAAGGCAGGAGTGAAGGACCCTCTTGTGTGCACAATCCAGCCCGGAAAGGCACCAGCGCATGTCTCCGCAGGCCAAGTCCATTGCCGGAAGGAGTTTCACCTGGTCATGGGGGTTACTGTCATAAACCTTCCAACACCCTGCTGGGAAGAGCTCCTCTATAGGACTAAAAGGAATAGATTGTGACTAAGTCATTTAGCACTCTCTGCCCCTGTTCAGAAGGTTGCTGGTTCAAAGCCAGTAGTCTGCGGTGTAATTTTGCCACCATGACCTTGAGCAAAGTCCTTAATCCTCAACGGCTCCAGGGACTGGCTGACCCTGCTTACTCAATTATATGTTGCTTTGGACGAAAGTGTCTACTAAGTAAATAAATGCAAATGGCGAGTAAGATGGAAGGCAAAGATTCTCAAAAGAGGGGCTGTTATTGACCTACTCATGAATCTGTTGACTTTGGTAAAACCCGACATTGTCCCAAAAGAGATAAGAGGGACACTCAGCTCAGGATCCTTTTGCGCGGGTCAGAACCGAACAGCCAGAAGACCAGTGAGAAATGTGGGCGGATGTCTGGTGCTATATGGACACAAGCGTAATGGCAATGAAGAACAGCAGGACTGCTGGGGATGCTTCCTCCCCATTGGCCAGGGCTGGCCACAATGGCGCAGTCATTAATGATGTGGTGTCCTCCCATTCGTCTGTTTTTGGTCAGATTGAATTCAGCCTCATCAACAAAGAAACATATTTACTGGGTGTTTCCATGGAATCCCAGATCAAATTAAGTAATAATGTAATAATAATGTAAGTGCAATATCAGCGTTCTTTTCAAAGGGTACTCTGTATATTTGTTTCATGAGTAACGTGTTGTGCTGAAGGACACAGCATATAACCGAAACAGAGACAGTTCCCTGCAAAAGTACCCCCATTATTTCTCACATTCCTTGCAAACATTTTCAGAAACACCACCATTTTCTCCAACCGGTAACTGCAAACGCAAAACTCCACTAACTGCAAATGGCTATAACAAAATGAGGCACCCAACACAGAAATATGTCACTTTCCATCTAAATCAAACTTTGCATTCATATGGCATGCAACACCCATAAAATCTCCAGACAGCACAGAATACCCATTAGATGCTGGAGAGATCAGAACACTGCCATAAAAACGTGTTATAAAGATGTTTTACCTGCTCTAAACACAAAACTTTGCTTGATCCATTATGCATCAAAGCTTGCAACACCATGCTATCGAAAGAAATCCTGCAACTATGCGCATAAATAAATATATATTCATATGTATACCACATAAAGAATTATGGTAGATAACTACATACACTGAAAATTGGTCTCCCATCCATGTAGTGGCCAGGCCCAAACTATCTTAGCAGACTGATTACGGCAGGTCTGAATTGCAGGTGGTTTGGCTGCTGGCCTAGAAGGTCCCCCACTTACCTCACCACCTTTACCTCTGCCTTGACCCCTACCTACTGTCGCATACTCATTTCCATGCATGTATTCAGATTGCATTCCTGTTCTCCTACTGGTCAGCTGCACCTCAGAACACAGTGTTATGGTAACTGTTATTGCTTCAACTACAACTGTGTACTGAGTACATTTCATTGCAGTTACACTTTTGTGTATTGAATGTCAATACTTTCTGCATGACAGCCTGGGGTTAATTGTGCTTTGTGCTCAGGGTTAGGGTTAGGGTTAGTGTTTAGGAGACTTGCAGATTTCTGTGTATCAGGTGATTTTGTCTAAACTTCTGGCAAACGAGTAAGTCAGGCCAGAGGTTGTAATCCCCCCAGTAATTAATACTGACCAAAACAGCCCTCCAATGTTTGACCCGGAGCTACACCCTTGACAACTGGACTGTTGCTACAGATTTTGGGTCCCATAAAAGTATATCATTTTCGGCCCTCAACATACACCAATGCAATTATTTTTGAAAATTTTTAGGGCCCCTGTCAGACAGGGGACTCGCCCCAGCTGTCCCCGCTAACAGCACCCGTGCGCGACTGCACCCAAATCTGCTTTCTTATTGGATTGTTCTGATTGCCGAGGCTCCTCTGGAATAACTGATATTTAGCTGTACACTGTCGCCAGCTTGCTTCACTGACTTTCATGCACTGGGACCATATTTCATCAAACACGAGTAATCTTCTTAGTTTTCGCCCTTTGTGTTTTCCCACTCCATCTCTCACGATCCGTCGCTTCAACGCACAGGAATGCACTGTTACCCTCATTTATTCAGTCTGAGGTATGTGTTCAGTTTAGCTTCTTAGGGTTAACAGGACTGAGTGGCACTACTCTCTAAACAAGGCACATTGTCTGCTACAGAGAGGAGGGCTGCTCGCTTGGAGAGAAACGGTTTGCGGAAATGGTGCAACTAAGCTGACAAGTGTTCACAGTTTACAGAAGAGTGTTGCTCTTGAGGACTGAGGCAAAAGATTTCTTTTCCACTTTTTGTGTGTCAGTAGTTGAGAAAAACTGAAAAATTGCCTCATGACTTTCCACAATATGAGCAATGAAGCTTCCTGTCTCTTTAGTATTGACAGTGTGACATGCTGACATTTCCTTTACTTGCAATATAAAGAACGAAGTGGTATCCGTTTCCTTCTTTAAATGCTAAATTCTACGATTCTGGAGGCTGCAGTGTGCTAGCCAATTGTCACTGGTATGGGCAGTGATAGTTGCATGAATTTCGTTTGACCTGATCGTTCTTACTCGCCCATCTCCTATCACACTTACTTCCTCTCTGCCTTTGTCTCTGCTGGCAAGGTCACATTTTGCTGACAAAAATACATGTAATTGTTATAGAACAAATATCTCAGAACAGCAGCTGTAGCAATACCTGCATTATATTCAGCTATTCTGCTCACTCATTAGCTACTTCAGGTTATTAGAAACTAGCGTGAACAATTCAGGCTGATTGCATTTAAATGATGGTGACTTTGCAATATTTGTGTTGCATTCTGACGGTCGAATGCCATTGTGTTCAGAATAAAACAGTGGATGAGATCTGCAATTTGTGCAATTGCAATTTCAGCAATTGACTATGTGAAAATTGTTTAGGAATCGTGTTTCCAAAAGAGTGATTGATTTGATAACTGAAGTTAGGCATTTGAATGCTATGAAGCTGATATATTTCTGTTGAAGCCCCAAACCAGTATGGATACAAATTTGATAGGGCTGGGTCACATTATTTTATTATGGCGGGCCAGCCAATTGCAGCCTATATATATACTGTATATGTGCTTAGCCAGTGACAATTAGCTAGTACACTGCAGCCTCCAGAATCACAGAATTTTAAGAAGGAAACAGAGAGCATTTTGTTGTTTATACTGTAAGTAAAGGAAATGTCAGACACAGGACACACAATATTACAGACACAGGAAAGGAAAGGTTATGGCTGGTCTGGGGTTAGGGTTAGGGTTGTCATAGATGGGATTAGGGTTTTCCCATAGAAATGAATGGAAGGTCCCCTGTGTCACATCCTATGTTTCCTAGGCTAGGTTCTGGCTTCACTGTGACCGTTTTGGGCAAGCATGTACAGCATGTAAGCATATTCTCTATCTTACTTCTCTTTAGCTAAAAGATCTCCGTATTATTTGGATATGCATTCCTGCAATGTCACTAAAGATATTAAGCTATTTCAAAATACAGTGAACTTATCAGCACATCAGAAAAATAATCATTCGAGAAAGAACTAAAAGAATAAGAGAAGGCAGATCTTCACCCTGAGGGAATCCCCACTGTCCCACTCAGTGACAATTGGTAATAAATTGTTTCGCAAAACCTAGTGTGAATCCTGCACATCTTAAATTGTTTGACAATATTATTCAGGCAGAAAATTGTGCAGATTAGTATTCATTGAATATGCAAGAAAAAAAGTTTTCACAAACATAATTGTGTAGGTAAGAGGGATAGGAAAGACAGAAATGGGACTCGACCGTTCATGAATTGTTCATGGATACAGAGGCAACGTCAGCAGGCCTGAGGACCGGCGTCGCCAAGGACCTTGGCTGGTTTCAGTCTCAAAATCTCAACTTTAGGCATATTCCCTGAGGCCTCCGGGACACGGGCAAACAGGGTCGCCAACTCTCACGCATCTGGCGTAAGACTCACGCTTTCTGTCACGCTCTCACAAGAGATCATAAGTCAAATCCATATTATCCCATTAGAAACTTAAAATTAGCTACATCAAAAGCACTGAGGAAGTCTGCAAACCCTAACAACTATTTACAAGGAAATTAAATACATGAAAATGCATGTGCAGACTTGTCTCAGTTTGAAAATCTCACGCCAGCCAGCTGACCAAAGCTGGCATCCCTGATAGAGGCAGTTCCAGTGGCGGGTGGTGTTTGTGCACTCTGGCCTGTTAGATACTTTTTGGTAGATGCTGATTTCCTCTCTCAACACAGATCCTGCTTAATCATCTACAGGACCCACTTTCCAGAAGAATGAGGTGTGCCTCCAACAGGGCCGACTCAAGCCGTCCTAATTTTGCAAATAAAGCCTTGTAGTCCAAAGAAGCCAAGGACCCAAGTCCGCTAGCACCCCTCTCCACATGCTGCAACCCCAAGCTCTGTACTAAATTATTTCTTCATATAACTGAAGGTATTCCTGTTTCTCCACAGTCTTCTGTTAATTTTAGGATTGCTTTTTCAGCTCCTGCCTTTCATTTCCTCCAGGTTCTGCTCTTAATGTTCTCTGCACTGTAGTTCCACCATCACGGCCATCTGCTCTCCATCTCAGAGTCATCGCTGGACATCTGGGCAGGCCACAGCTGCTCTCTCACACCTCGACAGACAGTCTGAAGTGCTTGTGAAATACACTCGTATATTAAAGATGAAATGATCTGTTTAGTAGACGCAGACCAGCACCACTGGATCCAACGTCGCTTCTTTCAATGTAATGCACACACGATTACCGTATGGTTCCTCCCGCTTGCCTGCAGAGACAAGAACCTGAGGTGGCATGTAGGACTGAGGTGGGAGGATATGAAACAACCATCAAGTAGCCTCGGGTGGACACTTCAACCGCCGCTCTATACAATCTACACTATCTGGGCAGACTATTTGTAACATTTCAATCACTTAGTCGAGGTTTAACGAGGCAGCTGTTTTGCTGTATTTGTAGATGTTCAACTGAATATACAGCATATAGAGCACATGCAATAATTCATATTTCTAGTAGCCTCATTAACAAAGCTTTCTGGCATGCGGTTTGTGTGATCAGTACTCATATTGGTACTCAGATCAGTACTCATATTGAGACTCAGATCAGTACTCATATTGGTACTCAGATCAGTACTCATATTGGCCAATACCCTTTGTTCAGGTATTGGAAACATATCTCCACTGAAAGAGTTGGATCGGTGCGCCTCTAATTACAGTATCAAAGTAAAACAAGCACTTATATTTGACACTATTGGTACTGTATCAGCAGTTGTGTATCAGAATGAGATGGATCCGCTCTTTCCTAGTTGAATGTTACACATACTCCATATAGCCTTTGTAGGCAAACTCTCCAAATGAGGTGTTGCCAGTCTACCTTTTCCACTAAAATCTGCATGAAGCAAGTTGGAACGCTGCCAGAAATCTCCAAAAGCGAGAAGGAAAAGACCACCAGACACACGCAGGTAAAATACAGGCGAATAGATCTCCAGATCACTCACACGGGAAACAAATGTGTCACCAAGTAAATGTGGTACTGAGCATATTCTGCTACAGAAAATTGCTTGAATTCATCTGAGCAAAGTAATCAACTTTGCATAAAACCATCCATCCATTTTCTAAATACTTATGCAGGTCAAGGTCACAGGTGTGTGAAAATATTTGTTTACCAAATAACCGTAAAACAGTGTTAAAATTTAAAGCATTACATATTTTAAAATATCTTATTACATATATAACAAGTCAAACGCAAGATGCCACTAAATGTAAAGTAGACTGTGAAGTACAGCAATTAGTGTTTTTCTGGGGTGATGACATTTTATTATACGTGTCTTCAGACAAGTGATAGAGCAAAATTTTTAATTAAATTTAAAGGGAGAAAAACTAAATGTTTAGTAGTTTAACTGAACATAAATAGACTGGTGGTTTAGTAAGTTTTGATGGCAATCCAAAGTACGTCTTGAATGACAGCAATGATCTGCAATCAGGGTCGACCTACAGAATATTTTAATCTAAATGCTGACTTTCATATTGCAGTGGAACAGAATAGCAGAAATGCTACATAAAAGGAGTTTAAGTCAAATTTACAAACACAGCTACAAAGGTGAATTATATTAAGATGAATGCCAATTAGCAAGATGTTTCAGCTTTAAAAGAGGTCTGACATTCACTCTGAGGTGTGAGTTTTCAAAGCAACAGGAAATAACTTTAGTTCCAAAGATGCCAAAGAGTCAGAGACTGAATTATAGGTGCATCAGTCATAAAAGCTTGCATCATAATTTAATCTTTCAAGGGAAACTGTCTCAGACATTCAGAAAATCACAACATAGACCAAACACAGACAAACTGCATTAGCGCAGAGACATCGCATTCACAACTCAAGAGTCACCAACCAGGCAAGATGGAAAGAGACACAGCAATATCGCAGCAAACCGCCACAAAAGTGCGCCCCCAAAAATAAGCAGAGAACTGAATTAGCACCTCTGTGACCCAGTTCCCTCAAAAATTGCACATTGTGAGCTTTACAAAGCTGACGTTTATGGCAGAACTGCCAGTCAGAACCCAGTGGTATCCAAGAGTAAGGCACAAACCTATGTTCCCTGCTGTAAAGCTGTAAACTTACAAAGTATTTCTTTCTGATTAAAGGTCTTTACTCGTAATTCCAGTTTAAAGACTCTTCATTAAGTTTGACATGCACCTCCAGTTCGGCCTGAAAGCAAAGGCAATGTCGTGGTTGCTAATTACAGCACCATCAGTGGACAGTCACTGGAAAGAATCTCAGTAGCACCCTGACGGAGTCGTTAACAGCTGTTTACTCACCAGCAAACAAATGGCCCAAGCCAGCTGCTCTCAAGACTGTCAATGCAAATATGCAGATCTTTAATGTCAACATCATTGTTGGACTTCAATTCCAAACGGACAGAGAGACTGATGCAATGAGATGGAAGAAATCAGTCATTCTCTCTACTGAAGCACTGATATGAATCAATTGACATGCTGCGCATTTGTTATAAACCGTAACAATTCCCCGGCTGTGGAAAGTCACAGTAGCGTACCCACAAGCCTGTTTAAAAACGTAGAGTAACAATGTTTAGTAACGATAAAAAAGTTTCATATTGAGGCCAGCAGTTAAACACATCATTAGGATCTAAATTGGGCTTCATATCATTAGTGATTTTGAGACGCTTTGAGGGAATATAATTACGTAAAAAAGTGGATAATTTAAGGATGGTAAATAGCGTAGAGACGCTTGGCATAATAAGTGTTAATGATTGAAGTCTGTATATCCAGCAGCCAAACAAACAGTGGACACTTTCAAAGCACAGAAAAGTCCCTTTGATGATGGGTCTGATCAGAGGAATTTTCAGGCAAGATGAAATACTGAAAACTCATTAAGTAATATTTAACACTGGTTTAATGTTAAAGATGCCCGCTTTAATTTCAATGTGATCTGTGTGATGTAATGAGAGGAAGTAAAATTGTGGTCAGTGTGCTGTAGTGAGGCTCATTTCTGACGCTACTGAACTGCCTCACTAAGGTAGTAACACACTTGGCATCCGTAAGCCATAAAGCTGGACCGCACCCAGCCACAACGTTGGCATTGGGGACAAAGCGGTTCTACTAGTCAAATTACTTATTTGGAAAGATACGGTTACGGAACTTTTTTTTTCATATATAGTGTGCTTGCACATTCAGGTCAGAACCCAGTTTGTCCAAATCTCACATGCCAAAATCCAGCCAATTTTACGCTCAGGGTCTTAGCGACTTTATACAAACCAGGTGAAATGAACCATTACAGACACCTTAGCTACGTTTATAAGGAAGCAAAAAGGATCTAACAGTGCAAGGAGGAGGATGAAAGAGCTGAGAGAATCCCGGAAAACGGGGACGTGATGTGTGAAAATGCACGGCCTTGCAAACAGGAAACGGAAGGAGTGAAGATTCGGCTACGAATTTTATGTAACGGGATATTACGGCTTTCATTGAGTTTCCCACAATAGCAACCAGATCTAATGGCCTGCAGGTTTTGCTGTGATTGTTGTGTCTTTTAACAATTACGTGGACTCACGGGCTGTCAGAGGCATTAATGATTAGGCAGAATGATGACATACTGTATGCATTTTTCCATTTTGTTGATTTTATGATGGCATGTTTACCTGCTTTTTTTTAGCATTTATTTAAGGTTACTGTCGGTCACTTGCATTTGGATGAATCAGACATCCACTCATCGACCTAGATCTGCATCCCATAAGCCTTTATCTAGCTCGGGTGATGGGGAGCACAGGGCCAGTCCCAAGGAGTGCAGCTGAGACCGCAAATGGAACTAAAACCCAGGAAAACACAAACAGCAAATACACACGCAAGAGGGAGGTATTCAAACCCTAACCATGTAGGGCTGAGGCCAAAATGCCCACATTGACACCAGTAATAGCATAAAAAAAGGAAAAAAATGGCAACCACTTCAAATATGAAGTAGTACTGATTTTCAGAAAGAGGTCATGGCTCTAAAGGCAGATGAAAAATAATGTGAAAGAATATAGTAAAATCAGAGTAGAACAGTGTATAACAGGGGAAAAAAAACAACCCAACAGTTTCATAAAGAAATGTAAAAAAGCTGGCATGGTATGGCATATATGGTATGCTTCACAAGTTTGATGGATGAAACCTTTTTACTGAAAAGTCTTCGCTGAGCTCTACTTGTCTTGACGGTTTTAGCTATAATAAGTTTTGCCTTGGTATAGCATAAAGTATAACAGCATGCCAGCATAGGGCTCCATGCTGCGGAAGCCCACTCCTGTGGCTCGGGCTGCCAATCCCATTCCAGCTTTGTCTGCTTGGGACGAATTCTGCCACTGTCCCAAACAAACAAACAGTCATGTGACTCGGCCGGCATTTTGTCGTTTGGAGGGGGGTGTTACCGGTACCAATTCATTCCCTCTACAGAATCATTATGATCCCCTCTCCACATTATTGAAGGTGGCTGGATATAAATGATTTTTTTAATGGGTATAATATAATATAATTTTTTTTCTACAGTGGTATTGATTCAGAACTAAACTACTATTACGGACAATCGATAATGATTATGACAACAGTATTACATTCATTCTGGTCAATATCATAGGGGCTCAGAGCCTTTCCCAGGCAGGAAACTATTCATAAAAATAGTAATTACACTTCAATGGTTTAATTTCAGATAAGAGCAATTTAATTTCAACTGGTTTATACCCTTGAAATAGTCACAACAATGACAACATCTATGCCAATATGAAGGAAGAACAAGTGTTCACTTGGGAGAAGAACAGAGGTAAGAAAGAGTTGAAATGCACAGCGGGTACTTTTGCATCCCTCCCTTCCTTGTGCCAGCTGACAGTTGCGGGCGCTGTACTGCATTCGGGCCTTGTTGCCTTAGTAACAGATGCTATTTGGTGGATGTCGCTGACGCTTGGACTGAGGAAAAGGGGACATCAAAAAGAGCTATAAGAGAAATGTTTTTTTTCCTGAGTGCACTTTAAGTTTTCTGATAGAAGAGGGAGAAATGTACGTGTGCGCAGAATAACTGGTAACACTTTACGGCACTGCACCTTCATAACGCATTCGTAGAACATTCATACCGTATCATTAATAACGAGAATACCTTAAGTATACCTTATCATTTATAATCATGTTATGTCTGTCATTATCTTTGCTAATAATACAAATTAAAGCTCTTTAGGTATATTAGGATGTTAAGATACTTACATGCTTATGAATGTTCTATGAATGCCTCATGAATGCATTATGAAGGTGCACTGAACATTCTATAAATGCATAATGAATGCTTTATGGTGCAGCTAATGTAAAGCATTATCAAATAATTAATTTACTGACATTTTAACATTTTTTATATACACTTAATAATGTGATCAATCGGATAACACTCCCCCATTTGATGACTTGTTTCAAATATTAGGTGAAGCTTGATTATTAACTAATTTAATAGACTGATGTATTGAATTTGTAGTTTAAACAACTGAACACTTTCTTGTCCCGCAACTGGCACTCTGGACAAATCTATAGGTAACAGAAAACATGGGGATAAAGAGTAAGACATGGCACCACCCTCAAAGCCTGACAGGCCAGCCGTAACCCTGGCACTCAGCTGACGGGTCGCGGAATAAGTGACAATTCTCACATTACCGGCTGACGGCAGGCCGGTGTTGAGTACAGCCCGCGATTGCTGTGCCTGAAAAAGGAAATGTCCATAAAAATTCCTGGATGCACATGACAGCAGCCAAAATCCAGTATTGAAATGCAGAAAAGTCACAGTGGAATCCAACGTGTTGTAACTGATATGTGAGACTGACCAAGAAATGTAGAATTCTACCCAAGTAAAGGAAGAACATGAACACTGGGTCAAAACCATACAAAGTACAGCCAGTAATCATAACGGTCCCCCCACTGGGTCAAAACCATACAAAGTACA
>JAODKL010000041.1:14592410-14606712 GCA_026780765.1 Petrocephalus schoutedeni
ACCGCCAGTGCCGAGATGCTATGTAGGCTGAAATTGCTCCGTTTCTCCTGTAGTGCAGCTTTGTGAGATCATGTCAAGTAGTGCATTTGTATCTGGTTATTCATTGGAAACTCAGCTTAGGCAAACTCACGCCTAGTAACGCAGTTTCTAATGTGCCATTTGCCTTACCTTTACATTGCTTTGGACAAAAGATAGACCCATAAAATGTGCGAGATTGGTTAGATTGATAGATCAGAGCGGAAAGTGGCCGCTTCCAGTCTGCCGATCCATTGGCGCATCCTTCACGCGAAGCCCCTCCCAAACCATCCAAAACATCCAAAACGTGCTGGGAACATACTCACCCTGCCTGAGCTGGGTGGGCTCCACCACCTGGATACCATTGACTGCACACTGAGCTCCAACAAGAGGGACCAGCATCACGGTATCATTGAGGTTCTCAAACACACAGTGCTCACTCTCGAGATCAATGCCGTGCAGAACTAGAGGGGTGGATATAGAGTTTGAACAATGGTAAGACTAGCAAGCGTTTGACTGACGGTACGGCATAGAATCAGCGCTACACTCACCAATGTCCGGCTCAGTTTCAGAATCCTCATGTCCAACTCTCGTCTTGCCCTCCTGGCAGAGTGAAGAGAGCTTAGACTCTGAAAACACTGGCAAGCAACGATCTTTTGGGTTCATTTTTTTCCAAATTACTACCAAAAAGCTACAGATTTCTTGATCTGCAAGTCAGACTTACCTTCAAATGATAAAGGATGATTCCTGTACTGAGGAGGTCATCGTCAATGCCTATCAAGTGTGGCAACTCCGAATCCAGGACCACTCCAATTCCTTCTTTACGCAGAGCCAAAGTTTCATCCTAAAAGGGTTTATGGATAGACACGGTAAAACAGGAGATGGCCATCCTATGAAAAACTTAAATAATGGATAAATAAAAGTATATTCCTAGCGAACCAAAACACGCTGTGAGCAAAATGCACTAATCATGAAAATGGTTAAGTAATATTTCCATGTTCGTTTAAATTGTTTAAGAACTAATTTCTAGAGCAAAATGCCTTTGATACACAGAAATATCCTTCATCAGTCAGGATATAAAGAAATGTTGCCAATTTGCAAACTAAAATCATCAATGAGGTCAAGGAACGGCGCATATTAGCCGAGAGAGAAAGCCGAAAGCGGGTAAGAATGCTGCAGTTAGAAAGCCAACTAACTGGTGATTTGGACACGTCCAGCATGTTAATGTGACCAATGACAGTTACACTACATTTCATCATCAACAGCAAATTGAAACCTCTAGGTATAAGCCTGGGATATGATGGCAGTCAACTGGCCAGGATTTCACACCCACAACACGTGACGTTGAATAACCATTTAGTGCCATTAAAAACGAATCGACTTTGGTAGTTTCTGGGTATTTTTGCTGCAGGACACCCAAGAGTTTTCCAAAGCAAAGTGCCGTGTATACAGTGCCAGAAGTCGGCAATGATGCAAGAGGCAGGGCCGATTCGTTTCCTTATTAATGCACTGCCACATCGATCAGGATGAAGAGTACTAGAAAGGAAGGTAGGGATCTCAGCTCCGCAGAAACACCGACAAGCTCGTGCAATTCGCAGAGCGGACATCAGCTTCACAGCTGTTCATACCCAGGAGCTTGATGCCCGCAGAGCTGAAGGCTCCTGAATTTTAATCCTAGACACACCACAAAGCTTCCAGCAAGGAGCCCAACCTGACAAAGGAACGTAGGCGTACGCGAAGGAAAATACCATCTGAAGCTACTCATATTTGTCAGTTGTGCAGCTGACATGCTGAGGGAGAGACTGAAACCACAGAGGGAGCCATTAAGGGGCCGGGCTGCGGACCGGCACTAGTTTGACGGCCCGAATACACCTGAAAGTTAGGGAGGCGATAACCCCTACAAAGTATGTCTTATGAAAAAATAAAATAAAAACACTGAAAAGCACACTGAATTGGGTCTCTTGAAATAACACCAACGCTTGAAAAAATAAATTTTTAAAAAACCCACTACAATAAACCAATGAGCATATAGGTATTTGGAGTCTGGATAACTTAGGCAAAACGTAAAAATTTACTCATGGCCAATTTTATCAAAAGAATATTATGTTCTAATGTCATTATACTGTCAATTGCCGTTTTATAGCAACATTTACTTGATTCATGTTTACCTAGAGTTCTGCTATTAAAATTCTAAAGCATAGGACCATTTAAACATGTTTGCTCTCATGTCCAAGTCGTCCCCAAGCAGTTCATCTTAAACTACTCGCCTTCTACAAGCCTAACACACCGCTGAGGTTTAAGATACAGGGTGGGGAGAATGAAAATGATTTCAACTCCGATTCAATTGCCTTCTTCCCTGTAGAATAAAAGCAACAATGTACTGAAGCAGCGTCTAGCATCCTGCACTTACAGTATCGAGCCTTTATGTCGCAATGACTGTGGCCAGAAAATTGTCTGAACACAAGCAACGCCAATGCATGCCTTGTAAAAGGTGCACCACACCAAGAAAGTATCACTTTAAGACATTACTTTAAGAATTACTTTTTTTTTCCTTCTAAACAATGACTATTACCAACGTGCATCTTCAAAGGGAGGCATCACCGCGGTGGGGACTGTGCAATTCATCTGAAAAACGCAAGGAAAAAAAACCAAAACAATGCAATATTGCTAAACAGTGTGGTAGCCTGCAGGCCTGGCACAACAGTTACGTTACATCGCGCGTTGGTGCAACTCTCCCTCAGCAACTTTTCCCTGACCTCGATACTGGCAGCTTGTGTTTGCATAATGAATGCCATTAACACGGTAGCTAATTGCACGGCTTCTACGCTTTCGCTCGCTCTGTGGTCACCGGCGAGGCTCAAAGCTAGGTCCTACTTCATGTGGACACTTGAGAGCCGTACCGTAGTGTGCAGGTTAAAACTGGGTGGGGGGGGCATGGTAAAAAAAAAAAGTCACTGTGCTAGGCAATAGAAAAAATCTTTCCAAATCATTTAAGATAATGCAAGAGGTATTAAATCTTAATTCATTATTACAGGGAGGAAGCAAAGTAGAGAAATGACTCTACTTGACCACAGTTAACAACTGCACAAGTATGAACATTTTCCACCAGACTTATTGCCCAACATTAGATACATCAATCACATGGTCTCGCATATGGAGACCAATATTTTTTCAATTTTTTTTTTTTTTTTTTTAAACTG
The DNA here is from genome assembly GCA_026780765.1 of Petrocephalus schoutedeni. Classification (NCBI taxonomy): domain Eukaryota; kingdom Metazoa; phylum Chordata; class Actinopteri; order Osteoglossiformes; family Mormyridae; genus Petrocephalus; species Petrocephalus schoutedeni. The sequence goes on from JAODKL010000041.1 coordinate 14,595,626, forward strand.
AACAAAAATCCATGAAGAAAAATGTACAACAGCCCAGATCATTTAAAAAAAAAAAAAAAAGCACTGTACCAAGGGTGAAAGCGCGCTTATACATGGCCAGTTCTGCAGTGTTAATGAATTGCACTTCATTCATTCAGAGAGAGCAGAGTGATGACTAAAGCATGACTGAGGGCCAGCAGGGAACAAGGGTCAAGGACCCAGACTTAAGATGCCTAGTATGAGTCGAGCCCTATGTGTGAGGCGACTACCTTAAAATCGCTCCCGTTGAATGCACAGCCACACTACTGGGCAAAAAGTATAAATTATGCACCTATCCATGTTAGGAAGTGCTGAGTATCTAACTTAAAGCCATCTGAGTATTGTTGATAAAGTGCCAAAGGGCAGAATCTGACTAAACTGCAACACAGTAAGAGTTCAACAAAATTAGACAAAGGTTTCTTCAGCACAAAAAAAAAAAATCCATCTCAGCAATAAATAGTTCTTGAATGGCTCACCACATGTGGCAGTTCAAACTGAGCAGTTACAATTATGCCCCTTAAAATATCATAGGGAGAGGTCATTTATGCTACATATGGTCATTTGGAAAAAAAAAAACAAAAAAAACCTTGGCATAGGCAACATATTAGTCTAATATAGGCTTAGAATAAAAAGACAACATAATCCCAGTAAGGGCCCTGGTTTCGCACTTAACAATTAAATTACTTCAGGAGAGCTTCAAACCACAATTCATTAACAGTATGAATACAAAATGAAGCATTTAATCAACTATAAAGGCTAAACAATCCATATAAAAAATAACTCCCTATTAGGGTAAGGGTTACGGCAAGCCAATCCAGTGAAAGGAAGCATCAAAAAGGCATACAGACTTATAAAACGCAACGCCATGGCCAAACATGGGGAAATGGAGCTTTTCAATTCTGCCTGCTAATCATCCCCTATACCCAACTGCTAATTTCTCTCCTGCCAGTGGCCACTGCATCATCCAGGTGGGGGCCACACTAGGGGCGGTGTTAGAGGTGGCTGCCCATTGGTTCTGTAAAGCACATTGGGTGTACATAAAACCAATCAGCACAAGGAGGACATTCAAGTTTGACCAGAGAAGAGACAAGTCGATGGTTCAAAGAGCACAGAGAATATAATACTAGGTTAGGATCCAGCTTGCTTAGCTCCCTGGAGAAAGAAACCAGTTATTTCCACCATTCCTGGTTTTAAAATGATCCATTTATCATAATTATATAGGTTTAAAACCGGCAAAAATAAAGATCTGTGTTTAGGCTAACGACTTTGGTACCAGAGGATTACAAATATTCACACAAGCTCATTTCTGTCTTGTAAGGCAAGATGGGGGAAAAAAAAAATAAAATTACGATAAAATTTAGAACAACCTCATGAAACAAACTACATATTCCTACTTAAAAGACAGCAAAAGATACCAAGGCTGTATAGTTCTGTGCAAAAGTCTTAGCCTGTCAAAGAAATTAATGTTTAACATGACCTTCCTGTTGGAGTAAAACGATACGTCTGTCAAAGTCTGTGTTAACTTAAGCACTACAAAGGCCCAGTATTGGTACTTACCACCCAATACACCGATGCACTTTGACTCCCACTACTTCACTTTGCTTAGCTAATCAATACCCCATCGAGTTATTTAACTTAATAATTTAATTAATTGAGCGGGTAGTGAAATTTAACAAAATACATGGACTGGCTGAGGTGCCCCCAAGCACAGGTTAGGGAACACACATTTTCTTTGCCTAAGACTTTTGCACAATACTGTGCATCACTGAGAAGCTGCTCATGGCCGTTTTTAGTTTTTTTTTTTTAAAGGAACTGCTATTCAGTTCCATCAAAAGCCATGAGCAAGAGCTGCTAGGGGCAGGTATTACAGTGCATACATGTAAATATAAATAAAATCTAACCTACCCTATAAATGTTAAGATAAGTGTTTGACTACATGGCAGGGATGCCCAACTCCAATCCTAAAGGTCCAGTCATGCAAGTACAATGTCAGTGAGGTTTCCTCCGATTTCAGTGGAAAACACCACCTGCAAGGTGTTAACTCAACAACGCCATCAGGAGCTGAGGCTGGTTGGGGAACTGCACCCCAACAAAAGGACAGCCCACTATGGACCCCCAGCTGCAAAAAACACCCTAATCCTGGCATTTGGCAAGAGATTGCAAAAGGTGAACAGAAGCAAGATTTCTGCTTCCATAAAATCACTTGATGAAATACAAGAAAGCATGAGGTACCTGAACACTATTACGGTGTAACCCAAAGCAATCATTAGGGCTTGGGGAACAGCATTAATATATCAGCAATGCGAGTGGTGATTTAAAAACTGGGCACCTGCAGTTTACTTCATTTTGCCAGTGGTAAAAGAAAACAAAAAAAAAAAAAAAAAAAAAAAAGTTCGCCAGATTTATATTGAGTAATTCTAGAAAGAAGAAAAGGTTTTAAAAAGCCTTGTGGTGGGCAGTTCGTTTCGATGGTACTTTGGTGACATCTAGTGGTTTCACAGGGGAGTGGGCGTGCAGCAAATGTCCATTAACCTGAGACTGTGGGCAAATCTCAATACCAAGAACACAAAGGTCATACTTGTCGTCTCGGTTAGTGAACTAACTTTGCAATGAATCATGGGATTGGAACTGGTCTTTGCCAATGGAAGATGACGTGAAACCTAAAGCACTCTTTCAGAAGTACTTGGATTAGCATTTCCAGTATTGTACTCTTATTTTTACAATAAAGGGGGAAAAAAAAAAAGTTTTGCCAACAGTTTTTGGATAGTGTTCTTGGTCCGGGTTCTATGGATCCAGTATGAGAATATTCATTTCTGTAGACTTCTGAGCACTTATGCAAGTCGTTCTGGCTAAGGGCTTCTGCCAAATGCTGTAATGGGTACACAAGAAAGCAAGTGCGGCCAAGTACGCAGGGTGAGATTTACCCTGAATAGAGCTCTCACAGTCAATAGCAAGCATCTGTAAATATCACATGGGACAATGTAACCGCCAGGTTATCCAAGCAACACAGGATTGGACTGTGCAGAGATGTGCTGCACTCCATTAAACACACGGAGAAGGTATCTGGTGGGAGGAACCCCACAGGCCCCACGGGGAACAAACCGCGGCACAGCGTGACTTCACGGCGGCTGGGCATGACGTCTCCAAGATCAGAATTATCAAAAGATATTTCACTACTCCTTCGTCTTTACCTAACACTATACAGCTAAATCGCATGGGTGTCATGGTGTTTAGGCTTGTAATTCTGACAGACTGCGTTTAATGCAAGTATCATGGTATTAAGCATGTTACATGAAAACTTGGAAAACTGAGTATTCCCAGCAGATCCATCAATATCAGAAGGCCATTTCATTTAGCATCCAAAAATTGAGAACAGCTGTGTGTTGGCAGCCTCAAAATATACAAAAATAAATAAATAAACTGCTAGCTGAACTGTAGAATTCCCACAGGAGGCATAGCACAATAAAATTAGAACGCAGTATACCAAGCCTCACGTGTCCGCTTACCTTGAGTATCTTTTGCGTCTCATTCCATTTGTTAGTCCATTCCTTTGTTAGTTCCAGTACCTGCCAAAACAAGCGAGTCTCTACTGTGGCCAGAAATTAATTTACAGTTTTTCTGAATAGCTGAAGCACAGTACCTGAAACCTTCCAGCCTTTTCTCAACACAGTGAAAGAGAAAAACTCCTCAAAACTACATCTTTGCTCAGAGCCAAACAGCTTTCAGAGGCCGCATTAAGCCAGTCGATACATAACCACTGTTGAGCAGTCAGACACTACAGCAAAAAACTCCGGCATTCAGAAATGCTGCCGTCATGCAGCGAAACATGTTTACTGCGGTAGTCGTCCTTTACATGCCGAGCTGTAAGATTGTAAACCGAAATTTGTTGTCCAACAAAAGTGTTTGTATAGAGTTATACTTAAAAGCAACATGTAATCTTAAACAGTTAGAATTATTCATTCATCCATCCATAAACCATAAAGGAGGTCAAACGGGGGTGGGTGACTAATTGTTCATATCGATTTGTTTGGGATGGAGACGGCCCCCAAAACCGGAGGCTCTAGAGGGCGTTTGTGAGTGTCACGCCAACAGCATGCTCACTTTCTAATTCCAACAAAAAACAAATGCATTTTCCATCCTTTCTCCCTTGAATCATGACACTGCCAAGCATTTTTCCCCACATTAAGGAAGAGAAAAGGCCAAGACAACCCCCGAAATCAGGCACTCACCCTGGCTTCGTTCTCGTGAAGTCTCTCCTCCATACTCAAAGCCGTGGGTGAGTCCAGAAGTGCAACCTAGACAAAGGTCAGCAAAGTATGGAAGCTCAGGCTTTGCCTTCACATTCCCATAACTTACTATGAGCTTCATTTATGCTCAAACCATCATGCATCTTTGACGTTAGATTTTGAACAAGCAGCCGCAGAAAGCCATTCGAACCTGATTCCCCTGGGGCAGGAGCTCTCTCAGACGGGCTATCTCAGCCCGCAGCTCGCGAATAAGCTTGACGTTGGTGTCCTCATTGATCTCGGGTTTGTTGATTATGTTTTTAGCTCTGTTGGCATACCGTAAAGTGCTCAGCGTCTCGCCGTAGTTGATGTCTGCTGGGGAAATCGCTATAAACACAAAAAGGTCATACACTTGTACAGTGGAATGAGCTCAAAAAGAAAAACCCCAAGAACTTCCCCAAAAGCTTATTCCCCAAAACAACTGAAAACTCAAACCAATGCAAAGCATACGTCCCGACAATACATCATTCCGCTAATCGAGACAAGCAGACTTACACCAGGCTCCGCGACATTTCTTTGTATGCATTCCCGTCAGCTCAAACTTACTCGCAATCATAATGGTCTTTGAGTTTCCCCCCAGGCTGTCTTTCAAGAGCCACGTCAGCACGGAGTCTCTGTACGGCACAAAAATGTGCTTTTTCTTTGGGTTTGCAGATACGTTGTCCTGAGACAGATCAGCTATGTGCCAGAGGAGAAGAGAGGAGGGAACAAAGCTATTTTAAACTGGGAAGCCTTGCTGGTGCCACAGAAAAAACGCGCGTCAAACTAAATTTGTATGCATCTGATCTGTATTTTAATTAGCTGCAGCATTTTTGCAAAACTAGGCTAAGGTGGTGTTATGATAAGGTATATGGCGGTATTTTTGGTATACAGCTAGTCATGAGATTCATGGGAGGGGGGGGGGGGGTCGTGGTAGAGGGACTGTCAATTACTACTATTCACGATTTTTCATAAGTGACATTCAGCTGTTCAGAAAGATGAATCTCCCAACTTTGCCCGATACAAGAAGCGTTACTGCACGAGGGGAAGCCGCACCGAGGGCAGAGATGACGTTGCCCAGGGTGACCAAGGACTTGTTGATGCTGCAACCCTCCTTGAGCCGCACGCCCGAGGTCCCGGTGGAGTCCGCCCTCTCGCTGCCCGCCAGGTCCACCAGGTGGATCTTACTCACAGTCTCGCACGGCATCTCAGCCCCGAACTTAGCCTGCGGGCACAGAAGCACATCGCCAGGGAAGAACACCACTTCAAAGCAAGCGCAACACCAAGTTTTTCAAAAAAAACCAAAATATTTTGTTTGGCATTTAGACTAGCTGCATCTAAAAGGGCCATAAAAGGAACATTAGGTTATTAAAAGGTCATTTCCATCAGGAAATACACTAAACATCTGTAAGAAATGGACAGTTTTAGCCAAAGAATTATGCTTCAACGTTAGTTATAGCATTTAGTCTTTTACTGGAAAAAGAACTTACAAATGCAGAATATTCTCTCATTATATGCAAGCATCTCACATTTAAGATCCAAGTACAAACTAGGTACAAAGCTAAAGGTAAACCAGTCCCTTCAGCGTTTCCCCAGAGTAGTATATAGCCAAGGGGACCCTAAACTAGTTTAACTTCAAACGAACTCCGACAGGCAACCTAAGAGATGGAGAGAGAGACAGCTGACGGACGGGAGAAGCTCACCTGGGTGAACTTCATGGTGAAGATGGCGTGGGAGCGGCTGCTGACGTCGTTCATGCCCGTGCTGGCCGTGGTGCGGTTCCCGTTTCCCACCTCCATCAGCTCCTCCACGTCATTATAGTTCTGCACCAGGTGCTTCGACAGCTCTGAGTCACAGCACCAGTATCTCAACAGAGTCTACGCTCAACCAGCGGCCTTCACTGGAGTGCATGAAGCAGAGCTCCAAAGCCACTCGCAAAGTACATGTGCTCAGTACTTTACAGATGTATTAAAAGACAACCATAGCTATAGCAGGAGATGGTTGCACGTTAGATAAGAAAATGACTTGCGACAAAAGAATCCGCAGGATAAAACCTTGAAACTTTTAACTAACTTCTAAGCACTTATGCAGGTCACTCTGGCTGAGGGAGTCTGCTAAATGCTGTAAATGTAATGGCAAATCATCTAGAAATCAAAAGGTACTATTAAAACCAGGGCTGGCGTCCATAGGGGACAACGGGGGAAGGTCTTGGGCCCAAACTGAAATTCCTTACTGTGTAGGAACCCTGGGCGGAAAGGAGACCCCCCAGGATAGTGGCCAACAACATGTAGACCATGAGGTTCCAATAGAGCACAGAGAGCCCATGCATATCAGAAAGCTGCCACACCGTCATGGCACATGGCAGACATGACGCCTCACCCCAAACGGAGCCTCACCCGCCACGTACGGCCCCGCCTTTGGGTGCTCCCTCACACGCAGGTTGTAGGCTTTGCTGGACTTCCCCCTCAGGAGGTCACGCACACGCTCATTGTAGATCTCCAGGTAACTGTGAAGGGCGGCCAATCATATTTTAGCAGAGCTTTTGAAAGAGGACCTCCAGCGGCATTTAACGGCAGCACACAGAGCACGCGTTTGATGCAGGGAAAGCCCTGCTCATCCAGCGCCAGCTTATTCACAGCAGAGAGGAGACGCGTGTTAGGCAGAGTCTCAACGGGAAATGACAGAGTAAATCATGGAGACCGACTGATGTCGGCTGCAATAAATGTCTTGTTACAATAAAAACAGCAGTTGTGAAGAGTCACAGGAAAAAGAACACATTTAAAGGGATACACCAATAATAATAATAACAGTAATATTTATTATTATTATTATTATTATTATTATTATTATTATTAAGAATAAACTGATGTCCCCCACACCGATTAAAATAAAATTTTACTTCACATATTAAAAACAGACTGAACACGGAATAAGACCCCAGTTTCAATCCTTGATTTAAAGGTCACATCATAAACTGTGGTGCCACCCCAACCCAAATAGATCAATTTGAGCCAAACAATCCAACACAGTGACATGTTATTAAAAAAAAAAAAAAAAAAAAAAAAAGGTGTCATTACAGGAGGCTCAAAAATAAACATCCTGTCCATGACATGATGTAAGTAAAGCAAAGGCCCGTTTCACCTGTTATTTGTTGCTGTCCATTATATGCTTTGTGATTACTGCAGATAAGCTCGTCTTTCATTAAAACAGCAACAAGCTCACAATCACACTCGAAGCTGGTGGTCGTGAGGGAGGGGCAGACAAGGCCTCACGGGACCAGTTTAAACTGGAATTGTTCACTCCACGAAAACATCCATCTGTGAAGCTGCGAGCTCTCCGATAATAATACAACAGATTGATTTCAATGCAGGTTAAACCAAGGGGCAGCAGTGCAGTAGTTTTTGATTGACAGGGCCGGAGTTATTTAGGAAGGGACAGCCTTAACCATGTCTAAGCCAATTCGATCAAAGTCTACGGGACAGCCTTCAATAGATCAGCTCTAATTTCACAGCGAAATAAAAATTAGTTTCCATTTCTTACACCTGAGCATTGTAACAAACTGTACAAGGCTACAACACAAAGGATGCATTAAAAGGATACAGGGTACCTTGGTTCAGACTGAGACTAAAAGTCCTTCTCCTCTAGCATATACTGAATGCGATATTTCTGCAGGTGTCCAGGTACTCACCTGACCTCGGTGCAGAATGATGCCTCATCCCATAAAGTCATGCCTGCGATCCGGCCAAACAAACCCTCGCAGATCCTTGGGATGAGACCCCGATCATCCTAGGAAGACAGCCATTGGATGCCTTCAGATCCACAGCAGACATCTTTGTGTCTATACTAGATATGGCATCAAGGCGGAAGGGGGTGTGTGCAATCCCAAGAACATATCACTTATCATTTGGTGCAACTGTCAGGCCACAGGTGAGAGTGAAGAATTTCTCAAAATTACTCTAGAAAATATTTTGGTTTGTGGAATATGCAAATATGGCTCCTTCAAAACATGTATGTATGGATAGAAGGTAAATAGTGGTACTTTAGGTCAATTCTTAGCAATCTCAGAGCACAGTATATTATGCAGTCTATTCCACAACATCCTACAAGCCACAGACACCCCCCCCCCACTCCAAACTTAAAGGGAGACCCAAGATGGCAGCTAAAGGACATACTAAGAAGCCAGTTCATCCGTAAACATTGCCTCATGCATTTAGAGAGAGCACTGGAGTTATGAAGCCAGATGAGATCAAACGGCATGATGAACTGGATCCTTTTCACTCATCCGTCTCAAGCTTGACGCCAAGCTTCCATAATCCATAATCCATATTCACAGATGCCCTTAAATAATGTAGATGTATAGTATATTACGCACACATCTACTCGGATATGAATCCTAACATTTTCATGAAGTCACATCTTATTACCGGGTCTCCCATCATGGTGAAGGACTTGCCAGAGCCAGTCTGTCCATAAGCGAAGACACATGCATTGTAGCCTTGAAAAGCAGCCATTAAGACCTCAGAACCCAAGTCCATGAAGACCTGATAGGAGACAAAATGATGAAGATACAAATGGCGGTGGCATTAGGGTGAAGGCATGAGACCTGCTAAGCTGACTAACTCTTGGCCCCTTGGCTTTCCCCACACTCACAGAGTACTAGTCAAGAGTCTAACAATCTGAGCTGCGCTGAGCACTGCCCTTGGCTGTCGCAACCACCGTCTTCAGGCCTTTTACTAGAAGGTGAAAATTAGGGCTGCCCCCTGAAAGTCGACGGGTCAAATATTTCGCTGGAGACACGCCAGTTGATTTAACAAGTCTTTTGAGAACAATAGAGAAACTGATCAGGTACTCAGCAACAGACACATAATTAGGACACCAATCAAACCACAGCCATTTGCAAAGCAAAAGTATCATGGAACACAAGGCATAAGAAAAGCGGTTTCATACACAACCCCATAAAGGCCACAATGATCGCTTCACTATTGGACTTGAAGACTAACAGGAAAATAACCGACCTTCTCCTGAGAGGCAAAACTGGCACTCTTGGAATCGGATGAGTCGTATGAGAAATCATAGGTGAATGATTTGGTTCTCTCCCGCGAAGAATCCCCGGCAGTCCCAGAAGGGATCTGCAGAAAGGGCAACACAGAGATGCTGGCTGAATGAACGAACAAAAGCACAAAGTCTTACATATCTAAATTCAATACTGCGTTATGTTCGAGATGAATCAAAAAAATAAAAAATAAAAAATCAGCATCACAGGTTTGCTTTCAGGCATCTCGAAGATGTTCAGAAGTTAGTCATTTTCAGGATCTGGTCAAGATTGAACATTCCCTCCCATAAAGTATTAGGATTAAAAGTAAAGAAATCACACAAACATACCTTTAGATTTGTTATAGAAGTCTTGTTCCCTTCCATATGAATTATAGACTTTGACGAGAAATCCCTCTCTCTGAAATAAGGTACAAACATGTATGATTCTGCAATTAATATTTAACATTTGGCATAACTTAGAATGCTAATAATATGTTGTAAAGGATTACAGACAATTATGGACAATGCAGAGTAACAAAAATGGGCCGTTACATGTAAATGTGATGTTCTAAACAGAGGGCTTACATTCATTACCACCCAAACACTGGTCCCATTTTGTCCTTTTCTTAAATTGATAAAAAGCACGATTGCAGCATCTACAACGAATCAGACATTAATTCCTGCTTGTTTGTTTTGCATCCATGATTAGCAATATTAAAATTGTGGTTGTGGCACCAGTATTTTCAAGCTCATTCCTAATTAAACACAAATCTGCTCAGACACCTGCAAAACCTTTTGTCCTTGATATCACGCTCATACATGCATCTTTAAGAACGAGAGGAATCTTATCATATCACAGCACCTTCAAGGATTTCTTCTGACATGAAAACTGTGCAATGCCAACAATGAGTAGAAAATGGTCATTCATGTCAATACTTGAGTTTGATCCATTAACATTTTGGGGACACTCATTATGTAACGCCTGGTCCATCATTTTCTGAAGTAAAAGCCCCCAATGTAAATTTGCAGGCAAACATTCTACAATTATGTTAATGCAGTATTTCCCGTGAACCAAGAGGTTTGGCATGGAGGCAGTTTGACAAGAAGGCTTGTTATTGCTTATTCATTCTTATTAGGGAAGGCATGTTCTCCCCGTCTACAGAGGGAAGGAAACGCTTAATTAACATATATTCATGTGATTGTGTTTCAGTGACTGTAACCATGTTTTTTTCTTGTTGAATGCTAAATTAATTCCTAAATCCCATCTCCAGTGCTGCACTCAATGTGAATGGCACACAGCCTAAGTGTGCATGTGACCCAGTCAAACAAAACCCATTTGTTGTGGGAAGCGAGTCTCTCTCGGTGTGGGACCCCCTGTCACTTACGAAACCCGTTTCTGAATCGGGTAAAAACAGGATGGATCATTTCTCATTCCCGCTCAGTAAGAGCAATGGGTGTTGGGCATTCCCAAATGGTACCAATTTAGTGAATAAACGGGTAAAGTCCCCGCCCACCTCGAACACAGTAATCCACTATGGTTTCCCATTGACACTGGGTCCCGGTCAGAAAGATACCGCTAATGTTATACTATAGCCTATTAGTGCAGCTAACCAGCTGAATTCCGCAATACATGCACAGGGGATGGGGGCAGAAACCAGGCTTCCCCGGCGAATCACAAACAAAGGAAACAAAGACTTTATCAGTTTAAAGGGGTTCAATTATAAAATTATGGCTAACTAATTGGTTTTCAAAATTCCTTAGCCACCAACT
>JAODKL010000041.1:14752300-14764112 GCA_026780765.1 Petrocephalus schoutedeni
TTAGTTTTGTTTTTCCTGTAAATGATTCAATAAATACCGTACCGTGCCATTCATACCGAGGTATTACCGTACCGTGACGTTTTGATACCGTTACATCCCTACTATCTATCTATCAGCCAACACAGAGGGTTTCTATGCGATAGCAGGTATGTGACAGTTAAAATACACTTGAATGTAAAGTCACATCCAGGCTGTATTGAGTATGGTTATGTCTGCGTTAAATTAAACCTCACCCTCAGGTTTCCCAAATGTCCTGGGTACTATAGATTGCACCCATATACAGATCCAGGCCCCAACTGGACCAATGGAGGCAGACTACTTGAACAGGAAATCTTTCCATAGCCTCAATATACAGTACAGGTATGTAGGCTTAGACAAACTCTATACATTGTCAGGTGGAGGGATTTAGCACTGAATAGGATTTAACATCTTATATAGAACAATGAATGCTCTGCCATGCAGAATGTGCTGTGTACACATTTCTTTCATGTTGGGGGTGTCTTTTGAACTGTAGGAATGTCATACACAGAAAAACTTTCTTCTACAGGTTAGTTTAATGAAATCCTGCTTATGGCCTGCCAGCCATACCTTTTAACCCCTTACCCAGCACCTCAAACTGAGGCAGAGAAGGCATTTAAAAATGCCCACAGTAGAACAAGGGAATGAATTGAGATGACCTTTGGTCAACTAAAATCCAGGTTCGAAATTCATACACACTATCAGGAACTTGGGTAGAAACACGGAATGGATGGGCGTCAGCGGATAGCCCGTGTAGCGTGAATGGTAACCCAGACGCAGAGTCTACGCGAAGAGGAAGGATAACCATGCGATTACTATAAGAACGCTCTTTAAATAAAGAGTAGAGATTCCCACCAGAATCCGCATTCTAAATGCACACACAATCAAAGAGATGAACCAAAGACTGGAGTACTCACAGTACCGGCGATGGGGGTCGGAAAGGGCACGGGTCATTTCACAATGACTGAGCGGCGTTTGAGTGAAGTGTTCCTCTATTTATCTCCCGGATGATCGTCTACTTCCGGGTCCTTGTGGTGATCGTCCGATGGGTGTGCGTGACAGTACCCCCCCCTCCAGGACCGGCACCAGATGGCCCCGGCTGGGAGGATACCCAACGACGGTAGTCCCGCACCAACGAAGGATAGAGAACGAACCGGGCCGGAATCCAGGAGCGCTCCTCAGGGCCATAACCCTCCCAGTCAATGACATACTGGGTACCCCAGCCCCGAGGACGCACATCTAGGATCCGGCGCACGGTGTACGCGGGACCACCGTCAATGAGATGAGGCGGAGGAGGGGAGGGGACAGGCGGGACCAAGGGGAAGGTGATGAAGGGCTTGAGCTGGGATGTGTGAAAGACTGGATGAACCCGGAGTGCGGCAGGCAGCTGGAGTCGATAGGTGACAGGATTAATCCAAACCTTGTCACCTATATTGAACAATCGTCCCGGTGGGTGCCGACGGCGATGTTGTACAGTCCAGAGCCACCGGCACCGGTGGACCAACTGTTGGGCCGATGGTACATCAACCTCCGGTTCTTGATAGTCGAACATAGGAGGTTAGAAACCATGGCATACCTCAAATGGGCTGAGAGCAGTGGCATATGAGGTATGAAGGTTATGTGAGAGTTCAGCCCAGATGAGGTAGCGGGCCCAGGAGCACTGCCTGTCTGCGACAAAGCATCTAAGGTAGCGCTCCAGTTGTTAGTTGTTCCGCTCCGTCTGACCGTTGGTTTGTGGATGGTAACCGGGTGAAAGACTGCAGGTAGAGTTGATCAGACAGCAGAAGGCCTTCCAGAATCTGGCGGTGAATTGAGGCCCTCTGTCTGAGACAATGTCCCTGGGGAACCCATGCAGGCGGACTACGTGCTCTAAAATCAGCTCAGCAGTAGTTTTGGCTGATGGGAGTCCGGCTAGGGCTACCAAATGCACAGCCTTGGAGAAGCGATCAACGATGGTGAGTATAGTATTTTTTCCCTCCGACTCTGGCAGGCCTGTAACAAAGTCCAGTGCAATGTGTAACCAGGGCCGACGAGGAACCAGGAGAGGTTGCAGTTCACCTGGGGAGGGTTGATAGCTGGTTTTGGCCCTGGCACACACTGGACATGCCCGGACAAACTCTCGGACGTCACAGGCCATGGCAGGCCACCAGAAGGTGCGTTGAAAATAGAGGAGGGTTCTTCTGGCGCCAGGATGGCCTGCCAGAGCAGAGGAGTGAGCCCAGGAGAGGACGTCCGGGCGCATGGAGGTGGGGGTGTAGAGTCGTCCAGGCGGAGTACCTGCCGGAGCGGGTTCCAAGGTCTGTGCCTGGCGTACCCTGGTTTCTAATTCCCACCAGAGAGGTGCAATGATCCGGGTGGTGGATACAACAGGTGCGGGGTCCACCCGGGGAGCATCGACTTCATGCTGGCGGGAAAGTGCCCACCGCGCCTGCCAAGGGTTGAGCTGTTTGGCGTGCTGGATAGTGATGAGGTTCTGGTGGTCCGTCCAGACCGTGAATGGTTCACTGCCGCCCTGGAGCCAGTGACGCCATTCCTCCAGGGCCCACTTGATGGCCAGCAGTTCACGATCCCCTACCCCATAACGCTGCTGAGTGGGGTTGAATTTCCTGAAGAAGAAACTACATGGGTGTAGTTTCTGGTCTGGACCTCGCTGGGAGAGGACTGCCCCGACGCCTATATCTGAGGCGTCCACCTCCACAACGAAGGGTTTGGTGGATTCTGGGTGAAGGAGGATAGGAGCAGTGGTAAAAAGGTGACATAGTTGCTGAAAGGCGTTGATGGCATCTGGGGAGAGCTGGAAATGATGAGGAGAAGGACGGGTCAGGGAGGTCAGTGGTGCTGAAACTGTACTGAAGCCCCAGAAAAAACGCCGGTAGAAATTAGCAATCCCCAGAAAATGCTGTAGCTGTTTGAGTGTCTTAGGTAGGGGCCAATGACGCACAGCTTCCAGCTTCTGGGGGTCCATGGCCACACCCTGGGGTGAGATGACAAAGCCCAGGAACGTGGTGGAGCACTGGTGGAAGGCACATTTCTCCAACTTGCAATACAGTTGATGGGCGAGCAGTCTCTTGAGGACTGCCCTGACATGCTGGATGTGTTCTTCCAGGGTGCAAGAGTAAATAAGAATATCATCAAGGTAGACGAATGCCCACCGGCCCATCATGTCCTGCAGCACATTGTTGATGAATTGCTGGAAGGCTGCGGGAGCATTGCAAGGCCAAAGGGCATAACCAGACTCTCGTAGTGACCAGTGGGAGTGATGAATGCCGTCTTCCATTCATTGTCCTCCATGATACGCACCAAGTTGTAGGCACTCCAGAGGTCCAACTTGGTGAAGTGGGTGGCACCAGAGAGGGCATCCAGGGTGGTGTTCTTCAGAGGAAGGGGGTGACGGTTCTTGATAGTGATCCGATTGAGCCCCCGATAGTCGACGCAAGGTCAGAGGCCACCATCCTTCTTCTTAACGAAGAGGAACCCCGCGGCAGCTGGCGAGGAGGAGGGTCTGATGGTACCCTGGCGGAGAGCTTCAGCGACGTACTCCTTTATCGCCTTAGTCTCAGAGGTGGTAAGAGAGAAGAGCCTGCTGCGGGGTGGGACCGCACCTGGGAGGAGGTCACTAGCTAAGTCATAGGGCCGGTGAGGAGGTAACTTCACGGCCCTCTTCCTGCAGAAGACCTCCGGCAGGTCACAATAAAGCTGGGGGATGGCCTCCAAATTGACATCGGGGGCCTTGGACTCCCTAGAGCATGTCCCAGTCGTTGTCTATAGGCAAAGTTCAGAACAGGTTGGGCCCCATTGCAAAATCCGGTGTTGGGTCCAGGAAATGAGGGGGTTGTGCTGGAGGAGCCACGGGTGTCTGAGGATGATAGGAGGTGAGATGATGGAAGTGGCCAGGAACTGGATGGTCTCATGGTGCTTGTCGATGTTGAGGACAATGGGTTGAGTCTGGTGGGTGATGGGACTGGTGGTGAGGGGCCGACCGTCAACAGCAGTAATCTGAATCGACTAGGATAAAGCCTCGAGCTCCACCCCCAGTTGTTTGACGTAAGTTTGGTCAATGATGTTCCCTGCAGCCCCTGAATCAATAAAAGCTGAGGTTCTGATCCGTTTGTGGCCAAATTGGAGGTGTACCTGAACCATGAGGCGGGAAATGGCTGTGGAGGTGGAGAAGAGAGATAAGGGACCCGGTGAGCTCTTGTCAGGACTGACCGGGTCTGGCCATTTCCCGGGCGGAGAGGGTAGATGGCGCGGTGGTGATTAGAAGAGGCACAGTAAGCGCAGAGGCCCTCCCTATAGCGTCTCTCCCTCTCCGTAGTGGTCAGGGAGGCGCGCCCTAATTGCATGGGTTCCCCTGTTCCTGAGTGGTCCACGGGTTGAGGTGGAGGGGTGACGCCAGCAGGTGGTGGAGGAGGCGTTGGCGGATGGTGAAACGAGGTAGGCGGCAGGGTACGGGGAGCTGGCCTCGGACGTGAGCTCATCTGTTGGTCAATGTGAAAGGCTAGTTGGATCAGGCCCTCTAGGGTGGCGGGGAGCTCACGTCCGGCTAGCTCATCCTGGATATTGGGAGCCAGCCCCTCGTAATAGGCTGTCCGGAGAGCGGAATCACCCCAGGCAGTTTGCACTGCGAGGGTACAAAACTCTGCAGTGTAGCGACTCATGGACAAGCCCCCCTGCCGCAGATGGTACAGCCTCGAATTGGCCTCCACCTCGCTATCCGGATGACAGAAAGTAGCGCGGAGTTGATGGGTGAATTCTGGGTAGGAGTGGCCAATGTCAGATCCGGAACGGATGATAGCCGTGGCCCACTCAGCTGCCTGCCTGGTGAGAAGGGAGACTAGAAGTGCAATGCACTGGCGATCCGTTGAGTATCTGGCTGGCTGGAATTTAAAAACCAGATCAAGCGCGGTTAGAAATACGTCGCACTTCGCTCGCCAGCCAGCTCCCGAACAGCTTTGCGGAGAGTCGCGACCTCTTGCCGCAGCACCTCCACCTCGCTGCGAGACGCAGCTTGGCTTTGAAAACTGTGGTGCAAGTATGCAACCTCACGCTGAAGCTGATCGATCAACACTGAATGGCTTACAACGGCATCGCAGAGGGCGGCGAACTCCACAGGGTTAACCACATTCGGCTCAGTCATTCCATCAGGAATTTGGGTAGAAACACGGAATTGACTGGCGTCAGCGGATAGCCAGTGTAGCGTGGATGGTATCCCAGATGCAGAGTCTACGCAAAGAGGTAGGATAGCCACGCGATTACTATAAGAATGCTCTTTAAATAAAGAGTAGAGATTCCCACCGGAATCCGCATTCTAAACGCACACACAATCAAAGAGATGAACCAAAGACTGGAGTAGTCACAGTACCGGCGATGTCGGTCGGAAAGGGCACGGGTCGTTTCGCAATGACTGAGCGGCGATTGAGTGAAGTGTTCCTCTATTTATCTCCAGGATGATCGTCTACTTCCAGGTCCTCGTGGCGATCGTCACACCACAACACAGGGGTTTATTAAAGCAAAAGAAATGGAAAAGTCTGCACTTCAACTGCATTTCAATTGTTCCATTTCAGATCCATTGTGGTGATGTACAGAACCAAAATTATGAAAACTATGTGTTGTGTCGAGTGGTGACGGACTGGAGTGGTAAAAGTAGGGTAAGGAGTAAACAAAATCACACACAGCACAGCAACAATGTATTTTTAATCTATCTGTATTCTTCTTCTCTTCTACAGGGGAAGCAGAAACAGAAGATCAAAGCTTGCCCTCTTTCGCTACCTATTGGCGAATGTACAGAAAACAACATATCTCGCCTTCACTTAAGAATTACACTACTAGAAGGCAAGCAACAACAAAGCACTTCACCATACATGGAGTGCTCTTAAGAATTAAGTGTATAACTCTAAGCATCACATTATAACATCTATGAATAGGCATAATAGAGATAACTGTACAATACACACATAGAACCGTTCTCCAGAATCAGACACAAAATAGAATTAGCAAAAAGAACAGCAAAACTTAACACCCTGCTGTACTACAAGAAAGTAACAGACTGGCAATAATGAACATCTGTACGCCCATCGTGTGACAAGCCGGTGGACTTCTCAGATGCAGAAGGTACTTGGAATTTGGTTAGGCGAGATGCATGCCATTTCTTGCCATCAGCCAGTAGATAGGTACTCAGGCCTACTTTCTCTTTTATTTCCAATGGCTGGGAATAGCGGGAATGAGCTTTTGGGACGTGATAAGGCCTGAAAACTGGAAGACCTGTTCCACGGATGGAGTTGGCGTAGATCTTCATTTTGCACTGTTTCAAGGCGACATGCCGATGAAGCGCAGCGGTGTCTGCGGTTACTGGGGGTGGTGAAAGGACTTGAAGGCGTGTGCGCATTTTTCAACTGTGCAACAACTCAAAAGGAGACAATCCAGTAGTGGCATGTGGAGTGGCACGGAACACTTGTAGGAATTCTGTAACTGTAGCTTCCCATGGTTGACGTTGCAGAATAGCAGACTGGATAGATGCTCTCAGGGCATGGTGAAAGCGTTCAACTGCACCATTAGCAGTCGTACGTACAGTATGTGCTTAATGTCACAGTCTCTCAGGAAGGCAGCAAATTCGGAAGACAAGAATTGGGGTCCATTGTCTGATACAATGGTCCTAGGGTTGCCTAGTCTGCTGAATACTGAGGTGAGGAAAGAAACAATGTTAGTTGTCAGAGGGTGTAAAAGCTAAATCTGGCCACTTACTGTGGTAGTCCATCAGTGTGATAGCAAAGTAGCAATCAGGGGCGGCAATCTCAAACGGGCCAACCACATCAATGCCAAGTTTCTCCCAAGGCTCTGATTGGAAAGGCACCGGTTGTAGTGGAGCAGCAGAAGGAGTAGCAGTCTTATCCAAAGACTGGCACGGGTAGTAGCAGTTCTTAACCTGAGCAGTCACAAGATCATCCATACCTGGCCACCAGTAAATGTCACGGAGGTGCTGTTTGGTTCTCACAAACCTTTGATGTCCTTCATGAGCCAGGTCAACCAGGGTGTGGCGCAAAGCAACAGGAACAACAAGTCGGAAAGCACGGAAAATAAAATCACCTTGCACAGACAGTTTGTGGTGAAGTTTGACGTAAGGGCATAAAGCAGCACTTACAGCAGCCATGGAAGGAGGCCAGCCATCAGCCATCTGTTCATGCAATGCACAGAGCTCAGGACAGGAAGCAGAAGCAGCAGCAAATTCTTTATTGGAGACTGCAGGTAGACAATCTGCAGACATCATAGCTACAAACTCGAGTTCAATGACATTGTCCTCTGTGGCAGCAGGAAAGGGCAAACGGGAAAGACAATCAGCCGTGTTGTTCTTTGAACCCGATAAGTAGGCAACGTCGTAAATGAAACACAGCAGTCGCTCGGCCCAGCGCGCAATACACATACCAGCACGGTCAGCACCTTGTAGTCAGGAGAGTGGTCAGGAGAGTAATCAGGGCTCGATGGTCAGTACGCAATGTGAATATTCGGCCCCACAAGTAGGTCCTCCATTTCTCCACAGCTGAGGCACATCCAAGAGCTTCCTTTTCAACTACTGAGTATTTGCGTTCAGCAGGAGCAAGGGTCCTTGAAGCAAATGCAATCACGCACTCAGCTTGATTGGGCTGAATCTGTGAGAGAACAGCACCGAGACTGTAGTCAGAAGAATCAGTGGACACAATGGTAGGAAGATCCGGGCTGAACAATGCTAAGGCCAGGTGGTGCACTAACAGTTGTTTCACTGAACTGCGCTGTGCATCCTCAGACCAGCAGAACTCAGTGTCTTCACAAATACAATTACATAAGGGTTCTACCACTGTAGCGAAGTTGGGAATGAACTTGTGGTACCAAGAAAACAGGTCCAAGAATGATCTTAACTTTCCTGCATTAGTAGGGGCTGGAGCTTGTAGAACAGAAGGCTGAATTCCCTGAGCAGTCGCAGTATGTCCAAGAAAGCGCAGAGTAGATCAGTTAAAGTGGCACTTTGACATATTCAGCTGTAACCCCTCACCTTTCAAGCGTTGTAGTACAGCTTCAAGTGTGTCATCATGGTCAGTTTGAGTACGACCCCATACGATCACATCATCCAAATAATTTGCAACATTTGGCAGGCCTTTAAGGATTGTTGCTAGCATCTTCTGGAAGGCAGATGGGGCAGAAGCGAGACCATATGGGACACGGCAGAACCTGAACAATCCCTCATGGGTGATGAAGGCGGTCAAGTCACGGCTGCCCTCATGGAGTGGCAACTGGAAGTAAGCATTTTCCAAGTCAATAGTAGAGAAAACAGTAGCTCCATGAAGCAGGGCTAGCATTTCATCAGTGTGAGGAAGAGGAAAGGAATCCACAACCACAGCCTTGTTAGGCTCACGTAAGTCCACACACATGCGGATTTTACCCGATTTCTTCTGAACCACTACTGGGGAAATCCATGGCGAAGCATATATTCTCCCAATCACACCTGTGTCAAGCAGGCACTGTATTTCTACACTCACAGCATTTCTGACAGAAAAGGGTAAACGGCGCAGTTTCTGGCGCACAGGAGCCACGTCAGGCGATATTTTGACTTTATGCATGAATCGTGATGCGCAGCCAAGAATGATCGAGACCAGCGGAGCAGTGGTCATCACCTGAGCCGAGGTCATGGTAGAGGGCTAAACTGCTGTGCCCTTGAAGCACAGACCCAGGCTGTTGATCAGATCCATGCCAAGCAGAGCAGTACCAGATTCCACAATGAAGAAAGATGTCTGACAAGTGCAATCATTCCAGGACACAGTAACAGGTAAGCAGCCAAGCAGTGGAATAGGAGTACGAGAGTAACTGCTGTTCTCCTTTAATGTGCTTGTTGTACAGGCTGTGTGTCAGAATGGACACTGAGGAACCAGAATCCACAGTGAGCTCCACAGGCACAGAAGCAGTGACAATTTAACATTGACTGTGCATTTAATCTTTGCTGGAGCTGTGTTCACTCAAATAAAAAATCTGAACTTCAGGCAATTCAGTTTCACGTACAGAGTGAGTTGGGGCTGAATGACACACTCTCTTACTCACTCTATCTTAGGTCTTACACTTCACTGAAGCAGCAGAACACGACGGAGCATTTGCAAGGTGTCAGTCGTTTACCTTGCCCTCTGTCGTTACTATGTCGGTGTCCGAATATTTATGGGCCTAACTGCATTAAGCTAGGTGGACATTTGGTAGTTATAGTCTGTGTTGTATATAGAAGACATGGACAGGGGTTAAGACAAAATAGTTATGACCAGACTGTAATTTTAGCTGTGAATGCTGGACTCTGTGAAAGCTGCAACCTAAAATCTCAGGTGAGCTCTTCTAATTGCGCCATTAACAGTCACTTGTAAAAATGCCATTATGCTGTGTAGGACCACACACACATGTGAGGCCTAAGATTTCATTTTTTTTGGCCCGTGGAGGTTAGAAGCTTTGAGATAAGGGCCAGCCTGGTACCAGGGGGTACTAGTTGGCTGCATTACAAAGGGGAACCAGGGGTTCTAACCCACACGCACACACATAGACCTACATACATAACTATACAACATTCAAGGCCGCTCAGAACACAGGGGAGACACCCAGCCGTGAAGCCTGCTGCATAGAAGAGAACTCTAAGGCCTCGCCACTGAAAGCTTTACACAGAGATAGAAGGTAGAGAAGGCTCAGCACAAAGAACCGCTCCAGACTTCGCTCATCCAGTATCACCGCTTCCTCCCTCTTCACTTTGCAACCAGCTACCAAAGACTCCCTAACCTCTGCAACCATGTAAACCCACTTCCATTCATTTAACAATTTAAGTTTTGCAGTTTTGGGGTCACATTTTAAAATCCTTCACTTGCTGTGCAGATTAGCATTTCCCTTTAAGTATTCCCAGTCAAATCTAATCGCTGCTTTTATTTTCCATCCTGTTTGCTTGATTTTATTTTATTATTTTGTGTTTTGTTTCATGTTATGTGTAATATCTGTCCTGTATTAGTTGTAGTGTTAGGAATAAATCCATACTTTTGAATCTTTGTCTCAGGTGCTCATATTAGGTCACTTCATCGGTGCAAAACCGCTACTGAGCTTTTTAAGTCTCAAGCTAGTCTAGAAGTATCGCAAGACTCTCTCTCCGACCAAGAGCAGAGTTTCACTTCAAGGTTGCTAGGTTACAGGGGGAAGCAGGGGGAAGCAGTTTAACCCAGTTTAAGCAGTTGAGTCTAACCCAGGTTAACTAGCGATATTGTAATAAGTGAATTCCATTCGTATTCGGAGCTAAATCGTCAAGCAATTGACTAATTAGAACAACTACAGGTATAACAGACTTTGATAGAAGAATTCTAATTTCTTGTTGCAAGATAAAGAAAATAAAAAGTCTGGATTTTGTGGGCTCTGTACGAAATTAATAAATTGTTACTTAACATTTACTGGGAATCTTCCTTCAAGCAAAGGTTAGTGAAAATCTCATAACTTTAGTAAGGTTTGTATGCATACATATTCCATAATCATTTCTCTCTCTTACACACACACATACACACCATGGGCAATTTAGAGGCACTAATTTACATAACCATTAGGGATGGGTACCAAAACCCGGTACTAAACAGGCCACAGGGCTGAGTTTTTATAGACTGGAGTATCGATAAGCTCTGACGTTAATGGTATTGCTTTTGGTACTGGAAAAATTAATTTAAATGATTTTTTTTTGTTTCTACATAAACGCAATCTTTCCCAGTTTACCTGACCAGCTCCATTACTGATTAAAACATTAATCTACAGCGTTCTCTCTTGCACGTGCGCCCACATGTATACACAGACGCTGGTGTCACTGCCCAATCTGGGTGCGCCTGCACAAAGTTCTGTTCTGCTTATGGCTGTGTGTGATTTCTATAATGGCATCTGCTGGACCCGGCCCAATAGGCGAGAGCATGTGCACAAATTAAAATTTTAATACATTGTATGATATAAAAGCATACATACACATGATACTTAACTTACGACTTCGCCCGTTGGCTGTACTGCGTGGGACCAGGGTTTGTTACAGTGGTGCTGAAACAGGGACCTCCGGGGGGTGTATGGAGCCAGGCAACTGTTGCTTAGCTTAGCCTAGCCATCCAGCCGTACACCCATAAAATCACCACTGTTTTCATTTTCATATATATATATATATATATACAAACGCTGGTGTCCAATGGCCGAGTCCGACACAAGGGCTGAGGGGGAGTCTGTGGCCCACCTTCATCCCGATTTCACTGCGAGGCCATTTGTAATGCGGTGGGAGCCGATTCGCAATCTCATCCACGCCTTTAGCCACCTCAAAGGAGATGATGAGACAGGTGAGGAGGGAGAATCGCCGGCCGACTACCTGGCAGAACCTCCTCGCACCGCCATCTAGGATGAACCCCTACCACCGCCTCTGCTGCCAGAAGAGGACGACCAGAGTCTGATATCCCTGGTGCTTGCAACTCATGTGAGCCAGCTGGAAGCCGCTCTTTAGGCTCTGAACGGGAAACGTCTACAGGCGGATGGACGAGCTGACGAGCCAGAGGGCAACAGAGGGCAGAGGTTGATACCTGTCACCTGTCACCTTTTCTGGTGCCCCATGTGCCTGTTTGCTTGTGGTTTGTCAGTTGTTGTCTTGATTGCTTACTTTGTGCCTATTCTGTGTGTCCGTCCTGTTCCCGGTAACCCGTTGATGGTCTTGTTTTGTTTTCTTGTTGTATACTTTTAATTTCGACTTTGCTCTTCGGACACTAAAAGTAACCTCGAATTTCACCATGTTATGATCACTACC
>JAODKL010000041.1:14769604-14782429 GCA_026780765.1 Petrocephalus schoutedeni
TCCGGTCGGGGTCTGGGCTGGTGGGCTTCTCGGCTGCTGCGGGGTCCGGGGTGGTCTTCTTGTCCCCACACCAGAGGGAAAAAGGGGTCCATCTCCGGGGTCTGGTAGCGGATTGCCCCTCTGGGGGTGGTGGGGCCTGGATCTCGGAGTATAGAGTATATATGGGGAGTGTGAGTGTGTGTGCGGCGTTCATTTCTGTGTGTCTCCATGTTGGGTGAATGTGTGAATATTTGACCATACAGTCACACTACACATGTTTTTCAAACAGGAAGCCGATGAACCAAGAAGATTGCCAGCATAGTGCTTAGTAGTGATGACTGATTTGGTGAATTCTTTTTAAAAAAATCCATTTTATCATACCTGTATTACGTTGTATACCATCAACAGCCGATTCAGGTACAACTGAATATCTGTATGCAATAAAACATGCTTTTATTTAAGCATGACCATGTTTGCAAAAGTCGGTATGGTACTGCAATGCTCTCCTAATAAAGAGGCACAAGAAAGAATTACAATGGTTATTTTGTAATATTGTTTCTTACCAGTGAAAGAGAGCTATTTGGTATGCAGTTTACCAAGAGTTTAAACAAGGTAGCATTGGTAAAAACTGCCTTGAAGTTAGTATACTGAATATACTCTTCAGCCTTCCCTAAAAAGACAACAAATGCATTAAATCCCACCTAGCAGAGAAACATTAAACCTTTTTTGAGGCAAACTGGCCTTCATCCATAGATAATGTAAGTTATAGTTACCTGGTTTGAGACAGATGCTCTACATTGGTTGTAAATGAATTGTATTAATAAAAGTTTTCACGGGAGAGACATTTCTGTGCAGGCAATCAGAGGATGGAGCAGTGAATAGAATAGAATGCTGAGGTATTATGCTGTTCATCTTCTTCAAGGTCAGCACCCATCCTACCCTGCCCCTTTTCTGTTCTACTCCACTCTTGGCCAGCAGGCGTTGCTGGCCACCCTGTCCGCTTCCCTTAGTCCCCTACTGTGTTGCCCTGGTTCCTTAAACAGCCGTTTAGCTCAGTGGGCTGAGTGTACGGCTCGATTTTCTTGGGTCATGGGTTCAAGGCTGACCTATGGCCAGCCTTATTTGTTTTGTATTTTTTGTCTTCCCTAGTGTTCCGGTTTCCCTTTTAAGTTTTTTGGTTCTAAGTTTACCCTCCCTGTGATTTTGGTTATACCAGGGGTGGGCAATTCCGGTCCTGGAGGGCCATGGTCCAGCACATTTTGGTGATTTCCCTGCTCAGAAACACCTGGTTCACCTCACCAGTTAATTGTCAGGTTTAATTTTCAGGTGAGGTGAACCAGGTGTTTCTGAGCAGGGAAATAACCAAAACGTGCTAGACCACGGCCCTCCAGGACTGAAATTGCCCACCCCTGGGTTATACTGTTCCATTTATCCTAGTGTGTTCGTTGGTGTTTCTTAGTTTCAGTGTCTGTAGCGTTACCTAGGTCTGAGTTGATTTGTTCCACCTGTTGCTTGTTGTCCTGTGCCCTCCCCGATTGGTTAATTTATTATGAGTTGCACCTATTCCTACAGTAGTGTTGCCTTGTGTTTTAGTGTATTTAAGTGCCTGTCCATGTCCTGTTCTCTAGTTGCGTTGCAGTTTTGTTTTGTTTATTATCTGTATGACCTGTTTAGTTTACCCTAGTCCTGCTCTCTAGTTTATTTGTGGTCCTTTTAGTTACTTAGAAAATACTTTCTTTATGGTTTTTGTTGTTACCCCTCATGGTCTGTTTCTTTTGTAGTTCTCCCAGTCGCTTTCTGTTCCCAATGAACCCCCTTTTTTGTACCGGAGCCGCCAGTGGGTCGTCACGTGTTTTGCCCTGCATCCACCGTGCCACACTGCTGGATCCATGACAATCTTCCCCTTTCTCTGGCAGAGTTCCGCTCTGCACTCAGGCATGCATCTTATTTCATCATTTGCACTCAGGAAGTGTTGCCTGCAAGAGCCAGCATCGCTTGTCATGAAAAGACCAGTTTAGGACAGTTTGTTTTTTTTCCCCAGACTACAGTGTTAACTTTCAAATGTCTATCGATCTTGTCCCTCTTGACCCTGTATTGGACAAGTGAGTATAGAAAGTGACCAGAATTTCTCCACCTGAATCTTACAACCCACATTTTCAAGACCTGAATTTTACAACCTTTAATTTTTATTACCACATAAGCAACATAAATTTAAGGTCAGGCAATAAATTCTAATTTGGTTTATTAAATTTTAGTTCAGGTAAATCTATTCAAGTTTGGTTCTTTAACTCGAGTTCAGATAAACATATTCAAATTCGGGGTCTGGTATTCAGGTAATGGAGTTCAGGTTAATGCATTCTAATTTGGGTTGTGGCGAGTCTGATTTAACACTGTATCAAGCCTGATGGGCAACAGAGTAACCATTTCACTGCTGGACCCTTCAGCAAGGCCCTTAACCCCAGTTGCTCTGGAAATGCTGGCGGACCCAGGTCCCTGACCCTTACTTCTGTGTCAGTTATATAGATGAAAGAATAATCATGTTTCCATTTTTCTATAGTTGTCTTAACCACCTATTTGGGCCTAACTGCCACTGTTTGTCAAGTTGAACCTAAAGACTTAACAGGGTAGATTCTGTATGTGATGTTCAGTGACATCAGTGAAATAAATACCAACAATTGTTGTTGGAAACATGGTAGCTGTCTCAGAGTTGGCAGAATCCCTAATATCTGGATTATTGCTTTTTTGCTGACAATTTCCCAGCAGATTCTCGTTCTATCCAAAGTTTCAGAAGGTTGATGTGATGAATCTGTGGGAGTGACATGGTGCCCCTATGCTTTGATCTTGTATTGCAAGTTTCTCAAATGGCCCATCAATGTGGGTAACCAAACAGAAACTATTCAGATGGCTATGTTTCAATTTCTTGGATCTGTGTTAACTAGACTTCAAAAACTAGGCTGTCTGTTTGTGGATGACTGCAATTAGACTAACCCCCACCCATTCTACCATCCATTTATACATCCACCCATCTATCCATCCATTGTCTGCTGCTGATCCGCATCGCAGGGACAGCAGTCTGAGCAGTGATTCCCAGACCTCCCTCCCCCCAGCCTCCGGGGGAAACCAAGGTGCTTCCATCCCACCCGAGAGATAATCTGTCCGGTGTGCCTCCACCACTTGGGGCACTTTTGATACGGTGCCTTCATTTTTCTATTGACTTCCGGTCGAGTACCAGTACCAAAAATTCAAGTACCAAAAGTACAAACCAGTTTGGGTACTTCTTTGGTGCTTCGGTACTTTGGGGCGCAACTTAAAACTTGAAGCCTGATTCTGAAACACAATGCCACCGCCATTTTGAAAAAAGTTACTAACTCAGAAAACAGCAATGAACGAAGTAAAAAAAATAATTGCAATCTGGTCGGAAGAACAGTTGCAACAAGATAAGGCTGGCATAAGAAATTTAAAAAGTATTTTATGTAATATACTAGGGCAGCACAGTATTGGAGAATTTCCAAATATAGCAATGTTTTTTTATTTCCAAATATAGCGATGTGATTTTGTTGTAATAAATTTTGGGGTATTCATAAAGCAAAAATTAGCAAAAATTTATAAAGCAAAAACATAAATTTCTCACAAAACTGTCTAGGGGTACGGAGCCCCTAAGAGGTCAGGATGGGAAAATATACATTTTTAATAGTTTTGCATTCCCTCGCAATACTTTTGCATTCCCTCACAATAGTTTGTGGGGTGTGTGTGTGTGCGTGTTTGTACTGATTTTGACCAGATAAATTGTTCTGAACATATGGCAGAACTTCAGACTCGTAAACTATTGTGAGGGAATGCAAAAGTATTGCGGGAACGTATAGGGGTGACTTACACAACAAGTATGATAATGATTATGACTGTTTGTTTAGCTGTGCAAAAGCAGCGGAGGTAAACTTTAAACTGATTTAAACTTTAAGCTTATATTGGATAAGCTGTAAAATGAATAATTATTAAAACTGCAAAGTTAGATACGCTTAAAATGTTTCAGCGAAACATTAACCCTGTGCGCTGTCTGTAATGTCTGTACAAAACTGAAAGTAAAAAGAGTCTTAATGTGACTAGCGATGTAAGAATTGCATGTGCATAACATGCAATGTTAGATTTAATTTCCAGCATCATCCAGCTGTAAACTACAGCCATTTTTAAAATCCAGTACAAAATGCCCCGCCTCAAGTTATGCTTTTATCCAGTTTTTACGCCAGTGGAACACCAACACAAAAGTACAGTACTTGTTGCGGTGGAAAAGCAGCCTTGGCTGCACCTAGAATTTCTGTTCATAAAAGTTATGTACAGAATTGGTGGCAAAGGGCTGCCTTAGCAGAATCAGTACCAAGTGGAAATAAGTCAGACTTTTTGCCAGCAATGTTACCCAAGCCATGGCTCCTGAAGCTTCCCCTACAGGACCTCCCAAGGGACATGGGCCTTTTCCAAGTCCAGAAAACTCATATAGACCAGATAGGAAAACGCCCATGAAACCTACAATATCCTTGCCAGGGTAAAGAGCTTATCTAGGGTTCCACAACCAGGACAGAATCCACATTGCTCCTCCTGAATCCTGTGAACCCTCCTCTCCAGTGCCCTGGTGTAGGTCTTCCCAGAGAGCAAAAGGAGTGCATTCCCCCTGAAGCTGGAATACATTCTCTGGTCACCTTTCTTACAGATTTTTTTTTCTTTCTTTTTAAAGATCTGTCTCAAAAATTGATCAGGACTAGTTTACCCAATGTGCCTGCAGAGTATGAAAAATATCAATGAAAGGCTTTTTGTGGTATCGTGTTCATGGGACTGCAGTGGACCGATTCCAAAACTATATGTACTCCCAGCAAAGGGAATGCAGTAAGTATAATAGAAGAGGAACAGTGATTCACATTCTTCGCTCAAGTTCCATGGACCCTCAGGTCAGGTCGAGTGCAGAGCAGGAGCTTTAAATAACCTCACCTAACTCAGGGTCAACTGGGTTCATGTTCCCGTATGATCATGTCAGCAGGCAACAAATCTGTTCTGCAGGAATAATGAATTACCAATAATTTAGGTGTGAAGTATTGTATGAAAATTATAATTGTATAATAATGGAGGCAGAGTGTGGCTCAGCAGGTTAAGCTCTGTGCCTGTGATTGGAAGGTCGCTGGTTGAAGCCCAGCCCCAGCATGTCTGTGGGCCCTTGAGCAAGGCCCTTAACCCCCAGCTCCCTGGGTGCCACACAAGGTGGCTGCCCTTCACGGCCAAGCTTGCTCTAATGGGGAGCGAGGTTGCGGGATGTGAGAAGACAATTTCCCCGTGGGGATCAATAAATATTATCAATAATAATTGAATTTTTTGGGAAGTTCAGATTTGTGATGTTTAAATGTATTTGAGGTGGATTTTAATCAGATGATTTGGCTTGTTTCAGAGAGACTTTTCTCTCAGCGTGACTAAAAAGTCACTTGTATGTGTAATATAAAAAAATGTATGTGTAATATAATAGGAAAATAAATAGTAGTATGAGGTGGTATGGTAAGTGGTGTGATATCATAGTGAAGCCTGAAGGGATGGACAATGATTTTTTTAAATGATTTATTAGAGAACAAAAATGACTAAAAAATCACTACAAAAACACTCTAACCACATGAAGCAGAATTTTATAAAAAAGTAAAAAATTAAGAAATAAAAACAAAACTTGAAAGACAAAACCTTGAGATTACAAAAGAAGTTTTTCAAAGAGGAGATTAATTAGGAGTACAATTAAAATAGAAGGGACCTGCGAATGATATTTTTTCTTGTTTTGCATTAGCTTAAAACAATGAAAGTGATTAGAAAGGCAGGTGTACAGTTCCTGTGTTTACTAGACACTGTTTTTCATGTCCGTCTCAGTCGGAAGTGTACTTGGAGTTTCTGCATCAGATCTAGTTGTGCTCCATCCAAGTGCCCTCCGGAAGCAGGGAAAGGCCTCCAATGTGTCTCTGGCTCCCTTTCTCATGAAAATGTACAGGAAGGGGTCCACAAGGGGACTGAGACGCACCATGGAGCGTGCGACAGCCATAAAGCAATACATGGTGTAAGTACGCATGTTAGATATTATCAGAAAAAACGCCATAAAGGTGAAGGGCAGATATAACGCAACGTAGATGCCAAAGACCAGGGCCAAGGCACCAAGGATCCGATTCTTTTCTGCGACAGACACTGAAATGGTGCTTTTTAAGGCTCTCCGTGAGCTCACATAGAAGAAGAGAAGAAAAGGAAAGGGCAGCAGGAATAGGGGTGCAAGAACACATAAGAAGGTTCTATAGTCCTTTATGTTATTGTCAATCACTGCGTATATCACAGCAAACAGCCAAATGAAAATACATGTCAACACAGAGAATTTCAGGTTGCGACGGTACCGATACCAAAGTGGATGCGCAACCACCAGGTACCTCTCCAGGGAGATGCACACCATGAAGCCAAGACTAGCAACTAGGCCAAAACGGACAACGACCAGTAAAATTAATCGCGCTTTGTCAAGTTCTGGAGAGGATGACCCGAAATGCTTCTGAGAAACGAAGTACATTCTGCAGATGATTTGCACCAGGTCTGAAAGGAGGAGGTTGATGACATAGATGGGGGCGACATGATCAGCTTTGATCAAGCGGTACAAGGCATAAGAGGCCAGGCTGATTGCAGGAAGGCCGATCAATAATATGATCCATGCAACTGTTTCTTCAAAGATATCTACATAGTCGACTGTAAAGTTCAATGAGCTGGATCCATTCATTCTGGAATCCTTTGCAAGTCCTTTGCTGATGACCTTCTTTTATGAACTTTTATGGACTTTCTTGATGGATTCTCTTCACTCACACAAGTGCTTCTTTTTTGTTGTTGATCTCTATGAGCGATAACAGAGATGATTAAAAATGTGAGAATTAGTGAGAATCTGCCCTTGCAACGGACTGGGCTCCTATCTTGCATGCATATTATTAAATTAAATATCGGTATATTCTCAGTATTTCTACAGAAAATTGCTCAAAACTGCTACTGTTAAAAGTTTAAAAAAAGTTGCTAAGAATGAGTAAAGTTGCAATATAGGGTTTGCAATAAATTTCTCTATAAAGAGTTGTTGAAAAAAACGGACTAATGTTACCATATACTGTACCAGGTACCCAATTTAAAATAGCGATTAAATTTAAAGCAAGATAGCACAACAACACTTGAGTATATAGTACATTTAAATTGCTTACTATGTTTCACTTGTAATACATGCAAAGCCCCACCTAGTAAAGATACCTAAAACGTATTTTTAATGGAAGCTAAATTATTATTTTCTTTATAAAATTTGTTAAATTTACCTGGGAAATGGTGAATAAGGGTTTGATGGTCTCCTTTTCTTGAGAAAGAAAACAAACAGAAACAGAAGAAATTGTCTGGAAGTAAAATGAAGGACAATGTCGTGGGTGAGGAGGTGGGCGCAGAGAGCACTGAGATGCTGATTTATTACTCTACCCTGCTCAGCTTCCCCCTCCCTCTTCTGCTGGCAAAGTTCCGCTTTGCAACACTCAAGCATCTTATTTCATCAGACACAGGAAGTGTTGCGGAAGCATTTTGTGAAAAAACTAGTTTAGGACAGTTTGGAATAGTTTTTTTTTATTTTGCTGACTAAAGTGCTGTATTTTAAGCCTATAGCATTTTTTTCTGTTGTTATAAAAATATTATTTATCCATGATCATCCATGATAATATCAATGATTCCATTTCACCCAAGTTGTTCAGTTTAGTTCAGTAAAAAATTCCACTATATTCCACAGTGTTGTTCTTATTTAATAGGTTCTGACATACAGACGTACATTTGTCAGGTCCTCAAATTAAATACTGATCATATAGGCTGGTCTGTCTGGGCGGAAAACCAGAATATTAACAACTGGCTACATGTGAATGAAGGAGCTTGTCAGCCACTTTTATTCCACTTTGTCCTTGTGGTGTATTTGACGAATTACGGTAAAGAGGACAGTGTTAACAACAGCTGTCATTGGTTAAGAATAGGAAACTTGTCTTATTGGATTAGGGAACCTTAAGTAGTAATGGCTGTATTAGAAGTTGCAGTGTTTGCAGTTATTCTGTTAATTCTGTAATCCAGTTCATTCGTTTAAAACTTTTTTTTTAATTTTTGCAATGATCTCAGTAACTGCACTGATTCGTTCTGTTGGTTCAATGCATGAGCCGTTGTTTGTTGTTTGTTCACTGAGTTATGAATGGTTCAGGGGCCACAGTGTTGTGTTGCCACAGTTTACTCTGGTGCAGAAGTTGGCCCTTTTAAGTAACCAGGGTCATCCACTGATGGCAGGCTACCAAGGTGGTGTGTGTTTTGTGCAGTGTGTAGTGCCCTCCGCAGCTTCACTCATACAGGGTGTGATTTAATTTCTCATACAGAGTACAGAGCACAGACATAATCAATAAAACATTTTGTTCACACACATTTTTTATTTAACTAAAAAAATGTGGAGATGGAATCTGCCTACGTAACCCAACTTACCTAGTGATATGTGGTCAACCTCATCAAGGGGAAATTTCTAATATAAACTTGCCTCTCCTTCCTTATCTTTGCTCTGTTGCGGAGCACAGCCCTCGCTGCTACAGTCACTGATGCCCAATCCAGGGCCACTCGAAGCCCAGAGATGTACTGAGAAACCCTGACTTCAGTAAATCTTAGGTCAATTTAGTTCTGATCATCATTTTTTTCTGGGCCACGCCTAAGGCTCCCTGACCTCTCATCTCAGCTTCTGGGAAGGGGGGCAAAGGAATACCCTAGACAGCAGTAACCCTTATCACCCAACCAGGGGAGCAGGAGAGATTTTTGAAATTCACTACATAGAGAAATGCCCCACTGGCAAAAAAGCTCAATGCAATGCAGACTGTCAGTATTTTGGTTATGAAAGTATCAGAGGTTCCCTATATGACTTTAGAGGGACGTTCCATTTTGGTTATTTTACAGTCACAATGCAACATAACAAAGAGGACATTTGAGATGTTAAGATGGTGGTGTTTCATTTAGGATTTAATCAGAATATTTGGTCACATGGGGACATTTCATTTAGGACTTATTCAGAACATTTGCATATAGTCCCCCGTTGGTCACATGGTGGCGTTTCATTTAGGACATAATCAGAATGTTTGCATACGGTCCCCTGTTCGCATTTGGTACGTCCTCTGTTGGTCATATAAGTTTCCTTAATCCAGAACCACGCTACCAATTGGGCAGCCCAGAAGGGGGCTCTTAAGCAGTTTATTTTCATAAAATAAAATTTGTATTTCTAGTGCAAATCTTGTAAATTTACTTTTTGTTTTAATTTTCAGTTAAATTATACTATATTCAACATGGGTCTGCTACACTGGCACTGTTTGTGGGTTTTTAAAAGAATGAGAATATAGCAGCGCTTCTAAAGTGGTGTTATTTTTGGCTTACATGCAGTTTCATGCATACCTGTGCACTGCTCCTGGGGGGGGCTACATGTGCTCCACAAAAAATGCCCCTTAATAGCCATGCACACAAGGGGTAAGCTACAGCTATCTGTCCTCACCCGTGCCTCAGCGACCCTCAAGCTGATGGCACATTAGTCTACTGCATGCCATCATGGGATCAGCATCTCTCAGAGTGCTCCATTTACCTCGAAAGCCAGGACTTGGAACGACGTCACACATAAGTTCCCCTCATTCCAGTAAAGCAAGTCAGAAAGTCCAGTGCAGTACCAGGGACGAATTTCGAAAAGCGAGGTTTCCTGCGTAACCGGATTTAATTTAGTGGAGTTTCAATGGCTTTTATTATTATTCACTTCATTCACATTCAGCCCAGCCCACATTCAGTGGTGGCAGTGGTTTTTATCCTATAATGAAAGCATTTTAGATTATACTCGATATTTTATCAGGCTTTTGGAGGCTGACTGTTCATTTACATTCAAAGCGCTAGAACCAGCTGACGTGATTTCATTCATTTTAATTAGACCTGAAGTGATTGATTCACATTCACAAGACTGAAAGAGCTGATGCACTGTTTCCACACACTGCTGGAGTTCCTGCACACATGATGGTCCCAGCGGTGTCCTCAGCTCCCATCCAAAAGAGGAACATGCTGGTGTGAGGCCAGTTGTGTCCTGCGCTGCTGAGGCCAACAGTACCAGGGGAAGGTGGCATTCCCTATCCTCTTGGGGGGCTGCAGTGAGATTGGCCAGTTGGGTTGCCAGAGTGCAAGGGGCTGGAGTGGGTTTTCCTGATTTTCTACATGACTGCAGCCTTTAAGTTCTGCCCTTGGTCACTGTGTAGCTCTTCAGGGGGCTCCTCCACCGACTGCATTGTTGTTGTGGCTGCCCAGTGAGAACAATAAGCCTTCACCGTAGGTCCAAGAGGGGCGACGTCTTGCCATCCCGGCTTCCGCCCTTCTCGAAGCCAAGCCAACAGTTGTGAGAACTCTGGGTCTGCCTCCTGGCCCTGCGCTGTCTCATCCAAGTGAACAGCTTAAATCTACACTGCTGAGGCTGAGGACCACGGTTGTTGTAAAAATGGTGGCGTCCTTCAGATGAGACATAAAACCGAAGTCCTGACTCTCTGAAGTCATAAAAGATCCCAGGGATTCATCTGAAAGAGTATGGTTGATACCCTGTTGTCCTGGCTAAAATTGCCCACTGTAGCCCTATTAAATCTGGCCTCCTAAACCACCCCTATATATAACTGGTGAATTCTGTCTTGCCACTTAGTTACCGCCTTAGTTACTGTGTAGTGAGTATACTGTTGCAGAATGGTCAGCCAGGTGGACCACAGTTGAGGTGGATGAAGAGACTCCCCACTGGTTGTAAAGGACTATATAATATAAATGATTCATTCATTCAGGGGCAGCACACTAGATAACACTGTTGCCTCACACTTCTGGGACCAGAGTTCAAGTCTCTGCTGGTGCTCTGTGTGTGGGGTTGGCATGTCTCCCCATGTCATTGTGGGGTTTCCTCTAGGTACTCCAGTTCCCCCTCACAATCCAAAAACATGCTGACTCTCTACTGCACGTGAATTTCCTTTTAGAAGGGTGGTAGGAGTGGTCGCTTCTCTCATGAATTTTAATGAGACTTCCCCTACCATCTGCTTCCTTTCTATTGCTCCCCCAGTCCAGTTTCCTATCCCGATCCGTAGCCACACCCCGGGGAGAGACTACTTCTTTTAGGAAGAAGAACTTTATTAAAAAATAAAAGTAATATTAAATATTGGTCAGTGGAGGGGAGCACAATGGCCCATTTAGGGGGTGGGGGGGCATGACCTGTGAATACCCCCCCCATGATGCTGACCCTACTAGATTATCAGATAATGGCTGGTTTCACAGTTTCTGGGCACCACCTACCAAAGGACATCCTCCTACATTCAGTGGTCATACAAGCAGAAATTAATGATCCTGTCCAGATTTGTCACATTACAAGTTGGAAAACAGATTTTTGGATGGAAAGTGCCATTTGATTTACACAACCTGCCTACCACTTATGAGGTGCAAAATATTTTTATGATACAAACAATAATTGAAAATTGTGAAAAAACACAAATCATGAGTGTTCATAGGTATTCATCCCCTAAATTCAATACTTTGTACAGCCACCTTTTGCGGCAATTACAGCTGCAAGTCTCTAATTGTATGTCTTTATTAGCTTAGCACATCTAGCCACTGGGACTCTTGCCCAACTGCTCCAACTCCTTCCAGTTAGATGGGTTGGGTTTGTGTACAGCAGGGGTGATCAGTCTTACCCAGAAAGGGCCGCTGTGTGTGCGGGTTTTCACTGCACCTCCCTCCCTAATTAGATTATTAGGACTGATTGGCGGAATAGTTGTCACACCTGGGTTTGAGCAGTCACCTAAAGGTTATCCTAAGAACCTGCATACACACCGGCCCTTTGCAGAGAAGACTGGTCACCCCAGGTGTACAGCAATCTTGAAGTCATGCGACAGATTCTCAATTAGATTGAGGTTTGGGTTTTGACAATTCCAAGACATTTAAGCATTTCCCTTTAGACCACTCCCATGTAGCTTTAGCAATATGTTTAGGGACATTGTTCTGCTAGAATGTAGACTTTCATCTCAGTCTCAAATCTCTGGCAACCTCAAACAGGTTTTCCTCAAGAATTGCCCTGTATTTAGTGCCATCCATCTTTCCTTCAATCCTGGCCAGCCTTCCTGTCCCTGCAGATGAAAAACATGCCCACAGCATAATGCTGCCACTACCATGCTGCACTGTGGGAATGGTGTTCTCAGGGTGATGGGGAGTGTGGGGGTTGCGCCACACAAGGCATTTACCATGAAGGCCAAAAAGTTCTATTTTAGTCTCATCTGACCAGGGAATCTTCTTCCATGTGTTTGGGGCATCTGCCACATGCAGTTGGGCAGTGTTATCTTTGTTGAACCTCTGATTAATGTCCTTCTTGCCCAGGGTGTGCTCCTTGGTCTTCACGTTGCTTGCTTAGTAGTGCTGCAGAGTCCTTTCAGAAAAGGCTGATTTATACAGACGTCATATGACTGACCATGTGACACTTTGATTGCACACAGGTGGATCTTAATCAACTAATTGTGACTTAAACTGTTATTTATTTGTTTCAGAGCACACTAAGCCCACTCAAGATTTCTGTTTTCTCCTCTTTATTATTGCTTGTGTCCCAATAAAAAATACTTTGAAGGAGTGCCTCCCACCCAGCTTTGACCCCCAACAGTTTGCCTATAAAGCAAATAGGTCCACTGAGGATGCAATATCCACTGCCCTCCACTCTGCCCTGCATCACCTGGAGAATCCTGGGACTTCAGTAAGGATGCTCTTCATAGACTTCAGCTCGGCTTTTAA
>JAODKL010000041.1:14783392-14798167 GCA_026780765.1 Petrocephalus schoutedeni
CTTCCGGGATAGGCTCCGGACCCCCCGCGACCCTGAACGGATAAGCGGGTTGGAAAATGGATGGATGGATGGATAATCTAATATGGTCAAAAATGAAACAGACACCAATAGGTTTAGCTAAACAATGCTTTACTGACTGATGTGATTATGTCAGTTTCTCATACTCAAACAGCAAAAACTCAATTCAAGTACAAAACAAACCATGTAAAAGCAACCAGATAACTTCACTTTAAAACAAGTAAATAACATGAACGCATACAATTTTTAAATCTCAAATTAAAGACATTGCTTGTGAGACTAACCCAGAAAGCACACACGCACACACACACACAAACACACACGCACACACCTAACTCGGCGTACCTATCTAAATGGGAACCTTCCATTCATCTTTATGGGAAAAGCCTTTATCCCAATCACGACACCCTTAACCCCAACTCAGCCTTAACCTTAACCATAAGCAACCAACCCAAATACAAGACTTTTGGCATTTTTAGTTTTTTGATTGCATTCACAGATTTGTATAAAATTTAGGTTACCCAAATGGGGACCTGAAAAGATGTCCCCAAAAATAGGGAAATTTCAGGTTTTACCACACTTTGGGGACATTTTGGTCCTCAAATGTGATCTATGCAAACCCACACACACATAAACACACACACATACTGTACACACACACACATGCACACACACACTACTAAATTTCCCCAAATTTTATAAAAATCTGTAAAGGCAGTCAAAAAAGTAAAAATGCCAAAAGTCTTGTATTTGGGTTGGTTACTTATGGTTAAGGGTGTCGTGATTGGGATTAGGGATTTTCCCATAGAAATTAATGAGAGGCCTCCATTTAGATGCACACACACACGCCCACATGACACAATGAGCGATAGGTCTCCTTTATCAGGTGAGTTCTCCCCCCAATGCCAAATGTAGGAGCTTCGTTGTATTTTTGCCAGCTGTCCCTGATTTAAATACAAAGATCAACATTCAGTTTCCATAGTGTACGTTTGTAATAAGGAAACTGCAACAGCAGAAAATGATATTTACATAAACACAACATATAAGAATACATGGATAAATATGAATAATTCCAGAGGAAGAGTACTTTTTATATGTTTTAACCTTAACGGAATTTCCACCCAGAGGTCAGACAGCACGTGACTCGTCACCAGATGATGTAAACACATCAAATGTAAGCCGTATTACACGCACACTGAAAAGAAAACCTGCTACCTTATCAGTTTGCTTGAAAAGTTAAGTATGTATTTTAAATAACCATCGTTATCTGTCCAACTCAAAGCTTAAAAAGTGTATTCACTGTTGTATAATATAACATAATGATCTTCATTTTCCATGTTTGCATGGCACCTGGAAAGTGGCTTGCATGTGCCATGGGAAGAACATGCAGAGTCAACATGTGGGGTGACAGGACCAGACTCATGCCCAGCAGCCCGCAGCTGTAATAATGCCACAGGTGGCTTTGCACCCCACTTGGGGGCGACTTCAGTCCACCCATTTTTTCTTCTGAAAAACAATTATTTTCAAACCATTTACCGACTTGTCCCGTATTTCTGATTACTTTTAGCATTTTATTAGCA
Source organism: Petrocephalus schoutedeni (assembly GCA_026780765.1). NCBI lineage: Eukaryota > Metazoa > Chordata > Actinopteri > Osteoglossiformes > Mormyridae > Petrocephalus > Petrocephalus schoutedeni. Next base: position 14,784,991 of record JAODKL010000041.1, read on the forward strand.
AACGTTCTGGTTGGGGGTGGGGTGAGGTAATGTCCCGTATTTCTTCAAGGGATTCAAATGCTAGAATTACCGCGGATACCACTCCATCTCGGGCCGGTTCACTACTTCCATAAAATGTGCAGGTGTTTAGTAGCATACATTATATCAGTACCAACATCAGACCTGTCACATTACATAGGTCAGGGCTAATTCACATTTATGACATAATTAAGTGCATAGGTTAGGGTTAAAATTACACCAAAGGCATGAGATGGAGTGAGAACCCTGTTGACACAGAGGAATTCCTTGAAGGAAATATTCTGGCTGCCAACTTCAGAAGGCTGAACATCTTCACAGTCCGGCTGAGGTACACAAAGCAGCTCGTTTTCACATATTAGAGCAGCCGTAACCAGTGACCATGTCTCCCGGGCTCATTTCGACATTCAGCACTACGTGCGGCCTGTCGTATCCGAAGATGCCGTTACCACTATCCACGTCTGGGTCATCACCAAGAAAGCTCTCCGCTGATCCATTGCTGCTGCTCATCCGCACCTGGCTGATTCTGAAGTGGCCGTCCTGGGGCCGGACAGTGGTCAGCAGCTGGCCCGTGGGCATCTCCTCTAGGGTGCTGACGCGGGGCTCCACAGACTGCACCTTCTGCACTGGTACACTCTCTGGTTGTATGATGTTGCACTGGTTTGACAGCACAGAGGCCTGTAGACACAATGCATTTATGATCACACTGGGATATCATTGAAGCTGCATTAAATCGATTTCATAACCCTGCAGAGTCTACCTGTCTGGACGTTCTGTTAAACCTTTGTGAACTACTGAAGGAACAAATATTGAATGACAAGTTAAATACTTGGGGATATTCATCATTAATGAATTTTATCTCAAGTTTGTACTTCAGTAGGTTCAGGTCAGGTTGGGGAGCATGCGCCAGTGCAGTGCGTTGCCGCACCCACCACACGGCAAAACATCCCAGGATACTGATTGGCGACCCCCCATGCAGACACGCAGTCCAATCCCGCCCTCCGGAAATGGCCATCCGTCTGCCGCAGCCAGGTGTTACATGGGTGTCCCCACGGTCTGGTCCAACCTCTAAGATCCTCTGCAAGGAGGATCCTACGAGTCGAATCATCCTCAGGGAATCGCATGGCCGTAGTGCCTCAACTAGTGCTCCCTCACAATACAGGTAATGTGCCTCATTTGGGACTCCCTGAGCAACCGATCGTTCAACACAAAGTCGAACCAACGGTACCCAAGGATTCTCCAAAGAGACACAGTACCAAAGGAGTCCAGTCTTCGTCTCAGGTCACTGGATAACGTCCATGTCTCGCAACCATAAAGCAAGACAGGAAGCACCAGGACTCTAAAGACTTGGACCTTCGTCCACTTGCAAAGATATCGGGAGCGTCTCACACCCCTCTCCAAAGACCTCATGACTTCATAGGAAGAGTCACCAGAGACATGAATGTCGCTGCCGAGGTAAGTGAACCTCTCAACGAGGTCGACACTCCCTCTGCAAACAGACACACTGCTGATGGCTGTGCCTAAGAGGTCATTAAAGCCCCGAATCTTAGTTTTTAACCACTACACTCGCAAACCCAGACACTCAGACTCCTCACTCAGTCTATCAAGAGCCCCGATCAGAGTCTCCATCAACTCCACAAAGACCACGGCATCATCGGCAAAGTCAAGATCAGTAAATCTTTCATTGCCAACTGAAGCCCCAAAGCTACTGAGTTGATAGCAACAGAGTTGGAGCAAGAACACACCCCTAACAAACCCCAGAATCAACTGGAAAGAACACAGAGGTTCTCCCTCCATTCTGCACAGCACTCAAAGTACCAGTGTATAGGCCGGCCATGATGCCCAGCAACCTCAGGGGGATCCCGTGAAGTCTCAGGATGTCCCACAGGGCAACTCGATCAACTGAGTCAAACACTTTATGAAAATCGACATAAGCTGCAAAGAAGCTCTGCCGATATTCGTGCTTGTGCTCAATGAGGACCCTAAGTGCCAGGATGTGGTCGATGGTAGACTTCTTAGGAGTAAAACCAGACTGCTCTGGCCGCTGGTAAACAAGCAAATGATCACGGATCCTATTAAGGATGACCCTAGCAAGGACCTTGCCCGGACTGAGAGCAGTGTTATCCCCCTGTAATTGTTGCAATCCAGGCGATCACCCTTCCCTTTCCAGATAGGGACAACAAGTCCCATTTTCCAGTCAGTTGGGATGTTGCCCATCTCCCAAATGGAAGCAAAAATTGCTTGCAATGCCAGGCGGACAGCCTTACCACCAGCCTGGAAGAGTTCAACCTGAATACCACAGATCCCCGGGGCCTTCCCCGCACCCAGCTGATTTACCAGCCACGCAATCTCATTGAGATTGGGTGGTTCACAGCTGATTGGTGGGTCAGCCTCAAGATCCGTGTACCCAGATGACCCAGACAACTGCAGTGCCCTCCGTAAGGACCGTTCCATCACCTGCCCTGACTGCTACTCTCCACAGAACAGATTCAGATGTGCGTAGTGCCTTGATTCCTCTGTAAGCAGGATGTGGGTCACTAGACCACAGATGATGTGTGACCTGCTCACAGATTCCTCTAACAAACGCCTCCTTATCTGCCCTCAGAACCCTAGCAGCTGTCCTTCACAGCTCTCGGTACAGCCCGGAATTGCCTCCAAGCCATGCACTGCGACTCCTCTCAATAATATCCAGGGTGCCTTGCAAGATGAAACACCTCCTTCTGGGAACACCGGCAACCCCAACACAACCCTCGGCAACCTTAAGGGTCTTATTGCGGAGGTTCTCCCACAGCACATTCGAGTCAACAGCTGTACCCAGGTCTGCTAGTTCTTCACTCAAACTGCATGCAAACTCATCAGAGACAACTTGATCTTGGAGTCTGGCAAAGTCCAGACTTGTTCTCCTAGTAGGAGGCAACCTACTGGATCTAAGCTGAATCTTCAGAGTAGCAACAACAAGTCTGTGGTCCGAATTCACAAACTGGGCACTTCTGTAGACTCCAGCATATGACCACAAGGATGTGATCGATCTCCTTTGCCGCACCACCAGTATTGGAATACCAAGTCCGATGATGTGGCTCAGGGTGCTGGAACCAGGATCCAGCGACCCGCAGCCCTTGACCTTATGCAAAGTCAAGGAACATGGAGCCACTTTCACCTCAGTTGCCAGATCCATGGGGACCGACACAGTCCTCATAGCCAGCGCTATCGGTGCCAGTGGTCGCATTGAAGTCATCCATGACCAGAGGGGTCTCACCTCGAGGGCACCCATCAACTACCGATTGGAGTTGCGATTAGAATGTTTCCCTCGTTGAGACATCACTCACCGCAGTCGGAGCATACACTGAGACAACAGACAAGACACCCAACGAGTGCCTTATTCTGAGCCGCAGCAACAGCTACTCCCTGAGTATGGCAGCCATCAGAGTGACCAGACCAGTAATAGGTGTAACCACCTACAGAGATCTGGCCACTCCCCGGTCTGCGCACCTCAGACAGAGCCGCCACTGAAATCGTCATCTTGCCAGAGAGACAAGACGTTCCATGTGCCCACCCGAATGGGCCGCCTCAAAATGGGACCCAAATGCCGCCATGCAGTGGCCGACACCTCAGCACCACGCCAGCTCCGATCCGCAACAGGCCTGTCTGTACCTGTTGGCTCTCCAGCGGTTTCGACTCTTCCAGGGATGGGGCTCCCGAAGGCTTTCCCCCATCCCCTTCACAATGCGTGCAGCTGTGTGAAGTGTTTTACAGTGGCTGGAGTGCCAATCCCGCCACCAACCCCCAACCTTCAGTAGTAACTGAGTTAATATCAAGTATTGCTGCCCCCTCACGTAAAGTGTTACCAATAATCCATATAGACATGTAGCTAACAAGGAACTAAAATCTGTTACAATCTCATTCTACCAAACTTCTCTCTTCTTGCTTCTAGTCCCTACTACTCTGTCATGGTAAATTCCTTCCTTTCAGGAAGATAAAATCCCCAACTATCTGGTTTGGCAGCGGCAGCATTCTCCTAATCACACTCTCTTGCTACCCTGTTTTCCAGAGAGTGTGAACCTGTAGGCCACACACGGCCTGGCCTCTAGGGTGACCACTGGCGTAACTAAAAAGGTGGACACCTGTGTCCACAAAAGGAGGACTAAGGCTCAAAAGAGGACACCCATGAAAAAGGATTGAGCTTGGGGGGAGAGGGGGGGCGGGGGGTGTATATGTGTATGGGTGTTTTACGTTGATAGGGAGCTGGGTAGGAAGGAGGGAATGAGGAGGACAAGGAGCCTAAAAGGAATCCCAACAGCAGTCTGGCCGAGAGCAGAGAACTGTCCAGATAAGCAGTTACATTCCTGGCAACAATAAAGAACATGCCATTGAGAGAGCTACACCCTTACTTCACTCTGCATGTGCTTATAAAAATATCTGTCAAGCACCCTGTGACATCTTCATCTGATCATCTGACTGCATATAGGAGCATATTTCCGCAAGCTTGCGGGACCACATTCCATTAGACTAAGATCTGAATGGTACACTGGCGCTGAATGGTGCATTGGCAAACGTCAGATCTAACATTAGGGCTATCCCAGGCAATCCAAGTGTCCAATAAATGCTTTATTTCAGAAACACAGGTTAATCCTCTAATTATTATTTTCAGCAATACAAAAAATCCATTTATAAATCTTTTAAACTCAGTTTTTTATTTTTCAATAAATATATGTATTCAGGTATATTCAATAAATATTTATTTATTGTAATATAAGAAATGGACTACAGATTGGCACTATTAATGCACTAACATTAGCATGATTAGGGTTAAAAAGGGTTTGGGGTGGGTTAGGGTTAAATATAACACATTCCTTGAAGCTTAAAATAGTTTCATAATTGCAGAAGATACTTACAAAAAATTTCAGTTCTTCAAAATTCAGATTTGATGGAGCCGCGGTCACTTTTTTGAACATTATTATCCCAGTCATGATGACGAAAGCAAAAACCAAAGGAATCAACAGAAACAGGATACCCAACCTGTAGTGGCCTGTAAAATTAGATCAATAAATGGCATCATAGCCAACAGGAACATTATTAGACAACAGGAGCCAGAAAATACATATTTATAACATGGTACTGACCACATCAGATTCATATTCTGGGGGCTACTCTGCAAAGCAGGATTTCCCAGTTAGCTGGATAACTTAAGCCAAATGTGAAAACTGTCCAATAGAATGAAAGGTAGGTGACATTCCTACTGGACAATCCTTACATTTGGCTAAGTTATCTGGTTAATAAAAAATCCTGCCTTGTGGTATCCCCCCCAGGATAGGTAAGGCATATAAACAATATTTCTTACTGGACTGATGTTCCTCATGGCTACATATTCGCTCTGAACGTCTGACGGCAGTATTCTTCAGTAGCCCGTTCAGGGTGACACAGTACGTCTCGTTCTTCTCTATGACTGGGATTGCTTTCTTGCATATGCCCTCTGACATAGTGCATTTAGAAACAAATGTACTCTGTAGTGAAATATATGCAGATGCATCTACATGTTACAAAAGAACAGACTGGATGAAAATCCAAATTTCTAAGTCTGTACTGATAAATATCCAGTTATCAATTTATAAACAGCATAACACAACAGATAGAGAAGAATTTTCAGAACATCGAGGCTGAGTTATTATTATTCAAATGGCATCAAAACAGACCCCGGGATTTCATTGTCATAAAAAGTGTTAATTATTTTACTAAACCATCAAATAACCGCATTATTCAGTAGAAGTCAGTACTCTCACACACACACACACAAACATTTGTATTCATCTCTGTGGGGACTGGTTTAGACTTTAACCAAACCAGTCTCAATCGTTTGTGTCGCATTTTTGCCATTGAAATTTTCATTTGTGCTGCTTTGATTTCAGAAATAAATACGTTTGTTTACATGGTCACCTGACACCCCTTGGCTCGTCATTTGCGTCCGATTTCGGCTAAAGTGGCCTCAATTGTCTGTGCCAGGTTTGTACCGCTGAAATTTTAATTTGTGCAGTCTTCTGAGATATAAATGTTTGTTTACTAGATGACGTCACCACCGTGTTTCCCGTCCAAATTCCATGCACCGTGACTTGTCGCTCAGCTATTTGCCTGATGATACGGGGTGGTGCTCAATACCAAGAACACAAAGATCATACCTGTGGTCTTCGCAAGACCAGTCAAGCACACATTGAGAAAGACCCACAGTTTCAAGTTATTGCATTATTTTAAAGTTCATCCGTACTGCTACTAAAGGTGTTCCCGTCAATAAAATTGTTCACGCATGTTTTAAAAAGGTGTGTTTTTATTAACTATTCTGAAAAATAATTTTAGCTTGAGATGTTTTATTAATTATAACCGCATATTGAGTTCGATAAGAATTGCTTGACATTTTTATTAATAATATATATTTAGGTCCATAGCAACATGTTTTACCAATGATTACCGTATAAAATACGCGTGCGAATATTTAAAAAATGCATGTTTTTTATAATTTTAATATAATCGTTTGCATTTCTCTTGATAGTATGTCTGACGTTTTATTATGATTTAACCAACATGTTTTTATTAGATTATTAATGTATATTCTGCTCCATAGCAGCAGCAAGCATTTACATTAATAAAATACATTTACAAATGTGTTTTGAAAAAGGTGTACATGGATTACGTGTAATATAGTCTGGTCTGCAAGTAAATGCAGATAAAGCAAAATCTGTAGTATTACATGCTGATTCATATCGATTATATATATATTATTACTCGTTAATATCTCAGAAACAAAAGCAGCACAAATAAAAATTTCAACAGCACAAACATGACAGAAATGATTCAGACTGGATCTGGTTGAAATCAGATGCAAATGTGGGGTCAACTTCACGGTGATTTATATCTCAAACTAAAGCAGAACAAATGAAAATTTCAACGGCAAAAACGATTCAGACCGGTTTGGGGGGGCAGCTTCATGCAGGTATACACACTCACACACAAGTTTGTATTCATATCTTTGTGGGGACCATCCATTCATTTCTATGAGCAAAACCCTAATCCCAACAATGGCAACCTTAACCCCTACCCAGCCCTAACCTTAACCATAAGTTGCCATAAGATCATTTTTAGTTTTTTGGTTGCAGTCACATGTTTTCATATTTCCCTTTGGGGGTACTGGAAAGCTGCCCCTCACAAAGTGAAAATAACAGTTTTTTTTCACATTATATACATGACCCTCCCCCCCACACACACACGCACACACCGCACTGCAGGTAATATAGAGATGCTCATTCAACTAGTCACACATTTTTGGACTTTGGGAGGAAATCTGTGTACATGGGCAACATGCAACAGCATGCAAAGTGCATGCACAACAGGGGTGAGACTCCAAGCCCAAACTCTGGTCCCCTACTTGAGTTGAGTGGGCTACTACTTCAACTGCCCTGACTATACATACAGTATATCAATAAGCAATTATGTATTTATGAATTAATAATTTAATTTAGGTACCATAACATACAATACATTCTCATGTGATTACATTACCTTGTTGATTACAACGTCGTACTCAAACTCTTTATGTTTGTTATACTCCACAGGGGCGGTCTTCTCCATGTGCCGCATGACAGGTGAGGATTTGTAAAGCTGAAGTGGATGGACAAAATGCACCGTGATCCACCCATCCTTAACGGAGAGCTCGACAGCTGGGAAATCCAGCATACCTGATGCAAAAATAAACATGATGTGTGCCTTGTAAGCATACTTCAGTTCAATTTAAGCCATTTACATTGCATGCTAAAATATCAAAAGATTCAAATTAGTTACCCTGCAAAAACATTTAGAAAATTCCTACTGACGGTACATTCAAAGTCAAACACACTCACACCTGACTACTAACAACCTTGAAACCTGCTATACAGGTTTAACTTTAAAAAGTTTGCATGTTCTCCCCAGGTGGTTATGTGGTTTTTATACCCTCCAGAGACTCTTCTAATGACCTTTAGGCTGCAGCAAATAGGAAGGATTTACTGGGATGCTGTGGCTTTCCTTTGATGCCATGACTTTAGTTTCATACTTTGACACTTATAGCTGTTTTGATTGTCTATCTAGATTGTATAGATTGCTTTGCTACTGTGTGCTTAGGACATTATAGTCAAATAAGGAGCTACAAAATGCTACTCTCTGGACTTTGCTTCAGGCCTGTAATATTCATAATAGGTGCTGATAGTGTTAACATGACCCTTCTCACCCAGACCTCGCCTGGGGGTCACTTCCTTTTACATAAACTAATATATCCCCCCAACCTCAAGTGTATGCATTTTTCAAGAAAGAAGTCGAGAAATCGGAAGAATATCGAAGAAAGCAGACATTATATGCATTTATCATACAACAAAACCACAGAGACACAGGCACAAACCTAACATTCATTGTTATGTTTGTACGTAATGTTCGTATCATTCATCCATTCATTTATTCATTCGTTCCCCAGGCATGTTTACATCACAAATGGCTGGTGCGAATTATAACAGTTTTCAAAATTTTGTTAGATCTTATCAATCTTCAATTCATAGAATTCATAGGATTCAAAGAAGCTGTACAGCACATAGCACATTTTATTTGGCGGGAGACACTTATGACACTTACACTTCACCTCCGATGGCATATAATCATCGAAGCTAAACGTCTTCGACAGCTCAGCAGCTGACTCCTCGGTTCCATTTATGGCTCTTACTTCCAGGTAGTAGCTATTCTCCACCGAGGTGATCAAGGAGGAGATGTCACAGTGATGCTGTGTCGTGATAACTGTGCTGGGGTCGTCATGCCTGCCATTCATAGAGTATCATGACATACGGAGTCATTTCGTGATCTGTCACATGCTAAAGGAAATCCCTTATTCAGAATAAGAGTAATCAGTTGGCAGTGTAGATGACAAGCATAAACTCACTCGATTTCCCTGTGAATTTTCACTTGGAATCGTGTCCCTGGGGATGGCACCGCATATCTCCAGTGTGCTGTGACTGCAAAGTTATGGCAGCTCACGGTCAGATTGAATGGAGAACTAATTGCTGAAAGAAAAAAGGAACATTTTCAGATGTAAGCCATCTGCTTGACAGATGAGTGAACAAAATACAGTCAAAGAGCTGAAATGAACGTCAGCATTTAGCCTGTGACTTCTGAAGTTTCTCAAAAGTTAAAAAGCACAAATCTTACAATGACGTGTACAAGTACTATAAACTCAGCACCCCATCAGACTGGTGTAAAGAGTGTCCATCCCTACTAACTGTCAACATTCTATATTTTGACAGACCCTGAGGTAAATTCAGCTTCGAACTGAATGGTACTGATAAAATCGTACCATAAATCAACATAAATCAGCCATGTATGCGGCTATAGTAATGGAAGTGTGGACATGCACCGTTTTTGTTTGCCCAAAAAATAATTATTGTTGAGCAGACAGAAATGACATGAATATCATCTGTGTCCACCATATAAGCAATAAAGTCCATGCCAGGGGAAAAAAGAAGTGACCCCCTGCAGCATGACAGGTCAACAGGCCACAAGCTACATGGAAAACCCCCACAAAAACTCTGGCCATGGCCCCACCATGACCAGAAAGAACCAGTCTTCATACAGCCTGAACACAGCAGCAGGCATCCTTACAACATTGCTAAATCAGGCAATGGAGCACTCGCTGAGCGGTTTTTCCTTGTTGTAAGTCACAAACAGATGTTTAAGGTGATTGTTGAACAAAGGTTTCGTTTGCCAAAAACTGATATAAACTTTTCCAATAATCAACAGGATATCAATAAAAATTGGGTACACTATATTGTCAAAAGTATTGGGACGCCCGCCTTTACACACACATGAACTTTAATGACATCCCATTCTTAATACATTTAATATGGAGTTGCCCACCCTTTGCAGCCATAACAGCTTCAATCCTTCTGGGAAGGATTTCCACAAGGTTTAGGAGTGTGTTTATGAGAATTTTTTACCATTTTTCCAGGAGAGCATTTGGACAAGAAGGTCTGGCTCGCATTCTCTGCTCTAATTCATCGCAAAGGTGTTCTGTCGGATTGAGATCAGGGCTCTGGGCAGGCCAGTCAAGTTCCTCCACACCAAACTCACTCATCCATGTCTTTTTAGACCTTGCTTTGTGCACTGGTGCGCAGTCATGTTGGAACAGGACGGGGCCATCCCCAAGCAGCTCCCACAAAGTTGGGAGCATGAAATTGTCCAAAATGGCTTCATATGCCGAAGCATTAAGAGCTCCTTTCACTGGAATTAAGGGGCCAAGTTCAATCCCTGAAAAACAACTCCACACCATAATCTCCCCTCCAACAAACTGTACCCTTGGCACAATGCAGTCAGGCAAGTACCATTCTCCTGGCAACCACCCAACCCAGACAAATCCATCCATCATGTTAAAATGAATGGCAGGTATCAGTATCTGATAGCATTAAAAGTGACTTTGCAGTCAATGCTTTGATATGCAAGTTTTCAATGCAGCACAGTTTCAAAGGTACTTCGATCATAAAGACTTTATGTGGCAAGAGGAACAGTGCGGATGATCATATGCAGCCATGCATATTCAGCCATGAACAAACTACCAGTGCAGCTGAAGCAGGATACCTGTATCTGCTGAACATTAATGACCTCATACATTACAATAAAACTGAATCAACACCTCTGTGTCCTAGTCAACAAAACCTGGGGGTTGTGAGTCTCACAAAATGACCTCTGAGATATAGTAGTATAGCTTATGGGAATTCTCTTTTATTTGTTTTGTCCCGCATCCATACACAATAAGTCTTTATATGATTATCTTTATTGTCTGAATAACTACCTCTCAAGTGACCGATCATGTTTCATAACTGTTTATCTATTGATTGTTTGTGGTAAACCTGGCCACATAGGACATAAAGCAGGGGTACACCCTGGATGGGATGCCAGCCCATCACAGGGCACAAGGCAGAGGTACATCCTGGATGGGATGCCAGCCCATCACAGGGCACAAGGCAGAGGTACACCCTGGACGGGATGCCAGCCCATCACAGGGCACAAGGCAGGGTACACCACCACAACCATCAAGTCAATGCACATAGACAACAGGGGTGGACATAACCCATCCATCCATCCAACCATCCATTTATTTTCTTCCACTTATCCAGTGCTGGGTCCAGGAAGCAGCAGTCTAAGCATGAATTTGCAGACCTCCCTTTCCCCAGCCACCTCCACCACCAATCTGCCTGTTGATCTCTTACTCCTTCTTCCCTGTCTCGTGCAGAAGACCCCAAGATGCTTAAACTCCTCCGCTTGAGGCAGTAATGCATCCCCAACTAGAAGGGGGCAATCCACCCTTTTCCAGTTGAGAACCATGGCTCAGGATGCCCAAACCACTCCAGCTGGCTCCTTCCAATTCAGAGGAGCAGTGGCTCAACCTTTTGCCCCTCCCTCTCCCTTTAATTCAGACACCCTGTGAAGGAAGCTCATTTCTTCTGTTTGTATCAACAATCTAATTGTTTCAGTCACTACCCAGAACTCATGACCATGACTAGTGATCAGCCAGTAAATCGATAGCTTCACCTTTCGACTCAGTTCTCGCTACACCACAGTAGATTGGTATAATATCCACATAACCATTGATGCTACGCCGATCCATCTATCAGTCACTTGCTCCCTTCATCCCTCACTCATGAATGAGACCTTGAGATACTTGGACTCCCCTACTCGAAGCAATAACTCTTGCCCAACCTGGAGGGAAGCATCCACCCTTTTCCGGTTGTGAACCATGACCTTAGACTTGGAGGTGCTGATCCTCACCCTAGCCACTTCACACTCAGCCATACACTACCCCAGTGCATGCTACAGGTCACAGCCTGACGATGCCAACAGCACCACATCATCTGCAAAAAGCAAGACACCATCTTGAGGCCCCTGAACCAAACCCCCTCCATTCCTTGGCTGTGCCTAGGAATTCTATTTGGTTATGAACAAAATATGTGACAAAGCGCAGCCCTGTCCACCACCCACCGGAAACAATTCTGGCTTGATTGACATGTCACGACATGAGGCAAATAACAACATGACTTCCAAAAAGGCCAAACAGTTTAGTGCCCAAATGTACAAGAGCACAAAACACAAATTTATAGCATGACTGCAGTTCAGAAACTTTTGGTGACAAAGGCGAATGCACAAATATGCATACGCAGGTGTGATGGGCACAAAACAGTGATTTAAAAAAGTAACATGATCTGATATGTCAATATTGACCTTCTTTCCTACTTCTGGGTGGTATTATGTTTGGTAAATGCCTAATAAGGCCTTCAGTCCACAGTGTATGGGATCTGTTACGGTATGGTCAATCATCTTGTACGAGTAGTTAAGTTTTATCTTGCACTGCATGGTCGTGTAATGGCCAGCTACACCTTATTAGTGCTCTCATGATGGTCATGATGTGCCCATATTGCAAGATGAACATCAGGATGCCTTCCCATGGGCCACACTAACACCAGACCAAAACACCATTAAATATCTATGGTGAGTTCACAAAGTACACTTCCATCTTCTTCATCCATCAAAGTAATTGAAGCTTTTCTTCAGGAAGATGGCTCAGTGCCCTACGACACAGAACTTGTATGACAGCTGTCTAATATGACCAAAGCTGTTTTGAAGATGAAAGGTACCCTTACTTCTCATTTGATCTTTGATGATATTACTATATTGTTGGGTACTCCTGTTACTTTGTCTGCTCTGTGTGCATAGATCTTACAATGATTTTCCGGGCTGAAGTAAGGTGTGACGTGCGGTTGGCAGCTATGCCTCTCTTTTCATGGTGTGACACATAAAGAAGCTTGTCCTTCTAGTTAAAGACAGATGACGCAATAATTTCTGCGATCCACGACATCCACACTAGCATATACTGCCTGCTGAGTTAGTGTCATTTTAAGCATAGCTGCCAGTGATACGATGTATAAGTACATCGTATCACATTCTCTCCCTCCCCATCCACCACACTACACACCCAGGATCTCCCTTCCCCTCACTGACACAGTTTTCCAGTCTTACAGCTGATGAGATCATGGAAGTCATCTCATCTTCCAATCCTACCACCTGCCCACTGGATCCAATCCCCTCCACTTTGCTCCAGACAATCTCTCTG
>JAODKL010000041.1:14798267-14818387 GCA_026780765.1 Petrocephalus schoutedeni
ACTGTTTTTATTGTAATTTATACTGTTATGTTGTCTTGTATATCATGTCGTTTACTGAGAGTCACCAACAGCCGGAAGCAAATTCCTTGTGTGTTTCACACGCTTGCCAGATAAACCTGATTCTGATTCTGATGTGGGAGATGTAACTGGATAGCCTCAAAATTAAGAGGAAGAAGATTTGACGTGCTCCAGTTAATCCTGCAGCCCAAGAGAGAACTAAAACACATTCTTTTAAATTAACTTCTTCTGGCAGTCACCCACTGCAATTAATGCACAAAATTTTTAATTCATTTAAATCTCTTGTTGGTATTAATTTATAAGCACTTTTATTCAATTAATAAGCAATAATTTCTCTCAGTACAAATTGGGAGCATACAAACAAAAACCGCCGCAATCCGTCTGTCACCCGAGGCATCCCAGTACTTGAGGGTTTCCGAATCTAGTTTGATGTTGTGATGAATATGCATCATTACAAGAGCTGATGGTAATGGTTGAGGTCAAATAGAGACGTAGGATACATTGAGTATTTGGGTAGAATTGCATGCATGTGTTGTGCAGTGCCATCTGAGAAATTCTCCTGTGTGATTGTTAAATTTGTATCTCCTTTTATGGATCTCCCACGGTATGGTGTCTTTCATGGAAAAGGACCCCCAGGTATAGTCACTCCGCGTGTTGGGTGGATGTTTCTTTGGGTGTGTCATTCTGATCCTTGCTCCACACACTATCACATTCCAATCACATTCCATGCCTGTCTGTTTTGATTGGCCGTTTTCTTCTTTCATCACTTCCTTTATAAGGCTTATCCAGACAAGTACAAGTAGGCCATTGCTTTGGAATCTGTTTTGTACTTGTTGTATTGCTGATGATCATTGGGCTTTACCCCTGTTGCTGTTTGACGATTGATTTTGCTTAGCTCTTTTTGGATTTGGTTACTCTATTTGGATTTTGTTTTGCAAATATCAGTAGATATCTGTAAATATCTGTACATATTGTGTCCATTCTGAGTAGTTGGTGGAAGTAGGGAGTGTGGTGCCATTTTGCTTTGGTTAAGTTTTCTCACTGTTTTGGGGTTAGTCAGGGAGATAGGTAAGTTTTGTATACTTTTATCTTCCTTTTATTTGGGTTGGGTAAGAAGTATGTCTTTCATTCCAGTTAGAGGGGTTTTGTTTGTTATTTTGGCCTGGTCGGCTCCTGAAGTGGTTCCCTCTGCTAATATACCCACCAACTTAAACAAAGTAGTGGTGTCACTCCACTTAGAACTCCACCTAGAACACACATAACGATGCTTTAGGGAAGTTGCATGGAGGGAAGTTTTTAATTCAACATGTCTGAAACTGAAGAAGAATGATATGTAGAGGATTTATAGGAGTGGCATGGTGGTGCAGTGGTTATCACTGTTACCTTGGACCTGGGTTTGAGTCTCTGCTGTGGCTGTGTGTGTAGAGTTTGCATGGGTACTCTATTTTACGTGGTCACAAAAGATGGGAGGCTGGATTTATAAGCATAACATGCTATGCTTACCCTGCATAATTTAACAGGTATTTCCATGGGATGCATTTCGATATATGTGTGGACGGGAAGGTGAGCATGATCCTATTCTCAGCTATTCTCAAAGTGATAATTTTGTTTCAATTCTGTGACTGGTAGCCTCTTCCTTTTAAGATTTCAATTCAAAACTTGGAAATGGTGTAACAATTTTCACCATGTTGTCCACAATAATATAGTCCGCACTGTTGCCTCACATATCTGGGATCGAGGTTTGAGCCTCTGCCATGGCTCCATGTGTATGGAGTTTGCATGAGCAGATGTTTTTGTACCTCAATTGCATTTAATGCATTAATGAATACCTTTCTTCTTGTCCCCACATTCCTGCATCAGAAAATTCGATTGATAACTGATATACTTTTGTCTGATATTACCAGTGCCGGCGGTAAAAACTTGCCAGCACTTATTAGTGAAACAACGTTGCATCAAAAGATTTAATTATAAAAGGGTCATATAAATAAAATATAAATAAATGGTTATATCTTCTTTTGATCACGATCGATCCCCCAATAATTAATAAAGTGGCTTGTTCATCCTCAGTTGTTTTGAGGTGACAGTGTAGTTTCGTGTGAAATTATGTGTGACGTTTACCCTACTGTACAAGCTTTTTGTGTCTCCCATGCACATTTAGCATAAAGGTCCCAGTTCCTATTGTATGGAAAGAAACACATCAAAGTGGCCAGGAGCCACAAAAGATCCCAGGGAGACAAGCCAAGAGGCATACTGCTGCAGCCAGGAGCCAAATGTCGAATGGGAGGAGCAATGTGGGAGGGCTTTATAAAGAGGGGCCTGTTATCATCGGGTACCCTAACCCTAACCCTCATTATAAACCCTTCCTACCCCTCATGATAAACCCCTCAAATACTTGGACAGCTCAGGAACTCAAAACCAGGATCTAGGTTCCTGAAGTTAAGTGTTCTCAGCTACCTTAATTTAAAACTGGCTTTACACAAAAAACAATATTGCAGTTAGGTAGTGGTACCTAGGTAGGCTACAATGGAAGTATTTTTATTAGTAAGTAACACACCATAGCAGTACTTTTAGATACTCTTGTTCTTCTTTATATTTTAATGGCAGTTGGCACACCACCTAGAAAGTGCATTACCGCCACCTGCTGGACTGGAGCAGTAGATGTGCAAATGACAAAACAAAAAAATACATGGATGCAAGGTGTTGGAAAAATAATACTCGGGTCATGACCTCACTGTTCTCAATGCTAGTTACAGCCCTGAACAGAAGTGGTGTGTCCTAAGGCCTGGAACACACTGGATGTGTGGTGTGTGCAGCGTGGAGCTGCTGTAGTGCATATCTGTGTGTTTGTTCACGCTGCTCGCGTTGCCACTCTGGCCCTGATACCCTGTTTTTCTACAATGAGTTTACCTTTGATAATAGCCATCGATAATATAACGTTTGATTTCATCTCATTCTGAATTTAATTTATATTTACTTTAGACAAAGATTAAGAAGTAGGGAAGCCCATTTTCACCACATAAAATAGAAAATACCTGAGATACTAAGTCATAATTACGAGATAACCTTGACCAATCCCATTGCTTCATATACTGTACACAGCTTGTACCTCATATTCCGTATTCAGTTTTCTGGCTGTAATATCTTCATAACAAAAGCAAGCCAGGCGGGACTTAATTTACATTATACACGGCAAAACAAATCAGCAACTGCAGAAGTGCTGAGCATTTGTCTTTGGACTGCATCTTGTTTCAAGTTCTCTTTAAAAATGGATAAGTACGCTCCTCTGTTGCTATTTTTGAAAAATATAGACTGCCCAAGACAACATATCTGTTTTTATATGTAGAGAGAGTGTGCACCTGAAAACTACTGGGCTTCACCTAATGTTCTGTTAACTTATCAACAAAATGTAAATATGGATGTCATGTCTGGAAAGATGAAGGATCAGGAGGCAGGTGACTGGCCAAACAGAAGAGAGAAGGCTGCGGTTGAGAGGCTTGACTTGCTCTTTTACTGGATGTTGGGGGAGTGACCTGACAGCTAAGCTGATACCTGCATATGAAATATAACCTGGAAAGAGGTTTTCTAAGTTTTGATACACGTAACCAGCCATTTCATCTGGTAGACAAAGGTGGCATTGCATGGTGTTGCTGCTGTTATTTTAACTGCACTGACTGAAAGAGAGGCCATCTTACTGTGATCTGCAATTATGCGTTTTTTTTTTTGGAAGATAAGCTACTGTGCGCACACATGTACACATAGATATTGTGCGTAATTGATTAAAAAATATGATCAAATTAAAACTCTGGATGAAACATGAAAAATAAAAAAAGAACAAATTTAACATCGACGTACATCTGTCTTGCACACACCCAGCTAGCCTCTGAACCCCCCCAAGGAAGGGCTAACACTTTTGACCTTGGTATTAAGTCCAGTTTGCATAAGTCCTGACTACAGCATTGCCTGGCAGTGTGGAGAAATAGTGCTACCCACTAAGTCACTTTGTCAGGGGTAGGCAACCCTGATCCTGGAGTGCTAGTATCCAACAGGTTTTCCATCCTACCTGGTTTCTGGTGAACCACACCTGATCTCAGGCATATAGTAACTCATTTAGTAGGATGGAAAACCTGCTGGATACTGGCACTCCGGGATCAGGGCTGCCTATCCCTTTACTGCGTCATCTGTCGGCGATATACTCTTGCAAGAAAAAGATTGGATTTCATTCTAGGTGGTAGCTGCGAGTACACATAGGGTCGACAAACACATCCCTCAGGTTAGAAGTTGACTGCATGGCGGAATAAACGTCAAAACTGCAGACCATGGTGGAGGCTCTGTTTAATATACAAGAGAAAAATAATAAACATATTCCATGTGATTTGAAAAGATTTGCGGGTCTGGGGCAAAGGAGTTGGTGCAGGCAGCGCTAGGAAGTACAGGGACACCAGGCTGGACAGACTGTGGAGCAAGAGCAGGGCAGACAGTACACATGACACTCCAGGACAGGACAGGTGGAGGGACAACAGGAACAGAGATGCAAGTGGGCAGCACAAGGTGGGGTGCATACCAAGGAACATAGGCCTTCCTGGGTCTTAGTAGACTGGGGGTTCCAGGGGATGCTGAGGGAGCTGCAAGGCTGGGTGATGTGGAAGAAGCACCTGCAGGACAGAGACTTGAGGTTCAGAGGGGGTTGGTGCCAGAGGGCAACCCTGGGACAGCAGGGCAGGGGGGTGCTGCTGAGGCCGCAGGACACACTGGGGCTGGAGAACCTGTGGGACAGGGCCAGAGGCAAGAGGGCCCATCCGAGCCGGAGAGGTTGGTGCCAGAGGACTACACCGGGGCTACAAGGCAGGAGTGTGCTGCCAGGCCGGCTGGACATACTGGTGCTGGAGAACCTGCAAGACAGGGACAGACATGTCCGTGCCACCGGGATCACCGTGCAGGGGAGCACCCCCAGAGATACTGCAGGGGCTGCCATTCCCCTGCATAAGGTGGCAGCCAACTGGTCTGGGTCACCGGTGTTGGGCAGAACAGGGTTAGGAAGGTTGGCCCGGGTCATATGATCCACAGACTGGAGCGGTGGGAATCCAGGGTGAAAGAGGGGTTCGCCTCGGGATTCTCAGGCTGGGCTCCACCCCCATCCCTCACTTCTAGGCTGGAGGAGGCTGTGGAGCTAGGCATAGCTGGGGAATCAGGTGCGGGGCTGTTGGTGACCTACAGGGAATGAGATGGACACCAGGGTGACAGGAGATGAGACGGGTGCAACAGGATGGGGGGAATGAGGCTAGACTGGGACACCTTGGGGCGAGCAGGGTTGAGCCCCATGCTCCAATTCAAGAGTGCAGGTAAGTCACCTGGGGTCGGCCTGGGCTCCTCCGAGACACGGTTAGCACCACGGCGAGCCCCATCTATCCCACAGGGCTCTTACCCAGGTCTGCCATGGTCCCTCCAGGTTGGAGTATGGTGGTGCTACCTTTGGGGTCAGAAGTCTGGGGCAAGAGGGAAGCCCCCTCCTCTGGACCAGGCACCAGGGGAACGGCAGAGGCCTCACTTGCATCAGGTACTCCAAAGGTGGCATCATCCAAGGGCTGGGGACACTATCTGGCTCAGCACAATGGACCTGGCCTGCAGCCCATAATCAGACATGGGCACCTGGACCCCTGCAGCACCATGGTCAAGCACACGATACTCAGCCAAGCTGGGAATGGGTGAGGCAGGGATCTCACTGGGGGCCAGCAAAAGGGCAGCAGCAGCAGGGAGGATGGGCTCAACTGATCAGCCATGAGCTTGACCCTGCAGGAGGCTAGAGTGATCAGGGGAAGTAGTATGTGTAGGTCCTCCCTGCTGCCACAGGAGGACCAATACGGCATCCACACTGGTGGGGTGATCCACATGCCTACATCCTCCCCTACATCTTCCTCCTCCACCTCAGGCTCAGGTTGCTGTCACTAAGGAGATTGACGAGCAGGTTCTCTACCAGGGGAACTACACTGACAGGAAGATGGGGCAGAGACTGGAGGCTGATAACTGGGGTGAGTGAGCACACGGGAATAGAGAGCAGGCTGGGCTCTTTAGGGGTGCAGTTGCACTGCTTACGGAGTCCAGTCATCCGGTCACAGCCAAAAGTAACCAGAGACAAGGACAGGCATCAGGGTAAACAGAAAGATCTTTTTTGGGCTCTAAAGCCAATACAGGGGAAACCAAAGGGGCCAAAACACTGGAATTCAGGTACAGGGATATCACAGGCATACACAGGGGATGATGTCAATGACCAGACTGGGGCGCACAGGACTGGGAGGCACTCTTGTACAGGGCTGACTAGGGGGCAAACAAGCAGCAGCTGGAGTGATCCACACGAGGGTTGAAACGAGAGCCAAGACAAAGCAAGCAACAGGTGTGGCTCATTAGCCACCCTGGGGAGAGAACGGAAGGGAAGGCAGGGCATGACACATACCTAGTGTATGTACTCTGTTATATATATATATATAAATATACATATACATATATATATATATACTATGTACTATATATTCTGTATTTTCCTGGCCCAAAATGAAGAAGATCTCCAACTTCCTTTTGGAAATGTGGCTTCCTATTGAAAATCGTAATTGCTTAACATGCATTGTTGAACTGTTGTTGAACTGTTTTTCAGGTATAAAAGCCACAAGGGCCAGGCTAATTTCAGTGTTCTTTTACATTGGCATACGTGCTGTGTAGCCTACTATGAATTTCACATTTGCCTGGCCAAAGATGAATAAAACCTCAACATCTGGAAATATGGCCTCTTATTTAATGAATGAGCAAATGTAATGAGTACCTAGCTTAGTTATAATGTAGAACTAGGTGTTGGCTTCATCGAAAAAGGAGAAATACCGTTATTACCTCAGTCATGTAACATTAGCTAGCGTTCATGCGAATGTTTGTAGGACGTCCAACGGACTTTATTTTGTTACCTGGGGAACTTCCAGTTCATCCTCACGCACTGCTTCCCCGGGCACTCAAGTAGTCATAAATATAAAGGACACATTTCAATGTTGTGTGCTGTGTTAACAATGACAATTTTTCGCTTTGTATATATTTTTTTAATTGGCATATCTAAAGGGGGGCAAAGCTGGTTAAGCTCTGTGCCTGTGATGGGAAAGTTGCCAGCCTCAGCCTCAGCACATCTGTGGGCCCTTGAGCAAGGCCCTTAACCTCCAGCTCCCTGGGCACTGCACAAGGTGGCTGCCCTTCACGGCCAAGCTCGCTGTCATGGATCTCAATAAGAGTATCTATTGTTGTTTAATCCTAGTTCTGATGGCAAAAGGCTATACTCTGCAGCAGACTGCTTCCAGGCTCAAAGTCTCTAAGACAGCTGTATGAAAGAACAAGGTGGGAATCTGGAGACACTGGCAATGACCGGAAACCAGCCAGGTAGAGGGTGGAAGCAACATTCTAATGCCAGAGATGACCATCAACTTATCTGACAGTTTCTCATGAATTAGTGGATGACATAAAGTGACCTTCTGAAAGAATGGGAAACATTAATGTATCAATGTATCAATCAATGTATTCCAACACACCCATGTAAAGCACCCTGGGACAACTCTGTTGTGAAGGGCGCTATATAAAAATAAACTGAATTGAATTGAATTGAATTAAGCGGTGTGAAGAGCACTGCTGGGACAGTCTGTGGCAGGCTCCTAGAAGCAGGACTGAAGTCCCATAAAGCATGGAAGAAGCCCTTCATCATTGAGAAACAGGGAAAAGCCAGGCTGGAGTTTGCAAAATAATATATATTTTACACAGGCACATACCCATAAATTTGGTTAAAATATTTTATGTCTGTAGATTTAAGACTCTTAAATATAGCTGGTAGTCAGCCTTCATTTAATAGGTGAAAACTGAATTTTTAACAACCCTTTACTATTAACTTCACATTTAGATTTGATCTAACAATGATTACAGTACAGTACAAAAAAACGAATAATAAAGAAAAAACCTGAATACTCACAACTCTTTACTCTTACCTAAACTGCCTGATAGCATGTTTTTGATCTAACAGTTACCGCAGCACTTTTGTTCACTTCAGTCATTAATAGGGTGACCAGATAATCCATGTCAGTCTGAACAGGATTTGCAAGATATAATTTCAGTTAAAAGGACCTGTATTTCACCTAATCACTGAGTTCCTGCTGTGTGTCCCCTGTAATCATGCATGTGTCACTTATGTTTATGTGAAATAGCTGGGTGTCTTTCAATCATGGAAGCAAACCAGTCAACGTGCAAGAAGAACTGAAATATTTAGCCAAGCACAGGAGCCTTTCAGTTTCAAAGTAGTTTGTAAAACCTGAAGTAGCTCAAAGACCGATCTTCGATTGAGCAGTGAATATGCTCCTGTTTGCGTTTCATCCAGCGCCGACTACAGTACCCATGCAGCCCTAAGCCCCGCCGGGCTCCCTTCGCTTTCCCATGCTTTCGGCTTGAGCATCACACTCTCTCTTGGCCCCTTTTTGCCATCTTACTCTTGCCCGCTGTGATCCGACGCCGACAATAGACATCCCTCCCCCTTTCTCCCCAATTTGCCGTAGCTCGCCTTGTCACCGTCTCCATTGGCTTTGACGCTGCCATTCAGCCGTTTCATTTAACTGGAGGAGTTAAGTAGGAGCAGATCCGAAACATCTGGCATCACAGGCGTCGCATTTGCATGCAGACGTCGGCTAAAGTCGGGGTGTAAAACGCAGTAAAGTGCGATCCGCCCCTTCATCGTGTCTGCGTCTCTGGCGGCCGTGGCAGGGAGGAGAAGGCGCCGACTTTGTCGTGTGTAAGTTCGCATTACAGTGGGCTTTTCTGCACAAAGAGCAAAGGTTGGACTTTGGCAGAAAGTGGTAGCTAGTGCCATTTCAATAGCGCTGCTAAAAAGCTTTGTTCGTGTTTGCTGCATAATATACTGTAAAAAGTAGGAGGTACTGCTGTATTGAAACTGTTTTACTATCCGATCGCAGCTTTTAATGGGGCTTCCCCTCTGACTCTCACACTCCTGGGAGTGTATTTGCGTGTCCGTCTAAGTGCTTAGGTATCTGGTACTGTGATTGCAGTGTGTTCTATGGGGATCGGTGGTTTTTTTTGGTAGATCGAGGTGCGCTGAAGGGGCGTGATGCGGGCGCAGGCTGGAGGTGCTGGAGCGCAGACGGGGCAAATTATGATCTGCCCGGGCCCCCTAAGCCCTGGGTCCCGAGCACAGCATTTACTGAAGGGAATAACCGAAATAAAAAGCAGCTTGTTATAAGGGCTTGTTCGTTATTGTGAACCTAAAAGGCCACGCGTGAGAATAAACCAGCCATGCACTGGTCCTAAGCACGATGAATCGGGTAAATCAGATGTGTATCGGGTTTTTTTTGTTGCGAGACCTGTCATTTATGTTGGTCTAATGGGCTGCCAAGCTCTGAAGTTAAATTGTGTTGAGCTGTATAGGCGAATTTTACAGGATCCTTAAGTTAAAAAAAGCGTCCTTGTGCTGCAACATGAAATTTAAAATAGCTGCCGTATGTATTTCAAGTGGATATAGTTTCGATACTTCTCCAAGTGCTATTATTTCGCAGTAAATTGAATTAGCTTCAAGTGCAGTAATTTTTGTTCTTAAAAATGTGAGGTGATATAAATACTTAAATAATCATATGCGAACTGAACCTTGTTTCGATTTAATGAAACTATACAATGAACTCGGATTGAAAATAGATTACATTCTAAAAGTTAAAGAGAAACCGTTACTAAATATTATACTGTGTAAAGGTCTTGGGCAGTCAAAATGTTTATATGATCATGTTGTAGAACGCTATTATGTCTGTAAAATTGTGTTGGCTTAACCATTTCAAAACCTTAAAATACCCCCAGTATTTGCAGAAATCAACCAATGCACCAGTGTATTTTTTGTCTCGACCAATAGCGCACCTCATATTGCGAATCAATATCTCAATGACTTTTTAAATATTAATTAAATTAAACAATTAATTGAGCTGGTGGTAAAATTTAACCAATACATGGAATGGCTGAGGTGCCCCTGAGGAGAGGTTTAGGAACTGAAGCAATGTTGTTCTAGTCCTCCAACAAGATATCAGTAACTTTGAGAACAGGAAAAATCCATGTTAGTTTTGGTTGTTACTCTTAATTTGCACATGTCCTAATGTTAAATTGTGTTTTGTTTCTGAGCAAATATACACTTACTAGCAAGATAAAAACCTTTAAACATTTTCTTTGACTGCCTAAGACTTAGCTGATTGTTCACTACTGAAAGATGTTAAGTCTCACTAGTCTTACGGTTTTTCACTAGTGGCACGTAAGAGCTTGCCTCCCCAAGGAGACCTCGTAGGTGCACCCCAGCCAGGGTAGTGGGTAACCTTCACTACACTTCAGAGTGATTGTTTAATTATCCAGAAGGCAGCATTACTATGTTATGGGTCATGTCTAAAAGTCTGTGCATCTAAGGGGGTCATGCGAGGGCTGCTCTTCAGTTAAATTCTTAAACTAGTGGTGTGTTGTTTAACTAACTGGAATTACTTTTAGGAAAGCTTTACAGTTCATACTTATGAAAGCCGTGTTATGCTTCACTGAAATCTTTGGTTCTGTCGGGTAAGATTGCACGACTATTTGCCAAAGAGAAGTTAGTTTGTTAAACAGCCAATTCTTGACATCTTATTTCTCACTTTAGGCTAAAATTTACCATGTTGACTGATCGTATTTAAGATGTAATGAGACGTACCAGTATGACATGAAATGAAATGTCGATGGGAAGGCTGTCTTTGAGTCTCACCCCAGCATTTCGCTGTAGCAGCCAGCAATGTGAAGGCAAAGGAGCGGAAACCAAGGAGGGAGTCACACTTGGAGAGAAATAATTTGTCGTCAGGGACTTACTAAGTACAAATGAGAGAATATTTATTCAGGTATTGCCTCAAAGGGTTCATCTTAGAGTTGCTTGGTGTATTCTCACAGTTTGCTAGCAGTTCAGAATAACATGTGGTATACACATAAAAATAAAGTCATTAATAATTAGAAAATGTGTATCTTATGCAATGCACTGCATTTCACATTAGGCTATTATGACTCTTAGCAACACTTGCAGACTGGTAACCACTGGTTAAGAAGACGCCTACTGGTAGATGGTGTCATAAAAAGGGTGATATTGTCAGCTTTTTAAGCTATAGAATCTGTCCTTTGAAGGTTTATGCATTTAAATACGATTTCGTGGAGTTTTCCTGAAGTTTATATGTTAATGTGGCCACTGGTGTCGGTTCATAGCTGTTCAGGTTCATGTCATTTACGTGACAGGATTAAAAAACAGAAGGACATTCACAAGATGTTTTTACTTTTCCAAAAATACGGCACGTTAACACACCTTTTCCCATTGTTTAGACATTATTTTACATATGGAGGTAATTTTAGTATTTATGTATTTTGGTGTAATTTCTGCAGTTTTTCCAAGGTCTTGCTTTAAGTTTTAGTTGTTTAGCAACTTAATGTTATTAAAATTAGACTAATAAGCTTTAATTATCGACCATGAAAGTATTTGATTAATGCAATTGTTTGTTTGTTCAAATGAATAGTTATAAATAAATAATGAATGGAAAACTAAGTAAATTGTGCGAATCTGAGAGCCACATACCCTTTGCCTATAGCTTTTTTCCCTATGAGTTAAAGCATTTTCTGGGGTGACAGAAAGTTAGTAAGAAGCCATAGCACCCGTAAGTGGAAGCGCCTCAGTGGCGTTAATTTTGCGTCCCTTCCGGCTTTGTTAGAGGCGACTGGCGGCCGGCGCGTAGAGGAGCAGCTAATGACAGTAAAAGGGGCACAGCTGAGTGCCGAACACGGTGTCAGAGCGGCTGACAGCCCACCGGGCCCCGGGGCCGGAAGCCTCTCATGTTCCCATCCTGCATTCTGAGCGTGTCAGGCGGCCCGCTTCTCTGTCCACACGTGCTTCCCTGCGCCGATGAGGGGAGAGGCCTGTGGTGAATGGGGCATGTGGTTTTACACATGCCACAGGTACAGGCCCCCAACAATCGGCCCAAAGGGTCCGGCGAAGGGATCAGGTGCCTGCTGTATGTCAGTAATTCAGATTTGAAAGAGTGAGTTAGTAGCTGAATCGTCCAGATTAAGTGCATTCCTAAAAGGAAGGGCTTGGTCTAGTAATGGACAGGATTGACGTCTTATCAGAGTCATTTCCAGGTATCAGACTCTGCACATTTTGAGCAGAGTTTTAAAATAGGAGTGAATAGAAATGTTTTTTTAACTGAGTTTATCTGTGTGATCTGTGGGCCCTGCGGGGGGGAGGGCCTTCCCCCACCAGTCAGTGGTGGCTAATTTAGGACCTGAGCGTTTGAGCTCCATGAATTGGCCAGACAGCTGTAATCGCACCCTTCTTAGTCCTAATCTCTTTATCTGGGCTGCAGCTGCCATATGGCCTCAGTCAGCTGGATCAGATGTTCATAAGCTGCTCCCGCCGCCGTCACCCCGCGCTCAGCCCTCGCAGCCGCCATGCTCTTCTGAATCGCTCCCCGGTATTTTTAGCAGTCGCTGGGACTAGGATGGACGTGGGCCGGCGAGCGTCTACGGTGAGCGAGTCGGATCGTGACTCTGCCGCGCCGAGCCTTTGGGGAGGACGGGCCCTCCCCTGGAAGGGGGGAGGAGGGCTAGCAGCTAGCTTGCTGGGGGTCCATTAGCGACGAGCGTTCTCCGTGAAGCTGGACAGTTTTACAGTACAGCCAATTGGAAATGACATGACAGGGAGTGAGGTAGCAGTGACACGGCTGCATATTGCTTACATTTCTTTGCTGTAGAGAGTAGCTTCTCTAGCTATTTCAACAATCAAGGTTTTTTTTTGTTACTTTATAAAAAATAACTTTATGATTATTTATTTTGGTCATTTTTAAATAAAATGTATGTCCATGTTTAAAATCTGTCATCTTAAACAGCAGTTGCTTGTTGGAAATGGGTTAGGCGAATAAGTTATATTGTTTTAAATAATAGTAATAAGAAAATGCTCTGTACGCTTCCATTGAGAGTGGCGATTGATCAGCTGTGCTGGTTCTCAGCCCCGGGGCGGCTCGTTAACAGGCCATGAATGGATCCCTTTTAGCGACTTCACCGCCTGTCTTTTGCAGGGCATGAAGACAGCATGGAGTTTCCAGACCACAGTAGACATTTGCTTCACTGTCTGAGCCAGCAGAGGCATCAGGGTTTTCTTTGTGACTCCACCGTGCTGGTGGGTAACGCCGAGTTCAGGGCGCACCGCGCCGTGCTGGCCTCCTGCAGCATGTACTTCCATCTCTTCTACAAAGACCAGCTGGACAAAAGGGGTACTGTTCAGCTGAACAGCGACATCGTCACGGCGCCCGCCTTCGCCCTGTTGCTGGAGTTCATGTACGAAGGGAAGCTGCGCTTGCGAGCACTGCCGGTGGAGGATGTGCTGGCCGCCGCCAGCTACCTCCACATGTATGACATCGTCAAGGTCTGCAAGAAGAGGCTGAAGTGGAAAGGGGCGGCTGTCCGGAGAGGTGACACCTCCAGCTGCTCGGACGGAGAAAGCCTCTCAGAGGGCAGTGTGGGCTTCCCCGCCACTGGGGACCTTCTGCCCAGCAACGAGGATATGGACAGGAAACCATGTGATGTGTGGATGCATCTCGCCTCGGATGGGAGGGGACCCCCTTCCATTAACGGCAGTGGTGTTGCACCGAGCTATGAGGTCAGGACTGAGAAGCCAGGGATGGACAGCTCCGACTTCAAATGCGAGATGTCTGTGACCTCGAAAGCATCTACAGATGCAACGTGCGTGCTCGACCTGTCCGTAAAGTCCTGCATACGTGCCGGAGCCGGGGAGGCCTTGAGCCACGATTCGGGTTTGATCTGTGGCTTGGTGATGACACGCTCTGAGTCGGACCAGGTCCGGGTTAAGGTGGAGAATGAGGTGGACACTGACCATAGCAGTCCGGTCGACGGGGACAACGAGATGGATGGTGGTTTGGGGGACGCGGCCGCTAAAGACGGAATGAAAGCCGGCGGCTTTGCAGATGAGCGGCTGGTGAGCTGCAGGGTTCGGCAGCCAGCCGCACGGGAAGCCCTGCAGTATGGGGACAAGGCTGACCTAGAGGGCACCATCCTCAGTCCCGGCAGCGAGCCAATGCAGACGGAGCTAGCCAGCTTCGGCAGGTCGCTGTTACCCTACGTCGCCAGCATGCTCGGCGATCATCAGAGCCAGACCTTCATGTGCCCCTTGTGCAACAAGGTGTTCACCAGCCCCCCGCTCCTGCAAGTCCATCTCAGCACCCATTTCCGTGAGCAGGAGGGCCCCCGGGCCAAGACCGAGGGCCACCTCAACGTCCCGACCTGCGGCGTCTGCGGCAAGACCTTCTCGTGCATGTACACGCTAAAGCGCCATGAGCGCACGCACTCGGGCGAGAAGCCCTACACCTGCGGCGCGTGTGGAAAGAGCTTCCAGTACTCGCACAACCTGACCCGGCACGCCGTGGTGCACACGCGCGAGAAGCCGCACGCCTGCAAGTGGTGCGAGCGCCGCTTCACGCAGTCCGGCGACCTCTACCGACACATCCGCAAGTTCCACTGCGAGCTGGTCAGCTCTGTGTCACTCAGGAGCGAGGTCCTGCGCTCTCCAGGCCCCACAGAGTGGCCGCTGAAGGACGCCTCTCCGGAGCTGTGGAAGTGACCTGTCCAGCACTTCGGGTTTCAGTGATTCAGGAGCCATGTTTTTTCAACTTGTGACAAGGAGCATCATAGCTGTCGGAACATTGCGATTAGTATCTCAAGCACTGAGTAAGGCTGCTTACCCTCCAAATAATTAGCTAAATAAAGCAGTGCAGAGCTGAGGGAGTGAACACCAGATACCTGTGCTATAAGATTATCATTTTTCTTGTACTCCTCCAACAGACTTGCAAAACTGCACTTTAGAAGGAAATTATACATATTACTGCTAACTTATTCCTTTACAATTTATTAATAACAGACGTGATGTAATCCCTTCTTGAGTATGGTAGAAATGGTGTTTCAGTGAAAGCAAAATGTGAAATGTATTTTTTATTATTTTTTTAAATGATCCTGCTTCTTCTGTTACTGTGTGTAGGTTATCCGATAACACTGGATTCAGAACAGGATTTAAGAACAAAACTTGTTTAGAAATGCTAATTAAGAAATGTGAACATGCATACACCCATATAGAGTATGTAGCTGTGTGTATGATGTGTGGTGCAAAACTATTATTTATTAAAAGTATTATTTATTTTCTTTATTTAATTTTTTTTTTACTTTTGAAATAGAACCTTTATTCATGAATGTCAGACTTATGCAATGTATAGTTTTCCCTAAATCCTTAACAAAGTAATAATGCTTTTTATTATTAATATTATTATTATTTTCCTTTCAGTATTCTAATGAACAGTTAACAGCAGTGTAACATATTCCACATCAGAATAAAATAAACTCCTATGATGACTATTTCAGGGATACTTTTAATTTTCAATCAGATTTTTCTTTTCACTGCTTCAAATTCCTTCTTGAATGTCATATTTGTACCATTGAGTTAAACTTTAATCAATCAGAGGCACAGAAACTAGTCACAGACCAATAAGTCAGAACTTTAGCATTTTTTCTTTGGATTTTCTGTTGAATTTTTTGCTAATTGTGACAATTTATTTTATCCATTCTCACGCTAGTGTTGACTTTTTCAGCCTGAGCTTTTGTCTGTTTTGAAGTTTACTGCAGCCAGACATCTTAAAAGGATGGTTTCCTTATATTGTTACAAAATGCAACAGGGAAAATTTTTATTTTTCCTATTTGGCACGTGCTACAAAATCTGTTAAATTGCATTCTCTGAAATTCTCTTGTCCTTTTTTGACTGGAAATGCTATTTAATGGCTAGTGGCCTCCTGTCTATCTATACAGATCGATGCATGTAGGTGCATAATCTATACTTGTTTTCTGTTGTATGAAAAAAATCATTGAGGTTTAAAAACACTTCACCTTCCGAATTATGGCTGCTCTTGTGTATCCAGTAGCTGCTCCTTACCTGTGGAGGTGTAGTAACATACACCACAGGTTGGGGGTTTCATCCATTGACCGCTGATAGAAGGAAAAAAAAGGCCTTTTTCATGATGGAACTACATCTGGCACAGATCTGTTGCACAGGTTCTCTTGTCTGCACTCTGATCCTCTACTAATTTATATACAAACATATAAAGAGAAAACTAGACTGAATATGTTTTTTTTTCTTAATTGCTTTACAGTTGATACTTTATTATTAATAATTATGACGATGGTCATTTTTAATGTAAACAAAGCCCTCTCATGCATTTCTGTTTCCCTGATATGAAAATCTGCATTTCCATGTAAGGTGTTTGAATAAAAGCACAAAATAAATCAGAAGAATGAAGAATAATATTTCATTATACGTTGCGGACAAAACCAGGATTATACTGATATTTTCATTATACTTCATTGTCCTGTAAATTCAGAAATAATTTATAGTTGTTAGTTTTTTCTTAGTTTTTGAGTGTTGTGAGGACCTTGTATTAATGGGAAATTTAAAAACTTTATAAATGAATAAATATATTCTCGATCCTTAACACTGGATGTGGTGTTTATGTTTTTAATTAATTCATTAGTATTTCAGCTGAGGCCTTCTTATCATGACAGACAAAGAAGCAGACACTGAAATGGTGAAATGGGCTGTTTGTGGAATATCACTGGAACACATTGGATGATAGCGACAGCCAGGGGTGTGAAGACCCGGGGGGGCCAGTCTCCCAGGCGGCCAAAGTGGACGACTTTCACAGTCCAAGTGGGGAGAACTTTGCAGTCCATGGTGTGAAGGTTCCTCAGATTTGGTACAGTGTTACCAATCTGCACTGACCCTTTGCCAAGTCGCTTCGCAGTAGATGACAAAAATGATCCGAATAGCAAGGCTATACTGAAAAGGTAGTACTTTTAAGAATGAGGTACTTTAAAATCTTACTAGCAGGCTTGAAAGAACTCTGTATCTCCTAGATGTATCAAGAGATGCTTCATTACATGCGCAAGTATGGTTTTTTAGGTGGATCACTGAGGTCCGTGTTATTTGCAAGGAGCACTGATACCCAAACATGTAGATGCATATTCTCTTTTTAATGATCCGGAATTAATGATCCACTGTGGTTCTGTTGCTGTCGGTGAGGGCCGCAACGTCCCCTGCAGATTTAGGTCGCCTCGCTTCTGTCACACACAGACTGACCGAGACCGGTCTCTCGGCACGCGAGGAGAAGCGCCGTGAGGCTGCCTGATGTTCACACCGGACGGAAGGCTGAGACATTAAAGGCGAGTGAGGGCTGCCATTCCGGGTGCAGTCACAAGGCACACCAGCCTGACAAAAACTTTATTTTGACCTTTTGGGGACAATTTTTCAATCCCCACAACGGGAAACTCAATTTTATAAAAATCAGTGACCAGCAAACAAAAAACTAAAATTGCCAAATGTCTTGTATTTTGTTTGGTTGCTTATGGTTAAGGTTAGGGCTGGGTAGGGGTTAAGGTTGTCATTGTAGGGATTAGGGTCATGCCCATGGGAATGAATGGAAAGTCCCCATAAAGGCATGAATACAAACATGTGTGTGTGTGTCCATGCACACATATAGTGCCAGAAAAAGATGAAACATGCTGTACAGAACTTCTGTCACCTGTCTTCTGCATGAAGCTTGAAAAAGCAAACGTTTTTGTTGTCATATTTCGAGGTACTTTTCACAGGCAGCAAGGACTCAAAAAAGTGAACATTTTTTTTTATTTATTTAATGGTTTTTTTTGGTATTAGGTATGATTTTTACTATATGTTTTTTTGTAGTATTACTGTTTTAAATTCTTTTTATATCCCTTGTTTCTACATGTTTTGTGCATTTGCACATTTTTGTCCCCTTGAAAGGTACTACCTGCTATATTATGTACTGTGTATAACAAGTACAATAGTATAAAATATCATTGTATAGATGTTAAATTGTGGATAGTACACTAATCAGTGGTGAATTCTGGGTTGGAAGTTCAGTGTGTCATGTAGCCAAGTACTAAAATGGTTCTTGTTGACAGGTTTCTTTCATATTTAATTCTTGATTTAGAAATCACAGACAGTGGTTTGCCACTAATGTATTTCATATTTTTTATTATAGAGGTTAATGATTGTACAGTTGGTAATGTATTGATTAAGAACATGGAAGGTTGTTCATTCAAATCCCACAAGGGAAATTGCTGTAGTATCAATGAGAAATGTGGCTCACTGGGTTTGCGTGAGTCCTCTTGCCCTGTCAATGGGAGAACTGTAAATGATTTGGGGCATTCATGTCATATCACACTCTAAAATTAATGAAAGATTACAATGACTGTGACATACTAAGAATGAATATATTTATAAATTTCATTTTAATAAACTTTGCAGTTTTACTAATGTTTGTTTTCCATATTCTCTTTCAATGCCTTACATTCTGCCATTTATGCACACACAGAAATGTAGGTGTCACCATCCGAGACTAAAGGAAGTCGAGAGCAGGTGTTGGGGAGAACAAAAGAGCTTTATTGAACTTAAATGGGGGCAGGGAAATAGAACAGACAGTGAGGGGTCAGAACTAGGATGCAATAATGGGGAAGGACTTGGGCATTCACACTAAGTTTGATGTTAATGACAGGACTGGGGAGGACAGGACTAGGAAGCACTCCTATTCACGGCTACATGGGGGAGCAGACGAGAGGCAGCTGGAGTGAGAAACAAGGGCAGGAATGAGAGGTAAACCAAATGATTAACAGGCATAGCTCTTTAGCCACTGAAACAGGGGAGTGAGCTGGGCAGAGCATCACAGTGGGACAATAAAGCACAGGTTCTGACATCCATTTTGAACCTTAATTTCTGCTGTTTGACCATCTTTCAGCTGTATTTCAGCATAATATTTAATATTAAAGCTTGAATATGTAAAAGACATAATTATATGAGTAATTCAGGTTGTCAGTGTACTCATGGACCACAAATAGTTCATTTGGCAGTGACCTTTAAAAAACCACTTTAATCAGGTAGATTATTTCAAAGTTTTAATTATAGGCCAACTTCCATTTTTATATTCTTAGTTTCAATAGAATTTGCATTATTATTCTTAATATGATCAATGTGGCAGTTATTATTTTATGATGCAACAATATAGTAGTAATTAATTGTGGTGTCCTCGACCCAAAAGTCTGCTCCTGGCTCACAGGAGAACAAGATGGGATTTATAAGATTGGGAGAACAAGATGGGATTATTTTCTAATTTTTACATGTAAATAACAATAAAAGCAGTCTATTCTATTGCCTGGTTAATATTACCTGTTGGAATAACATTGCATAGTTACATGCTTTAATCACAGCTACATTAATAACTCCAATTAAAAGTGTACAGTTTTTTGTGTAAGTAAATAAATTCACTGAATTCATAAAACTGTGTGTTTTCCAAGGTATTTGGTGATATACATGATTATCCATGCACAGGGCTGGACTGGCCATCTGGCATATTGGCCATTTTGGGCCGATGGGATTGTGGGCCAGAAAAATGTCATGTGGGAGACCCCCCACCCTACTGCAATGGCAAAGTTTATGGTACGTATATATATGTGTGGTGGATCCAGAGCCAATTTCTAATCCCAGTGTGATTAATAGCACAGAGTTGTGAGTTTGATAGGCTGCTTAGTGAGACGTTGAAAACCACCAGTGGAGATACAGTGCTGTGAAAAAGAGTTTGCCCCCTTTTTTATGTGTATTTGTCACACTTACATGTTTCAGAACATCAAACAAATTTTTATATTAGACAAAGATAACCAGAGTAAATACAAAATGCACTTTTAAAATTATGATTTCATCTATTAAGCTACCTAAACCTACCTGGGCCTATGGGAAAAAGTAAGTGGCCCCTAAATCTTATAACTGGTTGTTATAACTGCCACTTTGGAGGGTTTTCGAGCATGAACTGCCTGTTTAAGGTCATGCCAAAGCATCTCAATTAGATTTAAGTCCGGACTTTGACTAGGCCACTCCAAAACCTTCATTTAGTTTTTTGAGCCATTCAGAGGTGAACTTGCTGGTGTGT
>JAODKL010000041.1:14976135-14994210 GCA_026780765.1 Petrocephalus schoutedeni
GTGAGGATGATGGTGATGGTGGTAGTGGTGAGGATGATGGTGATGGTGGTAGTGGTGAGGATGATGGTGATGGTGGTAGTGGTGAGGATGATGGTGATGGTGGTGGTGATGAATAAATGCAGGTACGTTCATCATACTAAATTCATGATACCTCAACATTCAGAAATGATCAAAAATTTGAATGCTTCAGTGTTTCAAGAAATCAAGCAACACAATAAGCCAGTCAGGATTTTATTAATAAGCGCAGCACAGTGACGCAGAGCAGAATTTGAGCAAACTGACTCCACCCTGCAGGTGACACAAGCGACACTTTCCCAGCCGGCCGCACTCTGCCGTGCTCTGCCAGCTCTGCAGCACTCTGTATATGATGATGATAATACTGTGGCTCTGTTGCACTCTGCCTGCGTTGTCGCACTCTATATGATGATTATAATAGCTCTCTCATGCTCGGCTTGCTCTGCCGTGCTCTGCCATGATCTGCCACACTCTGGCTGCTCTGCCTGCTCTGCCGCGCTCTGCCTGCTCTGCCGCACTCTACCTGCTCTGCCGCACTCTACCTGCTCTGCCTGCTCTGCCGCACTCTACCTGCTCTGCCGCACTCTACCTGCTCTGCCTTACCCTCACATCCCCTCACTCTCACGGCACCATCAGTACTCCTCTCCTCCCGCGTCACCTCCCGGCTTCACAGCAGCAGCAGGAGAGCGGTAGAACCCCGGGCCTGCTCTGAGCCACTCAGAGGGCCCGGCGCCACAATACTGTCAAAGGCCCTTTCAGTCCTGCAGTTCCTCATTTTTTCAGGAGGCATTTCTACCAGCCGTGGAACAGAAGGTCATTCAGATGGACCTCGGCATGCTGGCAGAGTGCAGGCCCCACACCCCCCACCCCTGGGACAAAAGCAGCACTTCAGCCCAGCTGGGCCATGTCATCAGCGAGCACACGATTCAGCCTTAAACACAGCAGTAACGGCGGAACCACGGAGAGACTCCACGTGCAAATTTCTCACACTAATAAGACGCAGAAACTATGCAAATTTTACTGCTGACAGTACGTTACTGACATCACCAATGTTTAGCATATTCAAAATATAGCGTTCCTATGCAGAGTAGATCTCTGCTGTGCACCTCGTCTGTGCAGAGTCTGGCGTCTGAAAAAGATACCCTGACTCTCCTGTTTTATTTAAAATTTCATATATAACCACACAGGCAGAGCAAAGTACAAACCGATGTATAGTAATGAAAGACACGATCCTGACACGTTTAAAGTAACGATGCTGCAATTGCACAGAAGAACCATTTCAGAGGCTGGGCCATAATATAAAGATCATCTTAGAACATGATAGGTACATAGATACGGTAATAATCAGCCTGCTCTGTCAGTACCACCCCCAGGGATATTTTCTGGATTTGCCAGACGCACCTCACGCTCTTCATCATGACCGCGATTGTCTTTAGAAGAGAGGCTGAGGATGAGGCCCAAAAAACAGGAACCTTTCTTGTTAACTATAGCAAAACACACATAAAGACCATTAGAGATATTAGCTCGGATGCATGCATCCATCATCTTGCGTTAAAAAGAATGACTTAAAGACGCTTTCCAGATTGATAAAGGGACAAGAATCCCAGAGAGGGCTGGGACAGATGCTAATTACAGTGTTTGGCGGGCACAGGAAATTAAATATTGTTATTAGAGTACTCACCGATACCCATGCCCATTAGCACCGTTTAAAAAACAATACGTAATATTTAAATTTTAAAATATTAGGAAAAACGATTATATTAATATTACCCCGATGCATCAGCATACCGAAATTTATGATTTAAAACATTGTGGGCTCTCTAAATAAATCTAAAGCAGTGGTTCACAAACTTTTTACACCGCATATCAAGTCAGGAAGTACTAATCTCTCCGTATAGCACCAAGTCCACATGGCGCTTGATCAAAAACAATACACTATGAGGGCAGCTGCAGAGGGCCCCTGGAGGCAATTTGGTCACTGTCATTATTGTTTTATATTTCTTTTTTAGATGTTAAATCTGGTTACATACAGTACCGGCCCCTGGGTGAGTACCACCACCGGCGCCCCCCTTTGAGGCAGAGTGAAACTGCGCGCCTAGCAGGCGCCCCACAGAGGTGGGAGCCCTCGAATCGAAAAGCCTGGATGCATGTCATTGAACTTGTTCTCATGCCACTTCTTGTTACTTTAGCAGAGCACAGTTTGCAATCTGCTATGCTTCGGTTTCAGTGTTAATTTCCACGTTGCAGATATGATTTAGTCCCATTTATTTCGCTCATGAACAATACTGTTGATATGTCATTACGTGGTATTGGACATTGACACAAGGATGACTACCAGTATATAATAATAATTATAATAATAATAGTTGTTGTTGTTATTGTAATAATTAAAATCATCATTATTATTCTTATTATTAGGGCCCCAAGTACGAGTGGCGCTGCATCCCTGGGTTATCATTAGTATGAATATTATTAATAATAATAGCGAGATCATTTCCTTTGGTGGGAACTGCCTGCCCTGGGTGCATTCTCAGCGCGTTCTCAGACCTGCAAACAGTGGGCCCCGGACAGGACGGCATGTAACACAAACAGGCATGTGGAAATGAAGAGCTCGCTAAGGCAGCCCCCAGCTGCAGCGTCTGCTATTGTTTTGGAGGAATATGAAATGAGGGGCTGTCACCACCTCGCACAGAGCGGGGGTGGGAGTGGGGGGCGGGGCTCCTGTCTGAAACTGACCTCTTTTTAATGCATGTTCACACCCTGCCTGTACACAGTATTATCACAGAAAATCACTGCTACACACACACATACATTGAGTTACACCCATCTACGGTGTTATAGTTTCCATTTTTATTTATTCTGTATCATTTATTGCTAATTATAGCACGTATTGTTTTCACATTTATCTGCCACTGTTCGGTAGGAAGTGTGTGAGTAAGGATTTCATTGTATTATGCACGTGACAGTAAAACACCTTCCAGCCGCTTATCAGCGCTGTGACCTGGGGCCTGCCCCAGGGAACACAGTGAGAACTCTGGACAGGACGCCAGCGCAGTGCAGAGGACACACACCACGAGCCACTTGGAGATATCAGCTGGTCAAACTGCATGGGTTTGGCCAGCGAGAGAACATGCAAACTGCATACAAAGAGCAGAGGTGCGGTTCAAACCCACAACCCCAAACCCAATGCACTGAACCACCATGCATACAAAATGTACAAACGGAAAGAAAAACTGCAAATAACACACACAAATATCTGGGCCAGGTGAAGTAACAATACAAAATGTGCATTACTTTTAAGAATTAGAAATTTGTATAACACGATTATATAATACTTTGAGTTTTTATGAACAGTGAATGGACGATATGTCTTTGTTTAAATATTCTAGCATCTATTGTCTTAAAATGTCCACAGATAAAACACAAGCATCATCTTCTGTGAAAAAGCAGAACTTGCTGTGATATAACACTCTCATGCCATGTGGGGGAGTGTGTTGCGAATCTAACACCCCCCCCAATAATAAAAAGAGATGCCAGAAGCTAGCAGGCGCTCCCAGGCCCTACCTTGGAGCTGTTTGAAGCGTCCCTCCATTTGGTTGTAGTTAGCGGGCACCTGAGCAGGGCCGCCATCAGGGTCAGTGGAGAGCTGGCCTTCTGAGCCAGATGCCTGCTCAATCTCCATCATGCCGGCCAAAGTGCCTAGCAATCCCAGGCCAAAGCCTGCACAGGTT
This sequence comes from Petrocephalus schoutedeni, assembly GCA_026780765.1. Taxonomy (NCBI): domain Eukaryota; kingdom Metazoa; phylum Chordata; class Actinopteri; order Osteoglossiformes; family Mormyridae; genus Petrocephalus; species Petrocephalus schoutedeni. The sequence goes on from JAODKL010000041.1 coordinate 14,979,882, forward strand.
TCAGGCCCTTGATAAATACCGGCCCCTTAAACAGAGAAATCCTCCACAGAGAAGTTCAGCAAGGTCCAGTCCCCTGAGTCAGTGCTTTTCAGATGCAAAGCATGATTCTTGCTGTTATACCTTCCCTCCAAATATAAACTGGATCCCTGCCCCCCCCTTGCTCCCAGCCACTGGTGTCAACCACAAATCCACTGGTGCAGAACTTCAGTGCAGTCGGCATCCGGGGGGGTCTTTTTCCCCAGCTCTGAATGGAGAGGGACCAGCACACCCCACAATCCCACACTGAATGAAGGATGTCTTACACACAACACACCTTTCACAAACCTTCTGCAGCAGGGACAGGAATGGGAGGAGGCAAGGGGCTTGTAATTTAACCAGCGACCAATCAGAGCCAAAGTACGCAGTGATGATGTCACTGACTTAATGCCATAAGGGACAGAGAAGCAGAATTGGGAGGGGCTGGGCCATACCAAGTGCCTGCACAAGATTCAGGGGAGGCTGGTTAGGATGTTTGCTACTCCCAGCAACATTATGCTCTCAAACAAAAGCAAGGACGACAGAGCCTTAGCAAACACGGTTAGGCGATGGGGAATGTGCACTTACTTACTGCTCAGCATTCTCTCTGCAGCATGCTGGTTATCTGATCCATTTGCCCCCCCCCCACCTCTATAACAAAGTATGTGGGCTATGAAAATATGCACTGCTGAAGGGTGTCTGTTCCCAAACAAAGCATGGCTACTTTGTCTCATACTAGAAGACGAGTCTCGCAGAGAATGACCTAGCTAACAGGGGATGGAACGTTTTTTTCACATTTTACATTTTAACAATTTTATTACATTTTTTACATGTATATTTTACATTTTGTTATTGCTTTAAAATCATTTGAACGTAATGTAGAAAACATTTTATAATATTAAAGAATATGAATAGAATAATTGCTTTACAATAATATTCTTGTAAACATAACTGAACGTTATTTTCTAAAAGGTTTATATGTGTACTGTCCAGCCAGAACCCATGACCTTAGAGCTGTAAAGTGCCAGATCACTCGCTGCTGTACCATGGCCTTCACTGCTTTGTATTATTGTTATTATTCTTATTTGTACAAGTAGGATTATATTCTGGCACCGTCTGGAAAACTGGACACTATTAAGATGTAACGTTCAGTAAATGTTCCTAGAATGAGGCACTCAGTACGTTTGCATGAGCAGTTAAGTTTACCTGTGGTTATAGCCCAACGAGGCCATTTAACTGGACTACTGTCTTTGTCCCAGTATACAAGCATGGGAGGGGAATCGATTTTTTGACCGACTATGCTATGATATGTGGCGATATGGCTCCTTGGCTGTCATTCACCCCTGGTAACAGTTTCACGTCACTGGAAAACCAACACCTTCAAGTGCCTGGTGGGGTGCACCCTTTGGCTTCTTCTGAGTACCGGCTTTGCCTGTTACTTCCGGGTCAAAACCCGGGGCAGGGACTCTAGAGCATGCGCAGAGTGCCAAGACCAGTTTGGGTCCGATTATACATGGAACACATCATCTGGGTGTGTTAGCCCAACTTTGGAAAGTCGATGATTTAGCACCATTTCAGTCTGACTAACATGTTTACGTGGATTTCAGTCTGGTTTTAGTAGGATTAACACAACAATTAGTTTTTTCTAGCGTCATGCAAACGTACTGGCCGTTAGCTGGGGAGATGCCGGCCCCCTCGGCAGACCTCCTCCTCCCTCTTGGACAGCGGTACAGAGTCACCGCGTCGCATTGGCAGCCTGCCTTACTCTGGCATATGAGTCTATCCTTTACCTGCCAGTGCTCTGATGTCCAGCATGCTGCTTGGTGGTTCTCGGACACTTACGTTTTGTTGGTTATATTGTCCCTATACTGTGGCACTGCTTAGTGTTGTTTTTGTCCTTGTCATATGTCGATGTATGTAGCATCGCGATCCATGGAGGAGCACCATCTCACCTCACTATGTACATGTATACAGATGTTGATGACAATGAACCTTGAACCTTTAGTTGCTCTTTTCCAGGCAGTATCAGATTAGTCCAGATATTACTGGATATTATTCCCATGAATGCTTTGAGGTTATGGACAACGGCAGCCTCCAGTCCAGCTCGCACGGACAGGATGATAGATTTGCCACAGGGGCCTGGCAGAACATTTAGTAATAGGCTCAGAACACGTTCCATCTTTTCTTTCCCTGGTCTGTACACTGTGCTTCAGCAGAATTACCTTCACCATCATTTAATCCACTCTCTTTGCTGCACACCAGAGAGAAGCAGAAAATAACAAAGGCTTCCTGGCTGCTGCGCTTCTGAGGGTGTGTGGCTGAGCTGAGCTCTTGGGTGACTTTGCTGCTATGCAAGTAATATAATTAATATTAGTAAAGCCCTACAGTGAGCGTCCAGAGTCAGCTGCAGGGGAAGAGACTGGCTGCCTCAGAATATGGCTAGAAAGAAATATCAGCCACAAAGCGAAGCGTATTCCGCAAGCCAGCTCTGACTGGCAATAACAAACGCAAGCATAATCCACCGAACGGATTTACTTGCAGAACCCACTGCGTCTGCATTGCGTCTGCGTTTTCGCCAATACGCCTCAAACCTTTTCCTTTTCCTGTAACAATAACTGAATAAATAACATGACCAACTGACAGATCATTATGTTACAGTGATATTATTCATTTACCCAGCTGTTGAAAATGATCATTAATTTTAACATTTAGCTGAGCAGCTGAGAAAATGATGCTGTAGCCTAACTGGTTGGGCGTCACTGGCTGGTGGTCACAGCCCCCCAACAGAAATAACACTTTTATCCATTCTGCAAATGTTAAAGACAAAATCCTTTTCTTTTCTATGCTAATTCTCTACTTTCCATATTCTAACCTCTCAAAAGACACTCATTAGGCTACTTTAAAGGGGCCCTATTATGCTAATTCTCACTGTCCATAATTTGCTTTTGGGGTCTACTAGAATAGATTTAAATGCTTGAATGTTTCAAAAACACATTGTTTTTCTCATACTTTACATCTTTATTCACTCGGTCTAAAACTATCTGAAACACTCTACAAGAGCTTTAAGCCCCACCCCCGATGAGTCCAGTGTGTCCTGATTGGCCTGCTTGCCCGAATGGTCTGTTCCTCTCCCGTCATGTGGTCTGCAGACCAATCCTTATGTGTAGGCAGCCAATAAGGATTGTGTTACATGGTTACATTGTGTTACCTCATCATGTCACAGAAGTAAGGGCTGGAATTCCAAGAAGGCCTTTCAGACAGATTAGAGAAGTGTGGTTTCTATAGTGAGTCTATAGTGAGCTATACAGTGTCACTCGCTTTGGCATGCACTTTGGGCCTTAAGACTTTGCAGACTGTTTACATGCACATGCAGTTATATAACACACTAAAGGAAACGGGGGAAACTGTAAAACACAAGAAAACATGAGATATAGAGTTTGAGGTCGGTAATCAGTCCCAAAGTTGTGTCATTACACAGTTATGCTGAACTAATTGACGGCCGAAGCAGTGTTTCACCAGATTTATCTCACTGGGGCACTTAACAACAGCCTCTTTTGGAAGCCTATGAAACGGTCTTTTCAGAGAAACTGCACATGATCCTGAGCTGAGATGATCACACATAAAGTGGAGGGTCAAGAGGGCTACCAACCAAAAGCTGAAAAAACGGGACCTTTATTTGCTTGACACCACTTACTGCATTTAGTAAGGCAGTCCCCAGGTCACAAAGGAGACGCGTCCCTGAAAATTTGTAGGTAAGTAGGTATAATAATAATGCAGTGCATAATACTAATAATTATTATTGTACAGTGATAATAAAAGTAACTGCATCTGATACAGTACTGCACCTTGAGTCAACAAACCACTGAAGCCATGCAATGTTTTCACGCGTGTCACATAGTGTGTGCATTTGTTATTACGAACCAATGTATGTCATCCAGTTTTATAATATAAGAGGCTTTGTGGCAGTCTGTTCGTAAGTATGAGTTGTTCGTAAGTCAGAGGTACTAACTCAAGTGACTGCCTATTTGCTTGGCACCTTTAATACATCCCAGATCTTGATTAGTATGGCTGATCTAAGATAATCACCACTATTTGCATCATCTGTGGGTGGTCACACTGTTTCAGCTCCTTGTTGTATATATATCAGAATTACATTTAAAGCTGTGCAGGTGCTTAGGCCACAAACTTATTGTGTAATCCTGCTTACGCATATATTTCATGTAGATACGTATCCAGGCTACAACACTACATTCATAAACCACTAAGGCATCACTCACATACTATCTACAGATACTCCAAGAACAAACCCATTAAAGCAGGGACTTTCCCCAAAAGGATTTAAAACGCCAGTCTGCTTTCTCAATGTGAGAGAATGTGAGAGATTGAATTACTGAGGTATCCTGAGCAAGGTAGAGTACTGCCCCCCGGGTGCTGAATTAGCCGCCTGCTGCTATGTCACATACGGGTTAAACGTAGAGGCCGCATTTCGTCGTCGTGTGCTGCAGTGTGTCAGAGATGACGATGAATCACTTACAGCAGTCTGCTTTTCTGCAGGCTGACGGGGACAGCAGGATATGCTGCATGACAGGTCCCAAGGACAGCGGGGGAAAGAGAGGAGGAGACCGGCAGAGGCAGGCGGGACACTACCATCCAGCACTCGCGCTCTAGCCAGAAGCAGGAGAAACTGCCTCACTATCGGTCTTAATGTGACCGTAAAACTGATACCCAGACGTGTGGAGGGAAAGACATGATTAAAGGCCTGGAAACCGCATGTTCCTGCAGCCAAAAGCAGCCGAGGGTATTTGACTAGGAAACAGCCATGATGCTAGTTTAAAGTGACACATTAGTGATGCGTACATGAGAAGGCGTCATGGAGGGAGCCCAGCCACCCCAGACCTAAGGGCCCAGGTCCAGGGGCAGGGAACACAGCCATGAATCAATGAATCATGTGATTCAGTGCAGAACTGTTTACAGGCCATACGTTAGCATGCATTCTTATCAATGCCCTGTACTGTTCTCCTCACTGCCCTAGGGTGATATAAGCGGACGGTCCCTCATAGCACATGACACGCAGACGTGTGGAGCTGTGGCTGTATGGAGACGCATGCTGCGTGAAGCTGACGCGGCTCTGCCAGAGTAGCAGGACAGAAGCTCAGCGCACTAACGGAGCGGCAGCTCACAGACGCAGCACACGATCAGGAGCCAAGCGGGCAGCTGAAATCTCAGGAGGTGAGGAATGTCTCCCTGAAGGCCGGTTCATGTTTCACACAGAGGTGGCCCCACGGTGGCACGCACAGCAATGGCCTAAGAGACCAGCTAGGGGGCGGCGTGGGGCCGTGGGCGAGGGCACACCGCGAGGGCATACCACGGACAGTCCTTTCAGTGACGAAAAGGAACCTCAATCGCTCATTGGCCAGGGGAAAAGTAGCAGAAGGCCAGAGAGAAAATGGGACCAAATGTTGTTTATAAACCATTTGTACCCTCTTTGGGGCCAGTATCACAAAGCTGGATTTCTGGGTTACCTAGATAACCTGTCGGATTTAATGTAGACAGGGCTAAATGGAAGTGAGCAAAGCTGAAGTCCATTCAGTCTGGGGTACCTTAAATCTGACAAGTTATCTAGCTAACCAACATACCCCACTTCATGATACAGGCCCCTAAATCAGACTGAAAACCAATATAGCTAGTCGACTGGAGGACAGATTGGCTGAGAAAGTCCAAAAATACTGTAATTTCTATGATTCCTCACTATGGGATTAAAAAGACTCCCAGATGGTTACAAACTAAAATATGTTTGTAACTGCAACGTCATATACTTGTGTAAGTCCATGCATCAATCTTCTTTTATTGAGTTTATTGTCATTTTCACTTTTCATTTGAAATCCTGTTTAGTTTTAGTTGGTTTTAAGTGTGGTTTCACCAGTTTTTATTTTAAAGATGTGTATCTTTAGTTTTTATATATCTCCTTACTTCTGTGACATGATGATATCATTAATTTAACAGACGGAAGTTGCTACTACAAAAGGTTGCGATGTAATTCTGTCGGCTGTTCCTATGGTGCACCTGCACTGGATGAAAGGGCCACAGAGATATATAACTACTGTTAAACAGAAACAGAAAGTATTTGATGTTTATTTATATTTTATTTCAGTTAGTTTCAGAAGCAAAATTCATAGTTTTTTTTTATTTTATTTTTGTATCTTGTTTCAGTTTACGAGAATGTTTTCATTAACAATAATAACCCTGCTTTGCTACACAGTGCTACCCCAGGCATGGCATCAAAGTACATGGGTGCCTGGTGTGTGATGCAGGCCTAAGGAACACCCAAGAGGACACAGTGTCATCCTGACAGAAAGAATGTGGCTCCCTCGTAACGCCTTTGTTACGTTAATGGAGGGGGGTCTCCAATACCCATTGTCTTCATTTCCTTATTACAGAAAGGCATGTGCATTTCATCAGCGCGTGTCAGGTGCTGCCATTACGATAAACATGACTGCACACACCCAGTGTATTCTGCTGAATGCGAGAGGGCCAGGAAGAGGAAATGATGTCAGCCAGCAGGGGGTGGCCTCTGAATACGCTTTGTTTAAAAACGGATACAACACAGCCCAGGAACTATTCAAAACAGACCCCAAAATATGAAACTCTACATTAGTATTTAGTAACTGAGCCAATGTTCAGGCTCATTTATATATATTGACCATTTATATATATAATTTATATATATTATTTTAATATAATCATATTAATATATGTATTAATGCTCTACATAGTAATATATTAATCTGTTCTGTTTGTGTGCCACATTAATTTGCACCATGTTTACTTGTTTGTGTCTTGTTTTGGCTTATCTTGCTTATCTTAAGTAGAATGTTTAAATGTTACTACGCATTTATTTTGTGCTCTGACAGTATTACAAGTTCTGGAACGCCAAATCCAGCCTTTCCATAATTACACTTTTCAAATCTTATTTATTGTTTTTAGGCTATAATTATTTATGAGATTATATTGCACTTGACTGCTGTAGGAACCAAGAAAAACTGATCGGCTTTCCATGAAAAACGGTGAAACCCAAATGCTTGCCAACACTAGTATCGCACCAATGAGGATCTGTGGTTGTGTTAGTGTTCAAGAAACATTTTAAGTATGAATTCAAATCTCACCATCCATATATCCATCCATCCGCCATCCACTTATGCTGGACAAAGTCAGGGGACACAGGGGATAAGGCTGGGGACACCCTGGACGGGATGCCAGTCCAATAAAATCAGTCGATTCAAATTTAACAAAGTAAATGCAATGTAAAAGTATCAGCCTGGGAAATACGAACAGGAGACCAATGTAAAAAATGAACAAAGCTTTTTAGACTTATCTTTTATCATTCCATCAGGAGCATTGTTGCCCATTTAAAACCACAGGCAAAACACCAACAGGCATACAAGTAGGCATGTCACCATTCCAGAACTTTACTAGTTGGTGGCAATATCAGTAGAAATACATGATTCTCAACACCCAATTCGATACCATGGAAAAAAAAACAATTATCCCATGTACTTTAACATCAACTCCTTTACTAAAAACATTTGAACATTACAAAAATGGTATTTCTGTAAATAAAAGCAACAACAGTGCAGAACAGAATACAGTACTATGCGTTATGTGCTAGTAGTGCAACTATTTTCAGATAGCTGTAAATGCTGCAGAGTGACGGGACATACGCAGCAGAAAACCTTACTGCAAATTGCTCAATATGGCGTCCTAATGAAGGGAGGCTTTTGGGGGCTATATATGGGGACTGTATAGTATGTGCTGTACGTATAGAGTAATTAAGGTAATCAGATTGCAAGCAGAGGGCCCCTACTGACTGTGGGAAGACCTGCTAGAAAGCCACATGCTCACTTAGACACTGCAGCAGATCCTCCTGCCTTCCCAGGCAATGTTAGAGCTTGTCTTTATGGTGAAGCTGATGCTGAGATGCTCACATAAATCACTGGGAAATTACTTCACGTTTGCATATGGGGAAAATAATCGGTCCTTCCCAAGGAGAGTTCTTGCTAAAATGAATATGAAATGCCAGGATTTGTTCTTCATTCGGGTCTTTCTGTATCCCCTGCTACTTTGCACATGCAGGCGTATACGTCGCCCCCGTCAACTCTGGAACAACGGCAGCCTGGGTACATAGGCTGCATATGGTACCTATGGTACTCCAAAAAAAAAACAAGTACTGTCTCGTTTTCATAATTTTGGTATTGAAAGGTACCGCAAGTATCGATTCTGGTAACATCCCTTCAGACACAAGTGTCACCTCACGCTTAGACAAGGTATCATGATGCATTTAATTCGGTGAAATATCACACCATAGTACATGTCCACACTGCTGACTTCCTGCTACGGAGACACACATATGCACCAGGTTTACAAGGACCTAAACAATCGCATATTGCAAAACATCACTGGCAGTCAGCCTTGTGCAGAACAACAGGGGATTTTCTGGAACAATGAAAAACTGTTCACTGCCTTCAATGCTTGCAATACTCAGTGCTTAATATACTTATGAAATACACACAGCAAGTAAGTAGTAGATAATTTTTATATCAATTAATCTGACAATTATTTTTTTGATTAGTCATCTAATAAACAAATAATTGTCAAATTTGTTGAATAGCCTAAAAAATTATTCCATAAAAATTTTTTACATTTAAAAAGCAAAAAATAAACATCAAACACTTACCATAAGAATGTCAACATTTGATTACCTAATAAAGTGCACCAAGGCATGCACACTTATTATGGTTCAGGAATAAAGAGGCGATGGAAAAGTAGTGCATTTTAGCAGAAGTAATGCAGTTCAAGCAACATTGGACACGCAAGGGCACTAGACCTGGGTATCGGTACAAAGAGCCAGATCAGATTTCAGCTTCAAATAATACTAGAGACATAACAAGCCAGCGCAGTTTGAATCTGATTTTAATAACACACTGATAAGATCTGTTCAGCAGGCCAACATTAGTATAAAAATCTGTTTAAGTTTAACACTTCAACAAAAATAAAGATATTGGCTTTGGTCCAATGTGTCAGTATTGGCCGATATTGACAACATATATTGAAACTTTATCAATAATAAAAGTTGCAGCACCAGAGCTAAAGACACAATTACTAAAATTATGGAGTTGACCTCACCAAACTACAAGCCATTTTCCATAATACAAACCAATATAAGGTCCACAAGTAGCTTAGAGGTTAGCAGATATCGGTACGGGAAACGGTGAAATTAGACACAAATATGAATATTGGTATTGGTTAAAATTTCCACATCGGTGCACCGCCACTTCGTTTTTTTCTTAGAATATTCCCATACTTTGGATGGCCATAGTCTTTTAAACACAGGATATTCCATACAGGGCACTGCCACCTGGCCCTTTTCTGTGTCTGCGATAATGCAATATATCAACATTCGAACCGTTTTCTCCGCCTCTGTCATGTTTCTTTTGTTTAATTTTATTTGGAAAATACCACCTCCGCTCTTACTCCACCACGCCTTTGGCCGTACTATGTCCAGCTCCGTCTGCAGTAAGTTAACTTCTCCGCGACAAAGCGAGTTCTACACTAATAACACAACACGACGAATTACAACAACTAAATCAGCCAACACTTTTAATAATCGATTTTCATTGATTTTATCTATTCGTTGTTGCAGCCCTAGCGTCCACACGTCATTCCAGCACCAGCAAACAGCAAGTCTAAATGATGACATGGTGCCCCTCTTTCAGCCTCCGATGTGCCCAAAAGCCGCAGCTTTCCGAAGGCCTGACCCTGCGCAGCTGTCACCCCCGCATGGCTGCTTACCTGCCAGGGCCTTGATTCGGGAGCGCTCAAACAGCCGGGCCGAGCTGTTCTCATTGTCCCAGTCATCGTCCCAGCGGTTGTTGACGTCGCTGTACTGTTGCTGGATCTCCATGTGTTCATACTCTGCAGCTACTGTCGTCATCATGGTGGCCACTCTGTCATCAGACTCCTCTTATGCCAGCCTGCGGACGCAGAGAACAGAACACATGCTTTACTGCTACGGGCCGCCGTCGCCTGCAGATGGTCCCGTAGACAGCATCGCCCAACCTTCAGCCGGCATCTATAACTCAGTACAAAGAAGCAGGATTTAGTGTTAAAGATTTCTAGAGTAGAGTTATTAGGCCCAGTCAAGAGAGGCATCCAGCACAAAATTATAGATTATAATTAAAATCATTGTTCAATGCTGAAACACATCTTCAACCAGAACCAACAACAGCCAAGAGTATCTTCTGTACACACATCAGATTTCTACATTAAATACATTAAATATTCATATACAAATTTGGCACAATTAAAAGCATTGCAAATACGTATTTAATTACTTAAGTAATTAAATACTCTCAGTACTTTTTAATTATGAAAGATTACTGTAACTACTGCCCACGGTGGGCCCCCCTACCACATACATCCTGTTATGTAAATATGATAGAGTAAACACAAAACAATAAGTACAACTGCAATAAGCCACAAATAAATAAAAAATGAACACCATCTGTAGACAATATTTGCTGCTTAGTAATATGTATAAAATGCTTAATGTGGCCTAATTGTGGACAGAGCAGCGTAACTCGTTCAGGACACATGACTCCACCCTCCGGTATCAGAGTGAAGAAAATTCATCGAGGAAGCTGGACTGCAGTGCCACCTATTGATTGAAAGAGAACAGTACTAAATAGAAATTGGTGTTTTTTACACTTTGTATATTAAAATCTTCACATTTTTACCAGTATGACAACTTTGATGAACCTGTGCTAAAAGGAAGCAATTTTCTAAACAAGCCTCTGGGGCTGATTTAACGGTGTCCTGTTTATAAACAGCACCTCCTGCACCAGGGCTGCCGACCTCAGTGATCATCTAGAAATACGTACCCATTACAGCAGCTTTTCCCCATTACTGTCACAAATATAAAGAACTGGGCAAATAAGGATAAGAATAAATAAACACACGCATCTGAATACACCCGAATAGGCCCTGAGGCTCTATAGCCAGATGCTGAGGTTCACACGCTAGTTCTGGGCACTCCCTCTGCAGCAGCTACACACAAAACATCCATCTAGAGCGCCACAGCGAGATCGCTGGGCACAGGGCTGTCTTTGCTGCAGTCGCCTATAGCTCTGCCCGGGTGACCATGATGTTCACAGTAAATCTCCCTGTCTCCCAGGTCCCTGGCCTCGCCTCTCTGCATCACACACATTATCGTCTGCCTGGACCTCAGCTGAATACAAGTTCGATCGGCGTGTTTTGCTAATGCTTGAGGCGGGTCCTATAAGTAAAGAAACTGCGTCAGAAGACTTGGTGAACTGCTGGAGCGTCTGTACCGAGGACCTCCCTCTGGGCTGTTCTGGTCACGTGTCCTATAAGGGGGGGGGATTTTCTAATAGCTTGCAGAAGGTCGGCACATGAAGCATGATCCACACCGACTCAAGCCAAGCTGCGGAGCTGCATTATGCATTAACCTGCGTCGAGCTGAGAAACCCCGCAGAGTGTCGACGACGGAGCTCCAGTTCATGCACCACCGGCCAAAACGCAAAAACACGGTAGCGCGCTAATGCTAATCAATGCGAGACAGCAGAAGTGCATTAGGGGAGAGACGCGCCTCACTCAGGGGCCTAAGAGGCCCATAAGGCCCCAGACAGGAAGTGATCAGCTTTCAGCATTAATGCCACGCTGAGGCATTCCCGCCCAGTAATACGCATCCTACATGAATCCCATTACGCATGCACTTTTTGCTATCGATCTAAGTAGATCGGTAATGCATCTCACAAAGGCTGCCCCAGACCACTTAAGGCTCTGCCTAAAGCTCTGCCTGGCTCTCACACTGAGCCCGGGCCTGTCTCCCACGTCCTGCATCACTCACACACATGTGGACGCCGCACACGTACGACCTCCCAACGTGTGGCGTGTTACTGGGTGAGCCAATGGGAAGGCACCGGGTGTGTCAGGCAGATTACAGCACTTAGCGCTCCGTCAGAGCGAGAGGAAGGATGCAGAGAATGCAGTGCCTCCATCTTCCGGGCTATTTATAGTTGCAGTAGCTGGTGGGGAGGGGGGGGGGTACTGCAGAAGAAGGATCTCCGGAACGGAGATGGCAGGACTCTAGCCATCCACCAACGTGCAGCTCCAGACGATGCCGTCTTCCAGAACACAGAGACAGCCCCAAACAACGCCGTTTCCCAGAACACAGAGACAGCCCCAGACAATGCCATCTCCCAGAACACAGAGTCAGCCCCAAATGATGTCGTCTTCCAGAACACAGAGACAGCCCCAGATAATGTAGTTTCCCAGAACACAGAGACAGCCCCAGACAATGCCGTCTCCCAGAACACAGAGACAGCCCCAAACTATGCCATCTCCCAGAACACAGAGACAGCCCCATATAATGTAGTTTCCCAGAACACAGAGACAGCCCCAGACAATGCCGTCTCCCAGAACACAGAGACAGCCCCAAACGATGCTGCCTGGCAGGGCACCGGGAGACCTGCGTAAAGTTGCCCCCCCCCATATGTTTCAGATTTTAACCAAACTGGTCGTAGTTGTTTGTGCCGGTTTGCACCATTGAAATTTTCATTTGTGCTGCTTCAGTTTATGAGATAAGAATGTCTGTTTACATGGTGACATCACCAGCATGAAGTTTTAGTTTCTGCAATGAAACACAGTGAATGCCCCTCAGCAGCAAATTACCAGTTAATGTTAAATACTGTACAATAATGTATAATAACCTCCTGTCATTTTGCCTGCACTGTGTATTTGTTGTGATGCCTTTACTTCCCATGGACTAGGGCAGAACGGTTTATTGATTTCAAATCTAAATCGCGATTTGAAACAATGCAATTAGCAAATCGCAAAGGCTGCGATTTAAGATATGCATTATACAGCACATCTGACCCAGGGTTTAAAACTGTCAGCATAGTTTTACAAATTGAGTGTGCCAATCATGTTCACCAATCAGAAGTGGCCCAAAGTACTTTATTTACTTAGTCACTGCTTTAGTGATAGTAGTTTTATGCGTCATTGTTCTCTGCTAATTTGACCCTTGTGTACATGGGACTTTCCAGAAGCACTTTACTAAGGGTAAAAAAGCAATCGGGAACTGTTTACAAACGTGACACATAAAATCTGCATGTAAAAATATAATCATTTTACCATGTTTGGTTTGCTAGAGAATTGTTCTATGATTTATTAGGTGTATGTTCTAAATAATTTTTGTTAGAATAAATATATTTTGGATTCAATTAATATATTTCCATTCTTATCTTTGGATTACTGTATAGCGTAGTTCAGATTTCAGTGTATGGTTGTGTTCAATTACAGTTTTTTATACACATATAGTGAATACTGAACTGAGTTAAAAAAAAATGCAAATCAAATCACAATCTGAGCAATAGCAATTCGATTTTTTTCTTAAAATCGTTCAGCCCTACCATGGACCCTCTTACTTATTGCACATAGCTGTTAAATAAAAATGTCCAGTATTAACTGGTTGATATTGTCGCCTCTGACTCTCTCACTGGGGGCTTGCGGCAGGGAAAATAAGAAGCGCTTTGGGACAATGTAATATTGTGAAAATTGCGCACTTAAAAAAAGGGAGGAAAGTGTTGGCTGTGATCACCATTAATTAAAACCACTGTGTTTTTTGTAAAAAAATTCTCATAAAAGGCATAAACTTTCAACACAGAGACATTCTCAAAAGATTTGAGAGAGAGCCCTAACAATGTCATCTCACAGAGCACAGAGACATCCCCAAGTGATACCATCTAACAGAACACAGAGATATCCTAAAACGATGCTGTCTCACAAGACACAGAGACAGCTCCCAATCTCATAGAGCACAGAGAAATCCCCAAACATTGTTGTCTCACAGGGCACAAAGACAGCACCAAACAATGCCGTCTCACAGGTACAGAGATATCCCCAAACGGCACCATATCACAGAGCACAAAGAGAGCCCCAAATGACTCAGTCTCACAGAACACAGAGCCATCCACAAACGATGTCACCTCAAAAGACACAGAGAAATCCCCAAACAGTGTCGTCTCACAGGACACAGAGACAGCCCCCAAACGATGCTGTCTCACAGGGCACAGACAGCACCAAACAATGCCATCTTACACGGCACAGAGACAGCAGCAAACAATGTTGTCTCACAGGGCACAGAGACAGCAGCAAACAACGTTGTCTCACAGGGCACAGAGACAGCAGCAAACAATGTTGTCTCACAGGGCACAGAGACAGCAGCAAACAATGTTGT